>CAWVRF010001221.1:0-92000 GCA_963932465.1 Maratus speciosus | reverse complement strand
CACACACATACCGTCCTACCCGCCCTCGTCAGTAACTAAACTTTTTACCGACGTTTGGAATACCCACCGAAATTTTATTAATATCATTTAAATATTGTTATAGAATGTTAAGATATGCAAAATATACATATGAACACCAAAAAATTTCCATTCGAAGAAAATTTGTATATTTTAGAAGAAAAAGTTTGTGGGAGTAAAGTACCATTATTTAGAGTAACTCGGGTGTTACTCGTTTTGAAAATTTACACACTCAACCCGAGTAACTTAATCTCGAACTAAGATGTCCTGGGTGGTTACTCTATTATTCAATGAATTGCCTGACAAAGTGTATAAAGTTATTGAAGCGTTTGAAGGACAATGAGTATTTTTCGAAAGGATGTTTCAAGCAATAGGGAAGAAATCGTTATGCTGTCGATATGTTCATGCTTAATCATTTGCTATTGTTAATTAAAATAGCACTTAATTGGTGTTATTATTAGTTATGGATAGTAATTGATGATTGTTATTGACAAGTAGTAAATAATTGACAAATTGTCTGCGGTTAGTTAATGATTGATTAATACTATTTAATTAATGTCGTCCTTAAAAGAAAATTTACTCTTTTTTTAATAAATTTTGTGAACAAATATTAAATTTTGTTTAAAATATTAAAACATATGTCATTGGCTGTAACAAATTCTTTAGGTAAGTCTTCTGAACAGGGTTGTTTGTTTAATTCGGTGGAATAATTGTAGAATGATGTATTTTTTTTTTTTTTTATGCGACATGAAAGTATGTTTGATACAGGGGGAGGGGGGATTTGCTGTTTGATGAAAATTTTTCGAAAATATAATATTTGCAATGGAGACGAAAGTGTTATGATATAAAGATATTCATGATTTGCTTACATTTGTTTAAAATGGTACTTAATTGACGCTATTGGTACGTGGATAACTGTAAGTAATTGGTGAATATTTTTAATTGAGAAATAGTAAATAATTGACAAATGTTAATCTGTAGTAGTTAACCACTGATTAATATTATTTAAAGTTATGTCGCCAATAAAAAAAATAAAGTAACTTTTGTAAAAAATATTATTTTGTTTTTAAATTAGTAAAATATGTCATTATCTCTAACAGAATGATTTTTAGCTAGATCTTTTGTTCACAGTTGCTTGTTTAATTTGCTTAATTCGGTGAGTTAATTATAGAAGGATGTGCTTCTTATGTGGCGTAAAAAATTTTCATAACCTTCGGTGGGTGGAAGGAGGGCGCGTGCGCTGACCTGCTAGCTGATATCTTGCAGTATCAAAACTTTTCGCTTTAAAAGAATATATTGATTCAAAAAAGATGAGACAAACTTAGTACCGCACAACAAGCAATTGTCTTATAGGAAACTAGTGTCGTATAAACAAAAATCACTTTAACCCAAATAAATTTTTGTTAATAACTTTTAAAGTAATGAGTTTAGAGATTTTTTAAGATTTATCTTCCTTTGGGAAAAACGTCATGGCGATACCATAACATTCTGTAAGTGAAAAGTCATTCTGTAAGTGACATTATGTGTATTTCGAATTACATTTTCCAACACAAAGCTACCACTTCAATGTTTTTGGGAGTTATATTGTGGCACGACGTCCACTAACAGAACTTTCACTACTTCGATGTTTATATTTACATTTCACACAATGCAAGTCAACCCTGGTTAAATTTTACCATAATATGGATCATTTATACTTAAAGTTATGTATAAAATCTGGGTTTTGTCTGGAGGGACGCAATACTGCTGCAAGTGTGGCGGCTAGGTCACTGTCCCCGCACCAGGAGCCGTCATATAGGGTAGTCTTCACCGGCGCTGTTAATTATATTCCTGCATTTTACTTTTATTTATTTTTTAATCACCGCGTCTTGCTTACTTCTAAAGGTGTTTACGTCATTATTCATTAACATGAGAAAATTACGGTCGAAACATCCTATACTAGCAAATTTGGAATTATTTGTCTTTCAGAATTTCTTTATATATATATATATATATATAAACCATTTATGTGTTGCAAAATGGGATTAAGAGCTTACGTAAGTCACGAAAAGAAGGTCCCAAACTAATGTTAATCCTATCGGAGCGTTCATTACAGATTTCTCAATCGCATTTCAATATTTTTATTTTATTTTATTATTATTTATTTATTTATTTATTTTTATTTTTATTTATTTTTATTTATTTTTTTTTTTAAGGAAACCCGAGGTTGCCATGATATCCCATTGTCGTGGCTTTCTACTTTTGTAATTTGAGACACAGTTTTTTTTATATGCGGATATATTCACATTTGGAAGTGGTTAGAACCGGTTCTGAAAATTACACTATCCTCATAAGTAAAAAAAAAATCGAAAAAGTACAGAAGCACAAAAATAGATATCGACCTCAGATATCCCAAAAGAAAAAGAAAGTTAAATATATATATATAACGACTCCTGTAAAGATTTCTGCTTAAGTTTCTCCCATAGGTTTAACATTTTCGTTCGAGTTTCTCTGAGTGACTTGTATAAGCTCTTAAGACAAATTATTATTAAACTTTTTATTATTTAATTGTTTTTTTTTTCTGGTGTAGAAATGTAAATATATTGGTTTATTGATGATATCAACATAATATACAAGGTCATTTCTCAGATATGAAATCATATTAAAAAGATTTTTTTTATAATTAAAAATGTATTTTAAATGTTTCTTATGTGTTTTTTTTTTTTTTAACTGGGAGAATCGCGTATAATTAAAATTATTAATAGTATACAGAGAGAATATACTTTAAAATGTGTTCAGGAAATTCACGCTTCAATGTATATGTTGTAGGCTAATTCAGAAATCCGGCTCTTTGCAAACAGCCGGGCTAATTGGAGAATCCATCTCCCTTTTTCCAATTAGCCTGATATTTTTCAGGCTTATTGCAAAGAGCCTAGAAAGCGTTAGGCTAATTGTAAAATGACTACTTATTATCAGATTAGGGTGATATTTTTACCTCACAGGCTATCAAAGCCTGAGAGCTTATGTTCCCGCCGATTATGTATGTACGTGTGTACGTACGTACGTACGTATGTACGTAACGCGATAACTCTTGATAGAAATATCCGATTTGCTTCAATTTTTTTCCTAGGTTCATTCTGATGAGGTGCTTCCCTGATTAGTTTTTGTGGTTCATTGGTTAAGGATAAAGGGGGAAAAGGGTGGCTAGCTCCCCCCTCCCCCTAATTTATATAAATGGGTTTTTCATGCAGAAATATTCGATTTGCTCCAAATTTGGTATACCGGTTTATTGTGTTAAGGAGCTTCCCTGATTAGATTTGGAAGCTCATTATTTAAGTATAAAGGGGGGAAAGGGGGCTACCCCCCTTAATTTAGGTAAATCGGTTTTTCATGATGAATTATTCGATTTGCTCCAAATTTGGTATACCGGATTATTAAGTTAAGGAGCTGCCTTGATCAGATTTGGAGGTTCATTAGTTACATATAAAGGGAGAATTGGGGGGCTATCCCGCCCCCCGTAATTTAGATAAATGGATTTTTCATGCAGAAAAATGCGATTTGCAAAAAAATTGGTATACCGGTTAATTATGTTAAGCAGCTTCCCTGATTACATTTGGAAGATCATTATTATGTATAAAGGGGGCAAAGTGGGGGAATTGCCTCTCCCCTTAATTTAGAAAAATGCGTTTTTCATGTAGAATTATTCGATTAGCTCAAATTTGGTATACTGGTTTATTATGTTAAAGAGATGTCTTGATTAGTTTTGGAGGTTCATTAGTTAAGTATAAAGGGAGGAAAAGGGGGGGCTAGCTCCTCCCCCCCTTAATTTAAGTAAATAGGTTTTTAATGCAAACGTATTCGATTTGCTCCAAATTTGGTATACCGGTTTATTATGTTAAGGAGCTTCCCTGATTAGATTTGGAGATTCCTTAGTTAAGTATAAAGAGAGGAAAGGGGGGCTAGAACCCCCCTTAATTTAGATAAATGGGTTTTTCATGCAGAGTTATTCGATTTGCTCCAAATTTCATAAAGCGGTTTATTATGTTAAGGAGTTGCCTTGATTAGATTTTTAGATTTATCGGTTAAGTATAAAGGAGGGACAGGGGCTAGTGTCCCCTTAATTTAGATAAATGGGTTTTTCATACGGAATTATTCGATTTGCTTCAAATTTGATATACCACTTTATTACGATATGGCTTCCTTCATTTGATTTGGAGGTTCATTGGTTAAGTATAAAAGGGGGAAAGGGGGCAACTGTCCCTCCCCTTAGTTTAGATAAATGGTTTTTCATACTGAATTATCTAATTTAGTTTAATTTTTTTTCAACCGGATCCGAACTTGAAGGTTCCATTTGAAGTCAACCCGAAAACCGACCACAATCAGTTTTCGGGTTCAATTCAATTAGAACTTTCAGGTTCGGATCGGGTTGCCGGTGAACGGAGATTATTTTGTATGTCTTGCAACGGGTTATAGTTCTTTCGAATATTTTTGTCGGTTAAGATTTGGTTCGTGACGGGTTTCAGGTGGACTTCAAATGGAATATTTAGGTTCTGGTAGCGTTGCGTGTCCACGGAAACTAATTTGTCTTGTTCGGATCCGATTATAGATCTTTGGAATATTTTTGTCGGTTATCAGATTTGGTTCGGGATTTCGGGTTTTTTCAAATGGAACTCTCAGGTTCGGGTCGGGTTGCATGTAGACTGAAATTATTTTGTCTTGCTCGGATCGGGGTACGGTCTTTTGTAATTTATTTTTCGGGTTTGGTAGGGTTATGCTTTAATAAACCTAATAAAAAGAAAATTGCCCAGTTAAACTGTTGGCATTGAGCTCACAGGCTATTCACACTAATTGTATATTATATTCTTATTTCAAAGAATAATGCCCCTCGAAAAATAAATGAAGTGATTAGTCCCCGTTGCCCCCCTTTCTACTTAACCAAAGAACTTCCAAATCTAATCAGGGAAGCTACTTAACATAATAAACTGGTATACCAAATTTGAAGCAAATGAGATAATTATCCATAAAAAAACATTTCACTAAATTAAGGGGGGTATTAGGTCCCCCATTTCTCCCTTTATGCTGAATCAATGAACTTTCAAATCTAATCATAAAAGTTCCTTATTAGAATGAACCTAGAAAGAAAATTAAACTAAAATAGATAATTCTGCATGAAATCCCATTTATCTAAATTAAGGGGAGGGGCAATTGCCCCTCTTTCCCCCATTTTATACTTAACCAATGAACCTCCAAATAAATGAAGGAAGCCATATCGTAATAAAATGGTATATCAAATTTGAAGCAAATCGAATAATTCTGTATGAAAAACCCATTTATCTAAATTAAGGGGACACTAGGCCCTGTCCCTTTTTTATATTTAACCAATAAATCTCCAAATCTAATCAAGGCAGCTCCTTAACATAATAAACCGGTATACGATATTTCGAGCAAATCGAATAACTCTTCATGAAAAACCCATTTATCTAAATTAAGGGGGGGGGGGGGGTCTAGCCCGCTTTTCTCCCTTTATACTTAACTTATGAAACTCCAAATCTAATCAGGGAAGCTCCTTAACATAATAAACCAGTATACTAAATTTGAGCTAATCGAATAATTCTACATGAAAAAACGCATTTACCTAAATTAAGGGGAGAGGCAATTGCCCCCCTTTCCCCCCTTTATACATAATAATGATCTTCCAAATGTAATCAGGGAAGCTGCTTAACATAATTAACCGGTATACCAAATTTATACAAATCGCATATTTCTGCATGAAAAACCAATTTATCTACATTACGGGTGGGGGGGGGATAGCCCCCCTTTCCTCCCTTTATATGTAACTAATGAACCTCCAAATCTAATCAAGGCAGCTCCTTAACTTAATAAACCGATATACCAAATTTGGAGCAAATCGAATAATTCATCATGAAAAACAGATTTATCTAAATTAAAGGGGGTAGCCCCCTTTCCCCCCTTTATACTTAAATAATGAGCTTCCAAATCTAATCAGGGAAGCTCCTTAACACAATAAACCGGTATACCAAATTTGGTCAAATCGATATTTCTGCATGAAAAACCCATCTATATATATATATTAAGGGGGGGACTAGCCCCCTTTCCCCCTTTATCCTTAACCAATGAACCCCAAAAACTAATCAGGGAAGCACCTTATCAGAATGAACCTAGAAAAAAAAATTGAAGTAAATCGGATATTTCTGTCAAGAGTTATCGCGTTACGTACATACGTACGTACACACGTACATACAGAATCGGCGGGCACATAAGCTCTCAGGCTTTGATAGCCTGTGAGCTAAAAATATCACCCTGATCGGATAATAAGTGGTCATTTTTCAATTAGCCTAACGCTTCCTAGGCTCTTTGCAATAAGCCTGAAAAATATCAGGCTAATTGGAAAAAGGGAGATGGATTCTCCAAATAGCCAGGCTCTTTGCAAAGAGCCTAGGCTGTTGGCAAAGAGCCGGATTTCTCAATTATCCTACGACATATATAACACAAATTCAGTATTAATAATATACAAATTCAATCAAATAAAACAATTCTTGTGGTTAAAATATCACAAAATACTATAAATCTTTAGCTGCAATATTTATTATTATGTATAAAACTTCAATCTTTTATAAAATGAGCATTCTCATATTTTTGATTAGAAAAGTTAATCGTACTAGAAAGACTTCTTAGAAAGACTAATCTTAATTTTTTTCTTCAATTTTAATACAGAAAATTATAAAATCTACTGTTATAAAAGCAAGCATGGGAATCAGTTATAATCAACTGAATTAAGTTAAAATTTTTAAAAGTGATAAAAATAATACAGTTAAAAGACATAATATTTTTATTTAGATCGACATATATTTCATCGCACAAACGGCGACATTTTCAAAAAATTTTGCGAAAATATTTGCATCAACAAGAATCTTGGCACTTTTCTAAGTCTTTCACTTCTTTAATCTAAGTCGCTTTTAGCAATTTTTAAACTGTAATAATAGTTTAAAACTGTTTTTGATGCATATTAAATAAATAAATAAATAATGGTTATACGTTTTAGTTATACGTTTTGCAATGGGGTATTAAGAACGAGAGGAACGTATCTAACTAATCTAACTAATAATAAAATACTTTAATGTTGTTTAAAAAATTCTATTATTTAATAATGTTAAAAAGAAAACTGTATTTTAAACTCGGAGTAAGAACACGCGTGTCCTAATGGCTGTATCTTATTCATTTCAACGGAATTTCTAGCGTCGCACATTTTTTTACCAACTCCCGCTGATTTCACCAGATACTTGATGATATCGTAGACAAAGGGGCGTGGAAACGTGCAAATATCGCTTTAGGAAAAAAAAAACTGATACTAAAGAACTAAAAAGAGGAGTGATAAAGAACACCTGTTTAAATACATCTATTAAAATTCTGAGATATTTTTCAA
This sequence comes from Maratus speciosus, assembly GCA_963932465.1. Taxonomy (NCBI): domain Eukaryota; kingdom Metazoa; phylum Arthropoda; class Arachnida; order Araneae; family Salticidae; genus Maratus; species Maratus speciosus. The sequence continues at coordinate 84,559 of CAWVRF010001221.1, read as the reverse complement.
AGAACTTGATAATAACTAAACTATTAATGTTACTACTTTGACGATATTTTCATGTAGTGGTCAAAAAATGCTCGTTCAAAGGGGGTCTCAAATAAAGAAAAATATCATGTCTTTTTTTATAATTATTACCTTTTATTTTTATTACCCTTACTATTATGTCCCTTGTTCGGATTGGAGGATTTTTTGTCAATCATTTGTACGTAGTTGGCGCCTACACAACATTTACCAAGATGTATCTTTTATGAGAATCGAAAAAAAGAAATGACTGCAACGGAGCCTTAACGGAATGTGTTCTTTAAATTTCTTTTAAAGAAAGTAAAATGAAATAGGAATCATAAACTGTTATATATTTTTCAAATTGCATGTAAATTTTACTACAGTTACTAATATATATATAAAATAATAATAATAATAATAATAATAATAGCTTATGAATTTTTTTTATTTAATATCTAATATCAGCAATACTACATATGTACTGGTTATTTAAAGATAATGTTGAAACTCACTAAACATTCTTAATATTTTTTTTGTTTTAATTGTTGAATTATGGAAAAAAAAAGTTGTTTTTTTTTTTTCAAGTATTTTTTAAGCTTGGCTGTTAACAGAAATGTGTAGTAACTTTTGGCAAAATGTATTAATCATTATATGGAGTATATACAGGTTGTTTTCAAATTGTCGAAATAATTTCTGTTTCTGAAATGGTTCAAATAGATTTTCGCCCCCCCCCCCCCCCCAATGAACAATGACTGAAGGAAATGTATGTATAGCATACTGTTATATTGATAGAAAAATTAGATTAAAAAAATGCACTGTTATTTTGAGATTACGAAACACATAAATATTTACATTCAATGTATACATTTACAGACGAAACAATATAAATAGTCCAGCATTTCTATCAGACTAGTAATCGATAACGAAAATGAAACTTTTAAATAAGTAAAATAATAAATTAGTAAAATATTATAAATAATATAAAAAAACCACAAAGTTTATAGACTTAAAATACAACTACGCGCATAAGCCAATTAATCTGTTAGAATAAAAAAAGGCTGCTGTAAGAAGCTAAATCATTGTCGATTGCTTATAGGCTGTTAACTTCTGGTGTGCTACTAATACAAAAGTATCTCTTTTAATAAATTTCAAATTTTGTTTAAATATATTTTTTATATTTTTCATATAAATTGCTTTTAGGAGTTGCTAGTGGGTAATCAAAAGATATATAAAGATAAATATTAAGAAATATATTAGAATTTTTAACAATATTCTGTAACCGCGATGTCCGGATTAGATCTTCCAGTAATTAAATATATATATATTCTTTCTTTCTTTTGTTAAGTGATTTTTTGCATGAAATGAAAATGTACAGTAGATATATTTATAAAGTATTTTACAAAACTGAATTTATCTGCAAATTCTAACAGCATTGATTATAACTGTCAGACATTTTTCCAGATTTTTAAATTTTTTTTTTCAGGTTGTTTACTGTGATTATTAAGTATTCAAAATCAGCAGAAAATGTACTTCATCCAATCAACAGAATTTTTATCTGGGATGCAATGTGGCTATTCAACAAGTGTAAAACTTCTATAAAAAGTGTCTTTCATTCAAATCGCTCGTTCACTTTGACTAAAATAGGGGATAACCAGTCTTCATCTTATCCGTAAAACCTAGATTCATAGAATTTGAATTCGAAACTAAAAATAGAGTTAATATGTCTTTCGTGAAAATTTATTATCAATTAACAATAAAATATTCCACAGCCAGCTTTTTTTGTGGGATTCTATTATAATTTAAAAATGAACTGCATATTTTAATACAACGAGGCTGCCGTCTCGAGCGAATGTTAAATCTCTGGAAGATTCTCTTCAAATATCTCATTTCCATTTCCATATTTTAAAATAATTTTTCTTGCATTTAATAGCTGTGGTTGATGCTTACATTCCCCCATTTTTATTTTTTTTATTTTGGCTGCTGTAGTTTTTTTTTTAAAGGATGACACATTCCCTTTCGGAGCCCATTCTGAAAGTGAAAGTTAACTTTATATATTTTTAAAAATTTGCACACAAAATCAAAAAAAAAAAAAAGGGAATAAAGCGATCGACCTCAATTATCCAATGAATAAATAAATAAATAAATAAGTCAAAATGCACACAAAATATTTGAAAAGGAACTTCCAAAGCTTTAATATTAGCTCGCGAGTGTCTGTCCCTGAAGGAACGGGAAAACTGAATAATAAAGATTTTTAGAATTTTTTGTCTGATTTATATTTCATATGTGAAATATAATGGCGCTAAAAAAAAGTTCTGGAAGTGAGCTGTAATTCGGTCAGTGACACCGTATGAAACGTGAACTACATTTCCAATTACGGAGCATGTAGTTCAATACTGTCTGGAGGTAGATAAGGACATCTTCCACAAATTGGTGTTTTATATTTACATTTCACACAATAGCAAGGCGAATCTGATGAAATTTTACTGTAATATGGTTTATTCAGTGTTAAACCTTTGAGAAAATTTGTGTTTAGTCTGGAATGAGACACCCTGTATTTTTCTCAGAAGAAAATGTTTTTCGACCTTTGTTTCCAATACAAAAGTTGTTTTTTGTAGTGGATTTTCGAATCTAACTAGAACAGCAATTCAAAACAAGAATTCATATTTTCAAGAAACAATTTATTAAAATAATACATGATTTTATTGTATATTCAGATAAATTTCCATTTAAAAAATAAATATTAGAAAATCGACAGTTTTTTCTTGTTCTTGTCGAGATGCATTGATTATCAAACGAATGTTTAAATATGTGTAACAGATAAAGCGAAACATTATGATAAAGGAATACGACATTTTAAATTATTATTATTTTTATTAATACAATTAAAGGGTTTATTTATTTTCTTTGAAAAAAAACTGTAAGAATATTTTCAGCTTTATCATATTCTCAGTGAAAAGTTTAGAAATAAAAGGATTATCAGAAATGGAACTGATGAATGGGCTGTTCTCAAATCAAAAAGGGCAACTTCCTGACATAAGTTTTTATTTATTTTTGTTCGAAAATGCATTCAACTAGCTGGTGTTGTTGTTCAGAAATTATGTCATCGAGCTGTTTTTTCCGTTTTTTTGCAAACGCAATAGATCTTTCAGAAAATAGCTTCGAAGTGGACGTTTTGAACCGAATTTCCGCGCGAAAGTAGAAAAATCACTCAAGAGCGGGCGAAAAACGGGTTTGTCACGTGATCGAAAACGCTTATAACTCAATGGGTAATTGATTGATCAAAAAATGGAAAAAACAGCTTAACTTCAAATCGCTTCCATGGCCAGGCTTTCCAGTTTTATATCTTTCAGTTAAAAAATGAATTTGTAAATATGTCAGAACGTTTTACGCTTGTTGAGCAGAGCAGTTAAGAACAGCCTTAAGAGGCTACTTCCATCAAGCGAAAGACCCGTTCGCTAATGCTAATCATATGAGCGAAATTTATAAAGATATCTCGTTTGCATATTTTTAAATGATTTTTTTTTTTTTTTTTTTTTTTTTTTTTTTTTTTTGCATTGGATAGCTGAGTCTGTAACTAGCTGAAAAAATCTGTACAAAGACAGTTTTTTACTTTTTCGATTTTGTTTACAGGTATTTTTAATGAGGACACTTTCATTTTCGGAACCGGTTTTGAAAATGAAAGCATAAAAAATTAAATAAAAAATAAAAAACGGCCTTTGTACAGATCAATCTCAGCTATCTAATGCAAAGAAAAAAAAAAAAAAAAAAAAAAAAAAAAAAACATTTAAAAATATTGAAATGCAAACAAAATATCTTTAAAATTTTCTACCATTGGATTAGCAGTAGCGAGTGGGTCTTTTCGTGTGAATGAAGTAGCCCTCCGACTTGTTTATGTGAGTATGAATGAGATCGGTTTCATTAAGCTTTAATTATCAAAGCTTATTTAAAATGTTTATTTAGCTTTCTATAAAGAATATACCTTTAAAAACGTATTTTTGAAATGCTCAATGTATAGTTAAGTCATAAGGTTGTTCTCAAATCCAAAAGGGTAACTTTATGACATAAGTTTTAATTTATTTTTGTTCGGAAATGCATGAAACTAGCAAGTTTTGTTGATCCGAAACTATGTAATTAAACCGTTTTTTCCGTTTTTTTTTTTTTTTTTTTTTTTTTTTTTTTTTTTTTGCAAACGCAATAGATCTTTCAGAAAATAGAGTCAAAGTGGACGTTTTGAACCGAAGTTCCTGAAGAAAGCATAAAAACCAGTCAGCGAAGGGTAAAAAACGTGTTTGTTACGTGATCAAAATCGCTTATAACTCAATAGGTAATTTATTTATCAAAAAATGGAAAACACGGTTCGATTCTAAATCGCTTACATAGTCAGGCCTTCCAATTTTATATCTTCCCGTTAAAAAATGAATTTGTAAATGTGTCAAAACTGTTTGCACTTGTTGAGCAGAGCAGTTGAGAGCCTTAATAAAATATCGACACCTCCCCCCCCCCCAAAAAAAAAAAAAAAAAAAAAAAATGTAGAACCAACAAGATAAATTTTTCAACCCCATACCTGACCGATGTTCGATCCGGAATATTTACTTTTTTTTTTCTTTTTGTCAGTTATTATCTTTATGTGACAATGGTATAACAAGCTCTTCCGCCCAGGGTGCCAATTGCTGTGGTGCTGGGAGAGAGGCACCCTGTATTTTTGACAAAAGAAAATGTTATTTGACCTTGGCTTCCTATATAAAAAATAGTTTGTTGTGGTGTGGTCTGCCATTTCTTAAACTTTGCCAGATCTTATTTTATTTATTTATTTATTTTATAAATCTATATTGTTAAATTTTAAAGGCGTTTGTGTCATTATTCATTAATATTACAAAATTACGATCAAATTCTTCTATCCTAAAATCAAATTTTGAGTTATTTGTATTTCGGAATTTCATGTTTTAATATCACCCATATATGTGTTATTAAAACAAAGTGCTAATTAAACTTTTTATTGTTTAATTTTATTTTTCTGGTATAGGCTAAATAAACATCGTCGGTTAAATACTGATGCTTTCAAAAGTTTAACATTGGATTTTTTACCAACAAAATACAAACTCATATGGCATTTTTGAGATAAGAAATTATATTTAAAATATTTTTTAATTTGCAATTAAAAATATATTTAAAAGGTATTTTTTTTCACTAGAAAAATTGCGTTTTTAAAAGTTAAATATTTTACAATATATATATGTATATATATATCAGAAGTTTATTATGAAAGTTTAATTTTAATTATTTGCTTAAATTTTAATACAGAATGTTACAAAATCAACATTTACAATTGTTATTGGTGCATATTTTTAAAAAAGGAAGCGTATTCTGAAATCAATTATACGTACTGCAATAGAATGTGTGCATTCTTTGCGAGAGAAAAATACGTTAATACATAACAAAAATATTAATGCATTAACTCATAATACAATACATTGAATGTTATTACAAGTTACAACTCCCCTATCTGAAACACAGAGTAAGGATACAACTGTATCATGGCTATTTACGTTTCCTGCCCAATTTCCACGAAATTTTAAGTCTGGCATTTATTATCATCTATTTACTACCCAGGTGTGAGTGACCACGGCCATATGTTGGCAATCGCTCTAGGCAATAGCGGTTAGTTTTAGCTCGAAGAATAGGGTGAAAAGGCATGAAAGGTCTGGGGGGAAAAAAGGAGGTGAAAGGTCGGGAGAAAATAATATTTTGCCTTTTATTTACCTTTACAGGAGATATTCTTCGAAATTCTTTTAAAGAAAGAAAAATAAAATAGGAATCATAACCCTTTATTTTTTATAAAAAGCATATAAATTTTACTATAATTAGTCAGATTTTAAAATAATATTAATAATTTTACATAACTTTTTTTTTTTTTTTATCCTTAATAGCCAACATGATCAATTTTGCATATATATGCATTTATAATTTTATTTTTCATTTAAAATCTCGAAATATTTTCACCACAATCATAAACGTTCCATGCATTTTAATTCAGATTTCATAAAACTGATGATTTATTATTAATAATATCTATAACAGTAATTATCTATAATAAAAAACGCGTTAAACATCACTTAAATCAGCTGTCCACACATATATAATCAGATATATATCTAATATATAAACAAGGAGAAAAAATCGATATTAATTAAAATACATTAATGTTTTACTATATACCTATTAATACTGCAGTTTTCAAGAACGTGAGCCAAAAAGCTTTTTCAGATGAAAGAAAATGAAAAAGAAATTAAGATTTTCCTGAAACACACAATTTTTAGCAACTGTTTTTTTTTTTTTTTTTTATTGTGGAAAATTAGCGTGGTAAAAACTTTTTTACACGTACAGTATAAAGTAAAATTTGCAAAATTATTACATTTGATCAAGGAATTTCGAATCGAATTTAAGCGAAACATAAATTCATTACTATATTCAAGTCACTGCAATGTAAAACCAAAATAGTATTAATTTATTATGTCGCTCTTTTAGCCCTATCAATATAAGGTAGAACAATTAAACTGTGATTTAAGCGTACACAGGGCCAGTATTATGAATAGGAAAACGGGACATTGGTCCATGATCCCATAAGCTTGGGGGGGGGGGGGGAGGAGTCAGTTGGCAGAATTGAAAGAAATTGCTGTTGAGTTTCATTGTTTACATACTTTTATATCGTACAATAACAAGATAGGTAACTCTTAATCACCACTACTGTGTTCCAGAAACTAATACCTTTCTTGAAACTACCTCGCAATGCCCATTAATTCATTATTGAGTGATAATTATGTAACAAAAAGAGAAAATTAAATAATAAAAAAACTTACTTTGATATTTTCTATGTTACAGAAAAAAAAAAAAATCTAAATAAAGAATGACATTATTTCTTCTCTTGTAATTTCAGAAACATCGATGTCAACTTTGTTTGCTTCAACTTTTTTTGCCGTTCTTTAATAAGTTTTTATTTTTTTATTTTATACAAATGAAGAATATCTATTTCGGAAACACAGTCTTGATTTTCTAAAGCATAGATTAATTCTCCAATCAAATGTATGCATTTTTCTAGTGACACCTTTTCTTCTGCCGGTTGTTCATGGTCGTCTTCTAAGCTGCTACTAGTATTATCGGCGGTTCTATTTAGCCCAGCGTCAGTGATCTCGCTGTCCGTTAAATTGTTTGTTGTTGATGCATTTTCTTCAAAGCTTAGCCAATCATCTATATACCTATTTTCGACACTTAATGCATTTTCAGATTTTGCGTGTTCAATTCTCTCATAAATTGCGGCCTTTTCACGGCAAATTCCTCATCATTGATGTCGCAGTTGCCGAAAATTCGTTCTGGCCGTATATTGCGCCATTCATTCGCCAAAGTTGCCCCCCAAATTTGCTCCCGTTGCTAAGCAACTGTGCAGCTCCCAGAAAATTTGTTCAGAAAATAATTGCCTCAGACAAATGAAAAAAAACGTAAAATATACTTTTCTTTGCATTTTTACTTTCGATGATGAAGTTTCTAATTCATAAAGAATTGCTATTTTATTTCTTCCATAGCTTGAAAGTGTGAAAGAAAAAGGAAGGGAAAAGATGATTTTGATGCCGGATTTTTGAAGTTGCCGGATTTCTGAATGCCGGATTTTTGAAGTCATGCTGTATATGAAATAGTTTAACATAATTCGACTACACCTCAAACAATCCCACCCCCCTCCCCATACCATTATGTAACGGAATTCTATGTGTGGCCCTGTAAATGAATAAAAACTATTCTTTGCACCGCATATTCTACAGAATGCCCATTTTAGTAGACTTCATAAATGCATATCAATTTTACTATGTTTGAAAGCGTGTAACACAATTAAAAATCATTTGAAACAATTTTTTTCCCATTGGCCGTAATGTAAAGAAAAACTTTTGACTGTCCCTGTAAATGAACTAAACATGCTACAAACTTCATTTGAAATAGGGATCGTGCTATGGTAGAGGTCACTAACATCCAAAAATTTCAGAACGATCCAAGTATATTTACGAGAGTTAGAGCGCGGACAGACGGACAGACAAATAAAAGTCATAAGCCCTTTTCAACTTTATTGGAAAGTGTTAAAAAAATGTTTAGTGTTCAAAATAGATTTCTTTTTCTTTCTTTTTTTTTTTTTTTTTTTTTTTTTTTTTTTTTCGTTCCCAAATATTTTTTTTAAGAAAGATTCTGATTAAATGCGATATATGTTAAAATTTTTTCGTTTCTTCTCTAAATATTTTATTTTATTTTATTTATTGTAATGACCTTATTTTTAAGCATTGAAAGTCATATAAAACTATGAATTTCTTGAAAATACTTGCTACTATGCACTATACAGTCGAAAAGTTGGCTTCCAAATAAAGATGGAATTTATTCAATCTTTAACTAGACATTTAATTATTGTTACTTAGATATTGGAGCTCGAAATTAATTTTTTACCCTAAACCTTTAAGAATTTTTTTATAAATCGTTTTACTAATTTCAGTGTTTGCATCGTAATCTCAAGGCTGCGGTTTAGTCTGACTGTGCAATAATCAGGCCTTTGGAGTACTATTCATTTATAAAATAGTACAATCTAACAGAGAGTTCTGCTCTTTTCGATACTGTATTAATACAAATTGTTTAAGACTAATATATTCTATATGTACTGATTGTATTTACATTTAAGTGAAAGTAATAGTACGAATATGTTATTTGAAGTTTCTGAATAGTAATTATAATTAAATTTCGAAAAATTATGTTGTTGTCTAATACTTCCTTTATTTTGTTGAAAAAAAATTAAAAAAGGGTTTGATAAGAAAAAATATATATATAAACTTTAAAATGTGAGGAATTCTTTTCCTACAAAATTTTCTTAGTACACAAATTTAGTCCTTTTACCCTGGGGGAAGCTTTAGATAAAGTCTGTTATTTTTATCAAGTCTCTCTCTTATGTTATAAGCCTTCTATTCATCTGTCAAATGGGAGTAATTAAACACTAAATGCTTATACAACCTTCGATAATAAACATGTGCTACTATAGTATTTCATACAGTAAATATCACAGAATTTAAATAAAACTAACTGGGCTATTTTTCAAAACTACAAATAAATGTCTAGAATACTTTCCTTTCTGAATAGAGCATGCAAATTTGTTTTGGATTTTATAATATTAACTTAAATATATTTTAAATCTGGTAATTTGTTTCTACTTTATGAAAATGTGGAGGACAACAATATTACTTCATTAAACCTTAAAAATACAAAATAGAGTCAAAGATAAAGCTATAAAAAAATAATAATAAGGAAAGAAAGAAATTTCCCTGTTCAAAAAACGCAACGGCAATATTTAAAAAGTATTTTTTACCATTTAAACACTGTTATCTGTACACTATTCACCAGAATTCCCGATAAACCCGAGATCTCCCTCACCCTTTCCCCTCAAAGTAAGTGGTAATAGGTAATATGTCCCACTTTTATAATATTACTTAAAAGAAGGTCTTTGTATATATAATGATGCATACAAAGAAATAATACATAGGTTAAAAAATGTTAATTAAAACATTTAAAACGAACCTTGATTGCTGCTTTATACTCGTATAAATGATTTTAACAATACATTCCTCTGATTTAAATATCTTATTTAATATTGAGCAAAATTGTGATTGGTGTTAATTCGATTTAAATAAGGAATCTCTGGAGATTTTCATACCTAGAATTTATCTCTAAAAATAAAACGGAAGTAAGCTTTTAGTCCAGGCAATAGGGAATTTTACCTAGCAAAATTAATGGTAGTTCTGGAAATCGGCTTACTTTATGTTTTTTGGGTCGCTGAATCCGAATTTGTAACTTCCCACCAAAATTTCCCCCGGCAACCCCCCCAAATTTTGGTAAAAAGCCTCCCAAAAAAGGTTTTTATTAAAAAAATCAATTTTTTATTGTTTTAGAAAAAAAATCTAGAAATTCAGAAAGTAGACAAAATCTGCAACAAATTAGATATATGACATTATGACTTAGGATGAAGGGGAAGGGGGGATCTGCCTCGGAACATGCGCGAGGGGCTGCGTGGACTAAGTTGTGTAATTCCACTTAACCACTCACACGTGTACATTCGCCCTCCCATCTCCCCTATGAACTTTCCTTATAAGGTTTACTTTAGGTTTTTTGGGTCGCTGAATCGGAATTTTTAACTTACCCTCAAAATCCCCCCCCCCGAACCCCCCCCCCCCAAATAATTGTTATTAACTTAAATTTGTTATTTTTTAGGGGAAAAGCATTACAAAATTCAGAAACTAGACAAAATTTGCAACAAATAGGATATATGACATTATGACGTAGGATAAACGGGGAGAGAGGGTCTGCCTCGGAACATTCCCCGCGCGCTTTTCTCAAAAACCAAATTTTTTCAAAAAATCAATTTTTTGGGGGGTTGCCTGGTGAAACTTTGGTGGGAAGTTACAAATTCGGATTTAGCGACCCAAAAACATAAAGTGAGTCGAAATCCAAAACTAGTATTAATTTTTCCAGGTAAAATCCCCTATTGCCTGGACTTCATAACTTAGTGCACGTAGCGCCGCAGTGCATGTTCAGAGGCAGCCCTCCCCCTCCCCGTTCATCCTACGTCATAATGTAATGCATCCTATTTTTTGAAAATTTTGTCTAGTTTCTGAATTTTGTAATGCTTTTCCCTTAAAACAATAAGAAGTTTAAGTTAAAAACAACTATTTTGGGGGGGGGGGGAATTTTTGGGGAAGTTAAAAATTCGGATTCAGCGACCCAAAAAACTTAAAGTAAACCTTATAGAGAAAGTTCGGAGGGGAGATGGGAGGGCGAATGTAAACGTGTGAGTGGCTAAGCGGAATTGCACAACTTAGTTCACGCAGCACCGCGCGCATGTTCCGAGGCAGATCCCCCCCTACCCCTTCATCCTAAGTCATAATGTCATGTATCTAATTTGTTGCAAATTTTATCTACTTTCTGAATTTCTAGATACGTTTTCCCTAAAACAATAAAAAAATTGATTTTTTTTTTTTTATAAAAACCTTTTTGGTGGGCATTTTACAAATTGGGGGGGGGGGGGGGTGCCGGGGGAAATTTTGGTGGGAAGTTAAAAATTCGGATTCAGCGACCCAAAAAACATATAGTAAGCCTTTTTTCAGAACTACCATGAATTTTGCTAGGTAGAGTCCCTATACGGTCTCTATTGCCTGGACTATTATAATTTCAGTTGTTGCTGCAATGGAAAACATACAGACGTAAAAGACAGATCCTTTTTAAATTCTGTACAGTTTTCAAATATTTCATTCAAAACAGAAATGCGTCATTTGAGCAGAAAAAGGGACTTTTCAATGCGATTAGATCCTTATTTGCTTTAAATAATTATAATAATAAATTAAAAAGTTCTAAAATCAGTATTAAATAAAGAAATCATTATTATTAAAGAGAAGCGTTAAATTAATATAACTGCATTTCCGCCTGTTTTAAAGACTTTCACAATAGTACGCTGAAAACAATTTACTGCCTATAGCTGATATTAATGAATAAATTAGTCTATAAATCTTTCCGTGAGAAATTACACATTTCACATTTTTGTTACATAATCAAAGAACGCTTCTTTTAAAAATTGCATTTGAAATTAGATTTATTACACAGATAATTTAAACGAAAAAGCAAGTTATACGCAAATTTTAAAAAGTAGCTCATTGAATATCATAAACAGTTAACATAAATTAAAATACAAAAAGCTTGCGTTAAGTCTTCTCAAAGCAACATTTTATATTGCTATACATTTTATTATTTTCATTTTACTTCCATAGCAATATTTTTATTATTCCCTTCACCACCATAAATGTGTGCAACACAAAGAAAATCATAAAATTTGTTTCATTAAATACACATTTCTATTACTCATGAGCTACAAAAATATTGCTTAGAAATTTGTTGTTTATTTTAAGCACTTTTGAAGAAAAGTAATAATTCAATTGAAAATGAATGGTATTATAATTATTAATAATGATATAAAATTGTAATTATGTAAGTATATAAAAATTAGACAGTTTTTGTCTTTGCTTATAACATAAATGCCCTTTTCAATATGTGCATATTTCGTCACAATCTGATTTTTTTCTTTTTATCCCCGTAAATGTTAAATGAAGAGAAAGCATTATTGAGAAGCTAACACATAATATCCAATTATATTTGTGAAATAGTAACATAATTACATAGCGATTTTAAATTTGAAACTAGTATGTTGTGGCCATCACAAAACTTTCTTCTATCTCATACATGTCAATACTTCAAAATTCACTATCTCAGTGCCAAATGAAATGGCAATCTGTGTTCATCATGAGAATTCTAAAAATATGAAATTCCGTGCATTAGTTCTCGAGGTATGACTGTCGCCGAAATCGTGTAAATCCAGCAAAATGCAGCATAGCAGCGCCACCTATTGGGTTATTTACACCAGAACCTAATTATCAACAACTTATGTCAACGTCTAACCGAATATGAAGTTTGAGGAAAATTTGTGCATTAGTTCTTGAGATAGAGGTATTGCGCAAATCATGACAAATGCATCATAGAAGCGCCACCTGTTGAGCGATTTGCAACAACACATAATCAGCAGCAATATTAATCAAGTTATACTTAAATCTGAAGTTTGATGAAAATTCGTGCATTAGTTATTGAGATAGAGCTATTGAGGAAATAGTTCAAAATGCAACACAGCAGTGCCACCTATTGGGCGATTTACACCAACACGTAGTCAGCATGATTTCATATGAAGGACTAACTAAATTCGAAGTTTGATGGAAACGCGTGCATTAGTTCTTGAGATAGAGCTACTGCGAAAATAGTGTAAATCCTGCAAAATGCAGCATAGCAGCGCCACCTGTTGGGCGATTTACACCAAAGCGTAAACAGCATCTATTCATGTCAAGTACTGACAGAATCTGAAGTTTTATACAAATCCGTGCATTAGTTCCTGAGATAGAGCTTTGGCGGAAATCCTGCAAAATACTACATTGCAGCGCCACCTGCCAGGCGATTTACACCAAAATCTAATCAGCACCAATCTATATCAGGGACTATCTGAATATCAATTTTTATTAAATTCCGTGCATTAGTTCTTGAGATAGAGCGCCCACAATATTTGTGTCACATACAGACAGACAGACAAACAGACGGACAGACAGACTCACAGACAGACATTTCGTAAAAACATGTTTTTTGGAATCTCTGACCCTTAAAACGTGTAAATCCGTCGAAAACTGGAATTCGAAAATTTTCATGAATTAATCCTTTCTTCTTGTAAAGATAGAATAAAGTAAAAAGTATAGCATTAAAATGCATAAATTAAAATAGCAATTAATAATGGTAAAGTTCTTTCTCTTTTTTTTTGCTTTGTAATTGCAAATATATATATTAATTATAAATTCCAAATTTACTTCAAAATTCAAAATCTGCTAAAAAGGAAAATGTACATAAATATGTACCATGGATTAAAAAAAAAAAAAAATGTTCGCTAAATCTATTATGAAGGTTTTACAATGTATTCTATGAAGGGAGGGTATTCAGATGTCAACATTTATTATTTGCCATCCGTATTTTTTCAATGAGATATGGTCATCGTAAATATAAAACAAAAGATAAAAGATATATATATATGAGAGGAGGTGAGTCAAAATTCGCCTTATCCAGAAAATCAAATTTCAGGAAATCGCGAAAAGCCTCTGACTATGTCCATTGGTTTTCTTCTAAAACAAAGATTTTGCAATAGCAAAAATAGAGGATATACAGGATAAAACCAGCTTTTTAGCAGAGAATTGTTTCTTCGGTGCAAATTTACCATTAGAATAGATTGATAGGGAAAACGCGATATTTAATATTTTAGATAACGCGAGTTTTGAAACTCACGTCCTCATATAAATTATGGGAGAGGCAGAATTTAAAAAATGTTAAAAAACTGAATATTAGAATATTGGCCTAAATAATCTGTATAAATAGCATACCACTAACTCAATCTGTATTAAAACAAAAGATAAATTCACGTACGTTTATTAATCATACGCATTTAGAGATTAACTTTGTCTTATTATTTAAAAAAACAAACAAAAAAAACTGCATATAAACTTTTGGTAAACCTATTTTTTTTTTCAGAGGAGCAGATGAACATTAGAAATTTTGTAACTTTGTCAAATAACCACTAACTAAATCTGTATTAAAATAATAAAAAATATAAAATCACTTATAATTGTTTATGAATGTATACACATTTATAGATTAACTTAGCATTGTCTTATTAGAAGTGGAAAAAAAAAATCCGCGTATAAAAATTTTGGTAAACCTTTTTTTTTTAATTTCGTACAATATGAACATTATTAAATTTTGTAATTTTTTAACTTAAAATCACGTATATTTGATTATTAATCGCTACACATTTATAGACAGGGCCGGCCCAAGGCGTGTGCGAAGTGTGCCACCGCACGGGGCGCCAACCAGATGAAAGGGCGCCTACAAGAACACCGATAAAAACTATTTTATATTCTGCGTTTTTTTTCTTTTACATTTTCTATAGCTAGGCTGGGGCCGGTTCGAGAAAGGATTCTTCGTTGCGTTAAAAAATATATTCAAGGGCGCTGAAATTTTCTCATGCAGACATCGGCTTCTTTTCTTTATAAGAATGGAACTGCCTTCAAGCTAATATTGCTCAAATTGCTTCGTCGAACTGAGATAAGAAACAGAATCACGAACCCCAGGAACCACGTGATTCAAATCCACTTTCCTTGCGGGATGCTAATTAATCTCGACTTTGAGCCTTTGACAAGTTTATATGGTGAATTATATCACTTCCGGCTATTTAAGCGCATTATTGTAGAATCATCTTATTCCACAGGGAATCTGAAACTGGCCACCAGATGACCTGAAAAAAGAAAGCATTAAGAGCTTGAAGGTGCAGAAATTTTAAAATGAAAAACAGACGTCTTTGAAAAAGTTTTTTTTCTAGCAGTGTCTTCTGGATATGAGCTTATCTTCTGGTAATAGTCAATAGGATTAAGTGTCAGAAATTTTGAAGAAAATTAAAAACCAAAAAAGGGCATAAAACCAAAGATATGTATGGAAATAATTCCTATTAAGATGACTGTAATATCGAGACAATACGATTCGGTCGTTCACTAATTATTTTATTAAACTGCTGTAAATGGAATATTTAACCATTAACTGATGTCACGCGGTCTCCCAGACCCCGCGACTCCCAGCTGTAAACACCTTTACAGCTTTTTACTTTTCTGTACTGAAGTTAAATAATATGAATAAAATACTTTTTTCATGCAATCTAATTCACATGCTCCTAAGAGAAGTACAACGATATTGTTAGGACAAAATTTAAGTAAATTCAACCATTTGAGTTATTTTTTTTATTCATTTTATTCGAGGCATCTGGGAGACCGGATCACATCAGTTGTGTGACAAATTTTAGTCACATCAGTTAAAGGTTAATAGGTAGAAGTGAATCAAGCTAAAGATTTTTCAAGTAACTTCATTCATTTATTTATTTCGTTTAAATGAGTAATTTTCATGCGGATATGAAACATAGTAGAATATTTAAAGTTACAATCCATGTTCGTAGTATTTGAAAGCTGTCAGTTCTTGAAATTACGAAGGACGTTGTGCCCTAATCTGAGAACGGCGGAACTAGAGTCCAACTAACCCTATATAATGCGCCCGGGTAACTGGGGTAAAAATTCAGATGGGACCCCTTTAACACGCTTTTAACCAGAATTTCTGTTAATCAAGGAGGGGTTTTGCCTGTAAGGCCGAAAAAGGGGGATTTCTTTAGCAATTTTTTTGCAATGGGAATGAAGATTTTAGCGCCGGGTTTTTTTAGAGTTATTTGTTATCATTTGAAGAGCATTTAAAAAATTTTAAATAAAAAATTGATAATGTGGCTCCAGTGGCGTGGGTGGATGTCCTAGTATGCGCGCCGTGCACTTTCAATTGGGCGGGATCAGGTAAATCGCCCGAGTCGCTTGCAATCAATTTCCTTTAAGGATTATGAAAGAAGATAATATTGCCTGGAGCTTCAACCACTTTGAGATTTAAAAAAAAAAAAAAAAAAAGTTGAAAATCAACAAAATGTCAGCGCTTTGAAAAAAAGATCTATTTCTGACCCCTTTTTCGCACTTTGGCGTGGTTTATTTCTTATATATTTATTTTTCATAAAAGTGGCTGAAAGTGGTCCAAGTTCCAATAAATTATCACCATTAATAATGAAAAAAAAAAAAAAAAATAGCAAGATCGGTTATAGTTTTTCGTTCTGGTTCCGCCCACTTTGAAAAAAGTCATTTTGAGTAAAATGCGTTTATAATGCTCGAAAACATTGTAAGCCTACGGATGCGTTGCGCTAAAGCACTCAATAACTACGAAAGGTCTTCGGCCAAATTGCTGTACACGGATAATCTACAGACTGTAGAAAATAGAAAAATCTAAAAGAAGGAAATCGATTTTTTTTCAACCGAAAATAAGAAAATTTCCTTAAAAAAAACGATTTTGGTGTTTGGGTTGGCAAGGCATTTTAGAGTGGAGAGCCTGGGCAGCTGCCTCGTTTGCCCTTGCAATAATCAAACTCTGATCGGAAAAAAAATGTTTTTAGGCGCATATCGTGGCCGGCGCACCCCCCCCCCCCCTTACCTGGGAAAATTTTCGTGGAATAGTACAATTAATGAACTGCATTCTAAACCTTTAGTTTATTTTTCTTTTAGTGTTTAATTATTCCAATATTTATCATCTTAAGCGCGGGGAGGGGGGGGGAGAGGTCGGTGTGCCCTTGACGAAAAGAAGATTAAACTATTTCCATTCTTACTAAAGGCACACATTTGCTCCAAAATATCTCACCTTCAGGGATTTCGTTCAGCCAGTGCCCATATTTTGAATTTATGTACTGCCCCAGTTTTCCGAGACATACGATTTGAAAGGAACACTGAGCTGAAAGCCAGTAAAAAATAACGTCATAAAAATATATAATTGCGTTATAATGATGCACTTTTTCATTCATCAATAGAGATTATTTATTATTGGAATATAGTCTTTGGCGCATTACAAAATAAATATTTCGCATTACTGGAATTTAAATAAATGAAATTTTATTAATTTAAAAATAAAAATTGCTGGAAATTTGACTGCTTTTTTTGTTCTTTAAAGAGACTTTTCTGGAATCAGATTATGTATTTGATACTGAGTTAAATTTTGTCTAAACCGACAGGGAATTCTATTCAATATTGCAGAAATTCTTCATTATTTTGCGATACTTTGCATCTTAAGTACTGGAAGAACGAAATCTACTTAGGGGTAAGGTTTCTTTGGGATAATATTTTGCTAAGCCTTTTTATAATATAGACAGACTTATGCCTAAGCACAATTTTTCTCTTAGTGATTTATTATTTAAAATCAAGCGAAAAAAGTACATTTTACGAACTTTTTTAAAAATCATCCAAGATAATGAGTTTTTTTTTCTTCTAAACAGTGGAGCAAAGGCCCTTCCTTCCCCCCCCCCATCACACCGGTGCCTATGACAAGCACTTTATTATTTGCTGATCTAATAAACAGAAGTCGGGTAGACTTACTTGATTTCTCATTAACATGAGCTAAGTGCTCTAACAAGAATAAATCAACAAAAGTTTAACAATACAGAATTGTGAAACTGGACCCTATTAAATAATAATAATAATAATAATTTATCTCCATATAAATTTTATTTAGTAATCGTCATGAGAAAATCTTTCATTCAATACATTTATCGTTAAAGAACTTTTTTTTTCTCTTTAGCGTCCGCTATATTGAATTTTTTTCATGATCATTTGATTTCCTACACCAATACTCTATGATTTAACTGGATTCATACAATTATAATGACACTTTGTTTATACAATTTCAGTGCGGCGCTAAGACTTAAATTCGCAATACTTAAACATACATAGGGGACTTTCTTTGGAATGGTTTGTTTAGTTCAGGCGTGGGCGCCAGTAGAACGAAATCCAGGAAAGGGTAAACTTTTTTGGGGACATTTTTTCTTAAACAGATTCTTTATTATTATAAATACAACTCTTATTCTCAATCATAGTTTTCTCTTAATGTTTAAATATTTCAGGTCACTTAAAAAAATAAAAAAAATAAAAAAAAATACTATTTTTATCCTTTTTGGTTAAAATTATCACATATAAAGAAAATTTAGTTTTAAAAGAAGAGAAGCAGAACCATTCCAAAAATGAAAAGAAAGAATAAGAATATTTATATTTCCGGGATTCGCTGAATAGAAAACTGGGTTTTCCCATTTTTCAACAGTTTCCACCATGAAAAGTGAGCCCTTTACGAAAACAGATACATTAAATATGAAATGTATTCGTACTTTTTATGTACTAAATAACGAGACACCATCACAGTCTTCATCTTACATAGTTGCTACTTACTAGTAGTTCCACTTCTTTAATTACCCGACTGAAAAGAAGGGTTATGTGTTTCACGCGTATCTGTGTATGTGGATTTCTTTAAACCCTCGAAACATCCCAACAGCTGGATGGATTTTAATGAATGAGGTCTCTATCAATTCGTCTTAACGGCCCGATGGTTATAGGCTAGGTTTTGTTTCTATAAATTCAAAATGGCGGTAGAGACGAAATAAAAATTACGCACCCTATTGAGTGACATATCATTGGATAGGTCTTTCAAAAGTAAGACTATGTTTCATTGACTATTTTACAGTCAGAAGCTCCGTTAAAATATTATACAACCTGGAAGTTGTGTAGGTAGGATCTCTACCTTTACTGCAACTCTAACCATCATAGGCATCTATAGACCTCATCAAAACAGTGTTTATAGATAGGAACTAACAATTAAACACAACTTAAAAGTCATCAATACAAGTAAATAAAAAAGATAGGTAAGTAAGGGGCCGTTCAAGTATTACGTAAGCATATTTTTAGTCATTTTGTACCCCTCCCTCCCCCTTGTAAGAAAAAATAAGCAAATACTAGACCCCCCCCCCCCCCTTTGCTTACGTAAGATTTTATGACATTCTAACATCAACTCTATTTGCCATAAAAAATTACAGTTAGCGATAAATTGCAGTATTAATACAGCAGATTTACATAAACAGACACATAGGGGTTGTGGTATTGAAGGAAAAAGAAATCGCACTGAACAACAACAACAAAAAAAAACTTTAAGGAATACAGCCGGCCCTAACTTATTTAGGCACATAACTAAAAATTTTAACAAGGATCATAGGAATATTATGTGTTTGGCGTTCACATTTCTAGTCTGGTGTCCAAGATCTTTGAATCCGTGTTTCTGGATTGTCTATTTTTAAGTTTTCATTGTAGTGGTGGGCTGGAATGATCCTCGTTTCCAGTCCTTGTTTACTCCATATCTTTTTTCTCAAGTTGTTCAACATCCCCAGAACGCTCATCTAAATCATGCTCTTTTGCTTTTGTTCTTAAACTATAGTTGCTTCGTTATCTAATGCTTACATAAGAATTTTCGTGACCCCCCTCTCCCCCTTGTCAGCAAAAATAAGCAGACACTGGATGCCCCCTCCCCCACTTACTGCTTACATAATACTTGAACGACCCCTAATATAAAAAAGTAATATAAAAAAATATTTTATAAAAAAAAATATTTTAAGTCAATTCCTACTTAGGTCAATAAGATAATTTTTTTTCCTCCCATTCTTCTTTCCTCTTGAGTGGCGCTTAAAAGGCCTTGATCAAGAAGAGGGCTCTCTCGGTCTTAAAATAACATGATCAAGAAGAAGGCTCTCTCGATTATTGAAAATTATTTAATTTAATTTAATTAATGAATTAATATTTGAAAAAACTGGATTAACATCAAGTGTCATCCACTACAAGTTTTTAAAAAATTATTTGAGATTGATTGGAGGAATAATAAGTCTTTTATTAAAGATTGAAAATTTGAACAAGATATATATAGCGAGAGTGTGAGCTAATAGTAGGAATTGAAAAAAAAAAAAAATAGTTTCATATTAATGTGAAATAATTAATTAGTTCGATTTTTAAGGGGGTTGGGTTTTTTGATTTTTTAAATTTAATTGTTTATTGTCGAAGTATTCCAAACAGTATTCTTCTAACAAAGATTTTTTTAAAATTAAATAACTTATTTTTTTTTTTTTTTTTTTTTTTTTTTTGTCCAATACCATGCGTTGTGTTTTACTTTTGGATCGTAACATGTTACACATTAAGAATGGTAATTACTGTAAAATTGAAATTTCCTTTATGAGACTTAATTTTACAATTTACCAAACTCAAAGATGGGATTAAAATTAGAAATTTTATCAAGTTTTGATGTACTTTAAATTAATATCTTAAATAATTAATAATAGTTCGTATAAAAATTACTAATATTGAAAAAAAATTAAGAACACAAGTAATTTTTCTTGTGTGTGTGTGGGGGGGGGGGGGGGGCGATGGGTGCTCGCACGGGCGACAAAATGTCCTTGGGCCGGCCCTGTTTATAGATTAACTTAACTTTGTCTTATTAGATGAAAAGAAATTGCGTATAAACTTTTGGTAACCCCCCCCCCCACACACACACACACAAAATATGAACATTATAAACTTTGTAATTTTGTAACCTCATCATTCCTTTCAACTAATTTGCATTATAGTAATGTGCAACTCAAGACAAATTTAGGACAGCAAAATTATGTGCATTTTTTATATGCAAAATGTTATATTTATTTTCTGTCTTACTAGTGCACATATTCCTCCTCGTTAACGATGTCCCTTGATTTATTTCTTGAAGAAACACAAATTGAATAAAAACACGCAGCGATAGAAAGAAAGCACACTATAATCATTTGCTTAACAAAAAAATTATTTTGGAAAATCTCTTATAAGGTAAAAAGTATTTAAAAAAATCAAAATGAAAAAAAAAAATGAAATCATTTTTATGTACACTGAAACAAATGAAATTCTATTATGCTCCCCCCCCCCCCTCCTCCTTCGCACTTAAAAAAAAGTTTTTGACCTTCGCAACGATATAATCTATTGACGTATTCAAAACTTCATTTCTCTCCTTTGCTTTCCTTTTATCTTTCTTTGTAGTCTTCCCTCCCCCTCTCTGTTTTATTTATTTATTTATTTTATTTGACACTTATCCAAATAATAAACAAAACTAAAAAAAAAAAAAAAAAAAAAAGAAAAAAAAAAGAAAGAAAGAAATGAAATATTAATTCAAATGCATATTTTACTAATAGAGAAAAAATATTTTCTCAAATTGAAAGAGTGACTTCGTGTTAGTTTTCAAGAAGTTCCTTATTGAATGTAAAACTAAGCGAAAACTGAAAAGCGTTAACTGAAAACAACTATTGTTTTTTTTTCAGGTTCCATTCTGAATTAAATTATTTTATTTTCATCAAAAGTTTATGTTCAAATTTATTTACAGCTTACTTTCAATTATATATTTAGGTAATTACACATTTAGCGCATTTTATTTTCCGATATTACAGAGATATTGTAAATAAAAGTTTAATCTTAAAGAAACCAAATTCATGAATTCAACAAATTTAATTTGTAAGAGCATACATTCATAAATTGAGTAATTCCACATAAAATCTACACACATTGTTTGAATTATAATCATGCGAAACTATCTGAAATGAAATGAATTTCAATTTTGAAGTAATATCAGGATAATAATAATAATAATAAAGTCATTTATAGCTTTATTTTTATCATTTTAATTACTTTCACTTTTTTTTTTTTTTTTTTACTGTGAGTAAATCTTGCGAGATAATTATAATGAAATTAAAATGTCATTCTAAAAAAAAAAAAAAAAATTAAAAGATTATATAAGCAAAAAAATCCGAAATTGGAATTATTAGATTGACTCTGTGAGATACGTTTCAAATATTATTGTAAGCATTTCTTTGAAGCAATCATAAATTAAAAATCCAGATAGCTTTAATTTTTAAAACATGAAGACTTAAAATCTCAAACCATAAAGTATTCTCTTTGTAGAACCTGAGGTAATTTTCAAATACACGCATACACACTCCCCCCCTTTTTTAAATGATTTGCAGATGTTTACCGACCCTTTCCGGAATATAATAGATAACAGCATATTTCTTTTTTCCACTTCCAAGATAAGAAAACTTGTCTTTTCAACTTGAAAAACATAGTAAAGTAAGTAAAAACAGCTTCTTATAGTATAAGAGTTACCAGAATAATGCGGGTGTAGGAAAATTTAGAATGCATACAAATGTTTTTTTTTTTTTTTTTTTTTCGTTTCGGATCGTTTTAGCGAAATCATACTTTAAGGGATCAGGGTTTTATTTCAACCTCAACGTAATCAATGAAAATATCGAGATATAGAAAATTTTAGATCTTAGTGCTTTCGATAACTTTACAACTATAAAAAAGAAAGCCCTTTCTATATCTAATTGATTTAAGAAATTGTAGACCAAAGTAATATTTCGTTCCTTTCTCTATAGACAGACGTGATTGGTAAAGCGATTAGTAGATTCGTATAACAATTGTTTCAAATAAATCAGGCTTCTCGAATGAAAAAGTTATGTTGTCAATACAACTTTCCTAACTTTATATTTCTACTTACAGATGTGGACCCATGTGTTATTAAAATATATATATTGGTTCTCAATATTACATATTTATTTTTTTAACTAAAGTTTAGGAAGTGTCAAACTGCGCTTTCATAAAATATACAGTGGCGTTTTTTTTATTCATGAATGTAAAAGAAATAATACGTAAGAAATAAAATCAGCAAATTCGTCATTTCATTAGCTCTTTCTCTAATATTCTTCACTCAAATTTCTATCAGATTTATTAAAGATTAAGGATTGCCGTTTAAACTCAATATCAAATTATTTTAATATGTCAAAAATATTTTTTCAAAATCAAATCGGCCATGTTTCATGCTCGAAAAAATATAATTAGCTGGAAATCAGCTAACACTTTTGTATAATGTAACTCATATTGCATTGTTAAATTATGCCTTTAATATTCATAACGTAAGTGCTTTTGTTTAGCAAAAATTAGACTTATTTTGATACAAACGTTATATTTAACACAGTTTAGTTACGGTATAAATCAACTTTCAACATTGTATTAATGCAATATTAGTATTATTCTCACTGCATTTTGTACAAGCGTTACCCTCTATGTATATTGTGATTTCTTCCATTTATCTTGCACAAAAAAAGAAGAAAAAAAAAGCAGAAGAAAAAAATCAGGTCTTTTTTTGCAGAGCCTTTTGAAAGTATTTTTCTATGGCAATATAACAGTAATTGTAAGCGTTGGATAATAATTCCCCAGGAATGATATTCAGTTGCAAAGGGTACAGTTTTATATTTTTATAACGTATTTTTTATTAAATACTTGGCTTGTAAAAATCGACATAACAAGTAACACCAGTAGGCAAAACTTTAGCATTCAGATGTTTCAAGGATTTATAAAAAACGAACCTATTCATCAATAAAACAGAAATAACAGACGCAATGAACACATGTGTTATTATTATTATTATTACTATTATTATTATTTTATTTTATTTTATTTTATTTTATTTTATTTTTTTTTGCTATTGGTATGGGTACTTCAACTGAAAACAACTTCAAGAGTCGGCATGCTATTGTCATTGAATAAAAAAAAAGTAATTAAAAGCAAGAAAAGCATCCCCCCCCCCCCCTCACGCCAAAAAAAAAAAAAAATAAGAAATAAAATGGCATGGTCAGATAAAGAAATAAATGCTGTCAAACATCACTAATCCAAATACTTTGTAATAACATATTTACCAGGAAAATAAGAAACCGAAAAATACTCAAAAAATCTAAGAATACACTGTGAGATTTGGAGCAAATCTATTACTTTGTAACAGAATCAAATCATTTATAAATTTCTAACATATTCCTATAATTAATTATTCGGATATTAATAAATTCTAATTCAAATGTTGGATGCTTTAAGTTAATATGCATTTCGACTTTAACATAGAAAAAGTAGTTTGATAAAGTAGATATGGTAGCGATAAAACTGCCAACTTTTGTGCTTTTCAGCTACTCTACTTTAATGCAATCTTCCCCTTATTTAATCCTCGAAATTTGGCGATAGATAAGGCAAAAAAGGCTTTTTAAAAAATAGCGGAAAGAGAAAAGCGTAAAAGTTGGCAGCTATGAAACTACCGCCTAAAAGGTTTACAAAAATTAAGTATATTAGACTGAATAAAACTAGATACAAGCAACACATCAATCAGACTTGTAACGTATGCTAGATGCTACTTTACATATTTATTAACGAAATCCTTCTAACATAAGTTGGTAGCTCTAAATCTGTTCCTTTGAACTGAGCAGTGGCAATAACTTCAGAGAAACATTCAATGCATTGATTAAATACTAACATATATGAAGGTTTTGAGCGTAAAAAAATGGTAACTGTGATTTATTATTATTATTATTATTCTCATGTCAAGCCGTTAACTACATCCTGACATCTTTTTAAATGTACAAGTTTTCTTTTTGAATCATATGTCATAATATTATATGAATTTCACAAGTTATGCCAAATTTTATATATAAATTTTAGAAAAGAAGACTTCTTGTATATAAATCCGATAAAATAAAATGAATCATTCAAAATGTGTGGTACATATGTGCAACTGAGGTTGTTGAGAATACAGTCTTTTTAGCTGTTCTTCTTAGCTGTTTTAGAGGAAACAATCACGATGGTTCATGAGAGGATAGTTATAGTTTTCTTTAAAAAACTCGAATCTTCATCTCGAAATTACATTTTATTATTTACTTATTTTACAAACGAGCCCTTAATTTTATAGCATTACGGTTGTTCTGAAATTAAAAGAAGATACTTTATGTCACCTTTCTGAATTAATTTTTGTTCGGAAACACATGGAATTGGCAAGTGTTATGATTATGTAATCATGTATTCTAATGTATTTTTCATCTTTTTGGTAAAAACAGAGGATCTTTCAGAAAATCTTACGTAAGTTCGCAATTTGAACGGAATTCCCGTCCTTGACAGAACGGGAAAGGAGGAAATCTGCCGTCACGTATCAATATATGCTTATAACTCCTTAAGTAATTTATTTATCAAAAATTTCAAAACGCCATTCGATTCCAAATTACGTTACTATCCTGGCCTGTCAATTTTATGCTTTTACGTTTGAAAATGATCCAGAAAATGTGTCAAAGTTTCCCATTTTTGAGAAGAGTTAGAGAATCGCCTTAAGATTGGAAATAAAAAATTAAAATTAAAAAAATGACAGAGCTATTATAGTTTTCTCTTAAATTATAAAAGTAAATCAATCAGGATGCTCCTAAAATAATTTAAATCAAGTACCGTAAAGTACCGAAAGTAAGCCCCTGTTTAGCAAACAGGAAATTCTAATGAATATAAGGGGTGCTTATAATTGGAACTTTTGTGAAAAGGGTAGGGAAATTGGGAGGGTGGAGGGGGGGGGGGGAGGTATTTGGAATTTAGGAAATTTCACAGGATTTGAACAATTTAAAAAATAAAATCAGATCAAATTAAACTCTCTTCCATAGAAGCTAAGTAGTTTCCATTAATAAAAATATTAAATTAATGAAGCATGTTTACATAAAATAGTTAATTTAGATAAAGAATTATGAACAAATATTATAAAATTTTATCTCAATATAAATATCAATTAAATCTTATTAGTGCATAAAAATCAAGGTAAACATTAATAGTATAATATATTGAACATATGCCATTCTGATACAATGATCAGCAAAGAGATTAGATAAAAATAAATTGCATAAGATATATTCATTTAGAAGATATGAAAAAAAAATTCTTAAGGAATTTCCTGAAAAACACAGAAGGATTCAGAGCGCCAGAAAATAAAACTTCAGGAGGAGACCTTATAAATGGAACTTTTTCAAAAAAGAAAAAAAATCATATATGCTGGGGGGAGGGGTCTTATATTTGGAAGGGGTCTTACTTTTTGTACTTTACGATAAATCAAAAGTAAAAAAATAAAACAATGTTTGGTACTCTTGATTCACTATTTTGTAACAATATAATTTCCGTGTTTCCGCAAAATCTTCTCCTAAAATTTTGGGATTTATTCTGAGGTTTTTAAAAATTTTTGCCACTGGCTGTCTACTTACAAATGCTTTTCATATTATCCAGAATACACTTCCCCCCCTGCTTTTTGGCGGCAGATTACCAGTCATTTCTGTGTGCTTCTTTTTCCTCTGTCCTTCGTTTTTTCAATGGTAAATTTATACAGTAAAAAGGGAGGAGGGATACAGAAAACAAAGTAATCTATCCATGGAACAGTTTGAGTTCCAAAAAACGACATTCCTAAAACATTTTGCACATACATTAATATAAAACTTATTAAAAAATAACAAAAATAAACTCTTGTTATCCTATAAATTTAGCTACATCAACCATAAAAAGCATAGTAAAATAACTCAAATATTATTTGTAGAAAAAAAAATGCATGTGTTACTAAAAAATGTAATACTCAGGGTTTGTAAATATCACGATATTTTCGAAAATATCAAAAATATCCGATATATATCCGATATTTTCAAAATAGTCAACTTACTGCTGATAATAAATAATTTCAAGCATAATATAAATTAGAAAATAAAACATATTGCACATGACATGAGAACTTAAACAATATGCTAAAAGCGTGTTTTTTTTCCCCTTTTCTTTTGAAGATACAACTGTCACTCTATCCAGTTGTTGTCAATTATCTAACAGAGGAGGGTGGGAAATCGCTGGGGGTAAAATAGATTAGTTTAGCTGGGACACATGCTTGTTAAAAAGGGTTCTGGCAAAAATGATAGTGCATTTTCAACTTTACAGAATGTATTCTTTGGTTTGTTTTAAAGAAAGAAAAAAAATGATATTCATAATCTTGTATTTTTTTTATAAAATGCATGTGAATTTTACAATAATTATTCAGATAATAATCCCGAATTTATTTGACAGCCAATATCAACAATATTGTATAAATATGTATCGAACGTTTAAACTTGGACTTAAAATCACGAAATAATTTTCCAACACAATCATAAAAATTTCAGATATTTTAATTCAGATTCCACACAACTGAAGATTTATTAATATTAATATTTATCTATAACAGTAATTAACTATCATAAAAAATAATTTAAATATATCTTAAATCAGTTGTCAATGTATATATATATAGTACAACGTGTAAAATTGATATAAATAAGAATACATTAATGTTTTATATAAGTCTTGGAATTTTCAAGAGAGTGGGGGAAAAAAATCAGATGAAAGGAAATGAAATAAATTAAGTCTTTTCCTGAAATATACACTATGTTTTGCAACCGAAAAAGTTTTTTAATAGTTTCAAAGTATTAATTCTTTTATTCTGTGAAAATTAGCGTACTAAAACTTTTTTACATGTACGCTACAAAGTACAATTTACTAAAATATTACATGTTGTTTAAAGAATTTTGAGTGAATTTTAAGTGAAAATTTAGTGCTATTTTCAAATAAATGTAATCTGACTGCAAAAAAGTATTTATTTATCTTCTTCACTTTTAACGCTGCCTGTGTTGGCAGGGTTTAACCTATGGTACACAGGGTCGTTAAACGTATCGTACGTGTGCCATTTTTGACAGAATAATTTTGGCACGGGATTGTTTGGGATTCTAAACAAGATACGATGACATTAGACAAAATACATAAATTTAGATTATCAAATCTTGTCTAAATTTAATTGATTGAAAATGTGAGGATTTTTTATTCTGCTTTATTAATGTCAAATCGCAGCTCAATATGGACTGAAAAAATCATCAAACAAATGTAATATTTGGAAAGTATTGAAACGGAAAAATTATTAAATATTATAAGTAAAAATTCCGATGCTGAAATATGACAACTTGGAACTTAATTACAGAGCTATTTGTAAAAGCGGCCATTTGTCGAATTTCCCCGTCTTTTCATGTTTGCTATTATTTTCAGAAACAAATAATATAGATAAAAAAGAAAAAAAAAACTCAAATAGAAACTTAGATATCTGTAGTTCAATTTATCTTCTATTGAAATGATCTTAGTATGAATCTGATGCTAATTATTTTTCATCCTCGATGTCACTACAGAAATCGCATTTAATCTTTTATTAATTTCTAAAATGTATTTAATTCTATATCTTTTACAGTGTAAACCTACATGCACATTACTTAAAAATATTTTAATACTAATAAATAATTTTCAAGTAATTTTAATTTATTATTTTTCATTAAATTTATATTTTAATTGCGCGTCATTTTCATTCGGAAAAAAATTTGGTACGCGGGTGTAAAAAGGCTCGCCGACCCTGGGCTAGAACAATTAAACTGTGCTTAAATGTTCACAAGGCAGATACATTAGCCAAAGATTGATGCACGGGGCATAGGTCCATGTTCGCATAAGCTTGTGTGTGTGTGTGTAGGAGGAGGGGGGGTGGGGTCAGTAGGTAGAACAAAAAATAATAGGTGTTGAGTTTCATTATTTATATAGTTTTCACCGTACAACAGGGTCCCAGTAACTACAATGCATATATACTTCGTAATGATCAAAACATTGATAAAGCAAATTACGGGTTAAACTACATCATGAAAATCACGTCTAAAAAAGGTCTAATCATATTCGCATTTGAAAGTTATATAAGCGTGTTCTCGTGTTTTTTATTTTTGCACTGCAATCAACAAATCTCATCTTTCTACACATTCACTGAGACATTTTTTGCGCGTAAAAATGAAATTTTTTTATATTAGTTTTTCGGATGTTGTGGAATCAAACAGTGTTTTTCCTATTAACTTAAGACTCTTGTCCCTGCCGGCGAAGACACTCACGAGCTAATTCTAATGGGGAGGGATTTTTCTAATATCTCATTTGCATTTCTATATTTTTAATTTTTTTTTTTTTTTTTTTTTTTTTTTTTTTCACTGGATAGCCGAGATCCGTCTCTACATTGCACCTTTTTTACTTTTTCGATTTGGGTCGCATATATTTTTTATAAAGTTTCTTTCAATTTCAAAACCGGTTCTGAAAATGAAAGTGTCATTCTAAAAAATATCTGCAACCAAAATCGAAAAAGTAAAAAAAAGTGCGATGTAGAGACAGATCTCGGCTATCCAATGCAAAAAAATAAATAAATAAATAAAATAAAATAAAATAAAATAAAAATAAATAAAAATTAAAATGTCGAAATGCAAACGAGATATTAGAAAAATCCATCCCCATAGGATTAGCATTAGCTCATGAGTGTCTTCGCCTGCAGGGTCAGAAGCCTTAAGCATCTTGAATTAAAATTGATTCCTGACCGAAAACATGCTTTTTCTGTCTGCCCCGTAACAACAGACATTGCTAACTTTAAGAATACTTTTTTTTTTAATAGAAAAATTGGAAATGCAATTCCATTTTTTGTTATTTCAATAAAACGAAATTCGAATTTTGTGCATTTATGACTAACATTGACTACGTGAAGCCATAAAGTATCAAGTTTAATTTGTGTCAGCCTATTAGAACTATAAAATATAACACGTTTACAACATATTTCAACTTAATACACAACATAAGATTGGAGCTTAGAATCGTGTTTGTACCCAGGGCCTCCAAAAGTCTAAAGGCGTGTCGTGAATAATCACGCGTTATGACGATAACTAATAAAAAAATATCAAATGAGAAAAAAAAAAAAAAAAAAAGAGTACAAAATTTGTAATGTTTGCAATTCTTGTATTTTATATCAATACAAAAACCCTTAGTGGGTTAAAAGTTTGTGACGCAGCGCTTTATCTTATGCTCTAAGAATTTTAAATATGGAACTTAAAAGTAATGATATCAAATTTTGAGTGACGGTATGCTATTAATTATAATCTCTATACATATTTATTTCATCATTTTATTTTGTTATAACTGCATGTGCAATAATTATGTTCAATTTAAAAAGATGTATAAAAGTTTGTTCATTGATGCTTTATCATTCATATATCTCATAAATTCAAAGTTAAATTCAAAGTCTAATAAATTCACGTTTTATAAGATATGATATCAAAATTTAAGTGACACCTTGATGTGGCTTTAAACGATTTGTTTTAAAGTTCAATTTAAATTATTTTTAGTTTGGCTAAGATATATTCACACTTCTAAACAATGTTTTTAATTTTCCAATACACTGTTAAATATGTCACTTTCACTGAAATTATATAATGCATTCAAATGTATTTATTTGAATAAATTGATTTATCCTTTGTACCATGCTATTAAAAATTAAAAATAAAATTTATGTAAATATTTTTTTGCCTCATAGTATCCATTTGAATACATTTCACTTAGTTTGGATAAAATGACGCAAAAAAACTATTTACATAAATTTTATCTTTAATTTTTGCCCTTTAATTTAACCCTTTGCACCCATCTCTCCAGCTTAATAAATAATTAAAATCTTTCAAACTTAATTTGAAAAAAAAAAAAAAATCTGCAACATTTGTTGCTCACTAACATAAATAAATAAAGTCCTAACTTCCCAAATGTACATTTCTCCTCTCCTCCCTCCGCCTACTCCCCAACAACAACAACAACAAAAAATTACTTTTATGTCCTCCTATTCCTGAAAAATACTACTTCCCCCCTCCAGCCTAGTGATTTGAATCTTTAAAGCTATTTATAAAGAAAATTCTTTTATATTATTTAAAGATTATTAGTGACAATAAAAACCAATTAATATAAATTATCATCCCTTTCCTGAAATTTACCACTTTCCCCGTCCAGCCTAGAGATTTGAATCTTTAGAGCTCTTTAGAAAAACTAATCTGCAAAGTCTGTTGCTTAATAATAATAAAATAAAATATATAATCATGTACACTTTAAATTATTTTTCACACAATCAATTGATATCATAGTAGTTGCTGTGAGCGAATATTGTGATGGCTGGGTTGTCGTCCAGATAGCTCAATCGGAAGAGCACTGGCAATTAAAGCGAAAGGTTATTAAAGTTCACTTTAATTCAAGATGTTTAACCCCTTTGCGATTTGAGTCCTTTGCTTAATTTTTAATCTTTTACGATCGGTTTTTCAAAACAGAAAATTTTCTGTAATTGAATCGTAAAAATACTCTGATTAAATAAGGTAAACTTTACAATTAAAAATAAGTGTTGTGAATAATGAAGTATTCCGAACACCTTAATTGGCAAGTATACCGGTTGCTCGTCCCCAAGGGGTTAAAGATGTTTTTTTGCTATTAATACCTTTAGTATTTACAATATACAAAAATCTTAACCACTTTAGAGGTAAATAAAGTAAGTGGAAAAAATCAAGATGGCAATGCTTTGATTGGTGAATTGTAAGCTGATTTGTGCCACAGAATGAAAAAATTGTAAAGTTGTAAAAACGCCTTCACAAATACTAAATCTTTAGGGTTTTGATGAGTGAATTACATATGAAGATAAATACGATAGATCTTTATAACACACACCTTGGGATGAGACGTTCTGCGTATTACAGAATTTTGCATTATATAGATCATATTTCATTCATCATTAAATTTACCTTGTAAACGTGCTTTAAATTACATTCCTTGAAACCAGAAATAGTGAAAATTATAAAATTTTACAAAATAGTATAGATGCAGATTCGCAATATCTGGAAGGAGAAAGTGGCTCCTAAACCCCAAAAATCCAGTGGCCACATTGTGAAACAAACACATAAAAAGAATTTAGTGTTTATAAGGGGGGGGAGGGACTAAATTCAAAGTGGAAAATAATTTATTTGATATATACATATGCCTATGTGCAAGAAAACACAGACTAATTACACCAAATGAGTATGTTTAATTTAATCACAAAATTCTTTAAATTTGATTATTAAGTGTAATACAAATGTTAAAATATGTTCATTCCGACGATATAGTTGGACAAGATACTTTTTAAAAAAATGCAAAGCGAAGCAATCATGGTAGTGGGAAATATTAGGACAACAATATTTCTAATTTTGATTTTATCGTATAAGATTTCATTAGAAAAATTGTGAATGCGTAAAATTATTTAGCGCTATAAAAATCAAAACACACTTCAGACGTTTGTTTTTCTATGTAATACAATATAGTTTTCTGTGTTAAACAGATCATTCTGGACTGTAGGGATTATGAAGCAGAATACACGGATTTCATTTTTTTAAAAAGGTAGAAATCCACCATTTGCAGAAAAGGAGCAACCCTGTATAACGTATGGCGACTGAGACATTGGAAGTTAGTGGCCAAAGCAAAAAATTTAGTCATCACATGGCGACTGAATCTGCACCTATACATAATAGGTATAGATCATGTCACACATTATTAAATTACCTTAAAGCATGATCCAAATATGCCTAGGCAAAATCATTATAATCAGTGGTAGCTCGTGGGTAACAGTTTTGGGGGCACTAAATGCATGGCGGGCAAATTTATTCCTTTTTCGCTATTTTAAAAAATGAAATCTTTGGCTTATTTCAGGTAGAAGATTCTTACATTAAATAAGGCAAAAATTTCTTTTTTTAAAAATATTACTTTTGAAAGGCATGCATTTAGTGCCTCAAAAAAAGAAAAAAAAAAAAAACCGTAGTGAGTTTCCACCGATTATAACACTCATTTACAAAAAAAATTAATGTAATGTTGTCATTACTCTAAAATAATGCGTTAAAGAAGACAATGTATCAAATTTAGTGTTCCAATAAACTAGCAATATTTGTGAAATACATGTGCTTTTTAACTGCAAAATTCATTGTTTACATCTGAGAAATACATTATATACATCTTCTGTATTAAATTTTTTTAGTAGCAGGCTTTTTTGATAACACTCATTTACAAAAAAATTTAATGTAATAACAATGTTTTCATTACTCCAAAGTAATGTGGCCGCCCCTCCGGGTGGTTCCGACCCAACCCCTTGAGTGGGGGAGGTGACCGGAAGCTCGGCAGAGTTCGTTGTGTACGAATGCGAGGGGGCCGGATGGGGACGATTCGCCACCTCCTCGAGAGGCTCATCTCCGACAGGCGTTGAGCACGGTGGCCACGGTTAACGGACGTTGTGCATGGGTGCGTAGGCCCTTCGGGGTCCTGACTCAACGCAACCCCCGGCAGCCGGGTTCTCTGGCCAAGCCGGATAGCGACGTTCCATAGGTCGATCCCGGTGCCGGTCTACGGGCCGGACGGTGTCGCCGGGCAAAGACTAGCTAAGGCGATAGGACCCCATCCACCTATTGACTAAGGGGGAGCCTGAAGTATGAGCGAGGGCTTTGTAGAGGAAAGTCCTCGGTGCTCGCTAGTGACGACGGGGCTCGCGGGAACGCCATGCAGGGACTCCCGGAGCAACCGAAGGGCGAGGGTTACGGACAGCGCCCAGGTTACTTTATGACTTGGGTGGCTCATCTCTCCGAGGACCTCAGCTGGAGCAGTTGTGAGCCGACCCTTAGGGTGGTAGGGTTTGGCGGTGCCCCCGTTGACCAAGGAGCGGTCGCGTGGGGAGGCCAGTATGGCTCATGTTGCTCCATGTCGTGCCGTGACCCATGGGAGGGGGTCGGCCGGCAGGTCCACCATCGAATGCTATTCCCGCAGGGAAACGGGCCGGAGGCTCGCCGGTAACGCGGCGGCTCATCGTGCCTCGGGTGAACTCTTGGTCCGATCCAGGTCCTCCGTGTCTATGCGGTACCGGAGTTTGCCTCGCCTGGTGATGAGGACCTAGAGGTGTCTCCACCTAACTTTCGAACGCACTAACAAAGGTAGCGGTCGGTCACTGCACGGGGTCAGGGGTCTTCGGGCCTGGGTACCCTCGACGGCCGTGAGGTAAGGTAGTGGCGGGCGGGCTTCTGTCGGCCTCCACTGGCTTCTCTGTCCTAGGATGGAGTCGAGTCGGTGGGGGCTGGCGGGACTCCGTTCCGTCCGACCCCCTAGCGAGGCGGAGTCTATTCCGTCTAGGTGGAGCTTTCCGTGCCCGCCTGGGGTCGCTAACGGCACCTAGTCTGGTCCAACTGGCTCCCGGCGTGATCCGCGAGGGGTTCCGTCGGTTGAGCCGGGTGGTCTGGGCGAAAAGCCAGGAGCTGGGTCGCTTTACGGCCGGAGGGATTTTCCCCGTCCTCCCTGGTTTTCAAGCTAGGGGCTCCTCACTAACTTTCCTATCGGCTGGCCCACAAAAATGTCTCTGCCGGAAAATGGTATCTGATCTTGGGGGCCTGTCCGTAAATTAAATTCGGGTCGGGAAGCCTCGGTTCAGTCCGTGGGCCCAGCGTCTTTATAGGCGTCTGGTTCCTGCGATTGCTTGCGGGGTCTACCGGCTCGAGTAACCAAGTTTAGGGACCACTTGGTTTTTCTAGCTGGGTGGTGAGGACTGTCGTAGCGGCCGTTCGTCTCTTCTTGGGAATAGCCGTCACCGTGTGCGCTGGGCAGCGGTGTCGGTTTGGCCGGAGTTGGCGTAGGGTTCCGCTCTGTTGGAGCTTGTCTGGCGGCGACCTTCGGGACGCGTCGCGGGGCTCGCTTCACGGGTGGTTCCTTGCGTCGACAAATGGGCCTGAAAAGGGCCCGGGACCGGAAGATGAACCCCTCATCTTACTCCAAAGTAATGTGTTAAAGGCGGCAATGTATTAAATTTAGTGTTCCCAGAAATAGTAATATTTGTGAAATACATGTGCTTCTTAACTGCAAAATTTATTGTTTACATCTGAGAAAAACAATAAATGCATCTTCTGTATTAAAATTTTTTAGTGGCAGGCTTTTGTGATTGAACAAGGGCTGCTTGCAGAATGCTTAAATAATTTTACAATATAAAATTATGGCTCTTGAACTACTATTAATCAAATACACTAATAGAAATAAAAAAAATCATTAAATAAACTAGGGGATCGTACCCGGGTTTCCCGGGTTAAAGAATATAGGTGAAAACATTTTTTTTAAATTGAAAACTAATAATTTTTTATATGCAATAATTTTTTTAGATTGCCCACTTACATTAAAAAAAGCATTTTTCATATAAATTTTTTAAATTTAACAAACGCGATATTTTCTTATTAGCCGCATGCTAAGAGTTATTTGACCAAGATATTGCTACTTACGGCATCCTTTTATATTCTGATAATTTCAGAGCTTATAAATGTCTGTTAAATTTGTGTTTTATTTATATTATTTTATTTATTTAATCATAGGGAAGTTTTTTTTTTTTTAATGGATATTAGCCATAAGAAAATAATGAATTCTTTATTTTGTTTTAAGGGCAAACGGATTAATCTTTCGTAATCGCGCTCTGCGCGTTATAGATAAATTAAAAAATATTTCACACTCTAAAATTGTTTTTAAAACCATAGACCATCAGTAAACTGAGATGAACTTTGGAAACAAATTCCATTTGAAAAAAAAAATCCTATTTGGTGATCTAAAAATTTAAATTGTACGATTACAAATATATTAGATTTGTGATTTTCAATGTTATTCTTTTATTAGTTTGTAAAGGAAGTATTAATTTCGTTATGCAATAATAGTCAGAAACAAATGCTGGAAAATGTTTGTTGTTTTATATACGGAATGTTTATTATTACTACAGTTTTTAAACAAATTGCATTTGAAAGTAAATTGTTTCCCTATGCGACGGAAATTGAAAAGGTACATGGTCAGAAGATTAAAAAATTGCAGTAGCGAAAATTTCAAGACCGAAATTTTATCGTGAAGTGCTGCCATTCGCAAAGTGACGTTAGCGTTCCGCACAGATACGTTTGTTTTTTATAATATAGATACTTGATCAGTAAAATATAATAAAGATCAGTTATTAGGATGTGGTTATCAATTGAGGCTTTTATGCTTGGTCCGGAATGAAAAACAGCAATTTTCACCTTCTCAAAATTTGCATACGCACTTCTCATATCCATATTCATCATTTAAAAAAAATTGTATTTTGTTTGATCATTTAAAAATCATTTTCACTCAAAACTTCAAGTCACGATTGTCAGCAACATCTTTTATGTAAACAGATGCACCCTTTACTTGAGATTCTAATCTCAATTCCGGAGAGTACAAATTTCCGTAATTTATGTTTTTTAGTTGCATTTGTGTTAAAATTTTAGTTTTATCTAAGAAAATGATCGTTTCTTTTAAATATGACTTCATTTTCACTTAAATAAGCATTTCGCCTAGTGTCTGAAACTTAGTGCACATGCAGAAGGAAAGACAATATAGAAAATTTATGAGGAAAAATGCGTGTTTTCAAAAGCAGTATGTCATTTTCCGTTATAATGACCATAATAAAATATTCTGCTCCTAATGGGATTTTGCGACACTAAACCCTATACAACAATTTTTATCATCAATTTTGAATTTCTATCAGAAAATAGCATGAATAACGATAAAAATACCTTATTATTTCGCTCTTGTCTGCAATAATGAAAGCTATCTAATTTTCACAATTTTGAAGAAATTTCATAAAATGCTTTTAAAATCAAAATATAAAAGTGGGGATATTAAAAAAAAAAAAAAAAAAAAAAAAAAAAAAAAAAAAAAAAAAAAAAAAAACTGATAGTGCGATCACATTCACAAATGAAGAGCTTTTAGTTAAAAAATATATATATATATTAGTAAAATTGGTTCAACTGAAAGATCAGGGCAGATGACTTGTGTTTTAAATATATAGATTATATAAAATTAGGAAAAATTAAATTAAGCAAATTATGTTATTTTGATAAAATTATAGTAGAATGTCCTAAAGAATAGCATTTTATTATTCGAGAGAATTTTGCACAAAAACTTCTAGAACATGATATTATTTTAAACCACGAATTATTTGTTTGCTTGTCTAACTCGGCGAAGTAAATCTATCCATTCGAGAATCATCAATTTCTGTAATATAAATCGCTATTATTTATCGCTAATTATATATCCTCTCTTTTATAAAGACACTCTAAATTTTTGTAAAACATTGCATTTTATCAGTGTGTTATTTCGATTACATTATTCTCGAAAGTGAAGCTTTTTCACCTGTAAAGAATTTCAAAGTAGCTGGGCTGTGAAAATGACGCACTTCTTCAAAACATAATTCAGGTTTAAAAATTAAAATACACGCTTTTTTATAAAATGACGTCATTTGCATCCGCTAAAGCAATCCACTTTTGCAATACGGTCTTAAACTTCGTCTATAGAAAAGTATGCATATGACGTCATTATCACGGAATAACAGACAATATTCTTGACATAGCCCATATTTTAATTAAAAAATTTTTTTTCAGGTTTTATGAGAATGTGGTTTTATGATGGCAACAAAAAAGATACAGTATCTCTTGTTTTTGACTATTTTCCGTTTACTTTCAATAGAAAAGGGGTACTTTTGTTGCCACGATTGGAAAAATGGTATTAAAAACTACAAAAAAATTAATATCTCAAAAATAAATTGAGATACAGCTTTCAAATAAATTGCATTTAAAAGAGCATTTTTTTCCTTATACGACGGTGTTAAAATTTAAAATGGGGGATGTTTAGAAGTTTAAAAATTTGCAGTAGAAAAAATTGCAATGTCAAAATTTTATTTTAAATTTCAAAGTGTTGCCATTCGCAAAATGACGTATGCGTTACGCACAGATATGTTTGTCCTTTATAATATAGATAGTTTATTTTAATAAAATACTTGAATTTTCCTCAGATATACTGATTATTACTGCCATATATTATATGTAACATATGTATTAGAAAAGTTACAACTATTTTGATGAAGTTTTAAAATGTAAACAAAATGATGCCTTATAAACATATAAAAAATACAGTTCGTTTCTGAAAGCCGCGCCTAACATTTTGAGACGATTTTACGATCCAAAGGGATGGTAACGCTGAGATAGGTATTTACCGAAGTTCCAGTTGTATGTTGTCACTCAGCTAAACAGCCTCCGATCATCCCTATTTTGGTAAAATCAAAACAGACCTGACGCATGCGCAAAAGCACGAAAAGTTTCGCTTTACGAAAACAGACAGTACCTCTGGACAAAATCATTATACAGTAGACTCCCTCAAATTCGCACAACTTGGAACCAGAGGTTGTGCAGATTTTAGAATTTTGCAGATTTCTGGTTATTGCTTTGTTTGCATTTATTAAACAGTCATTTGAATATAATTAGGCAATCAAAATTATAAAAAATCCTTTCAATATAGTAAAATATTAAAATAATTAAGTACAGTAATAAACTAAAAGGATAAGAAGTAAGATAATTATTTAAAAAATGATTAAACTATTAAAAGTAAAGATCAAGTAAATAATTAATAATGTATAATTAAATCTCCATAATAAAGATAAGATACATTTTCCTTGAATTATTGAATGAAAGTTGCCTCCTAATTGTACCTATGAATTCACATCAAAATCATAAAGTAAGGAAGTTTTATTTCAGGTTTAGCCAGTCTTAATAACCAAAAAATCTGGATTATAATACATAAAAAGATTTGATAAAAAGATTGTGATTACCAAAATCTTGATTACCATTAAGTATTGTAGCTTTTTATAAAAATCAAAACACTTATTTTGATAATGTACATATCATTAATTTGTAATGATGATACTACTACCTTTTACTTGAATGTTAATATAAAGCACTCAATCCAAGTACCAATTTAATAATGTAATCATACAATTAAATGCAGTAAAATCTGCTCAGACGGAGCACAAAAGACTGGACAAATACCTTGTTTTAGACATATTCCGTTTACACAGGTTTTTGTGTAATAGCATTGAGTTTGTAACTTGGTGGTAGGCGGAAGAATGAACTTCTATTCAGTGGTACATCGATCTAAAAGTTTGGGAACCCCTGCTCTAAAGGGTAGCAATATTTCTATAAAATGGAATGCAGGCTCTTTCTAAGTATAAAATTCATTGTTTACATTAAAGAAGCTGTCTGTTATACAAAGAATTGCATTATAAAGATCTTTTACTACAACACTGCCTTCATTAAAAAATTCTGAAATAAGGTGTTAAACATTTCGGGACGGGTGATGCATATATGCATCGTCAAAAGGGACATATGGAATTTGTCTTTGGCACTATTAATAAATAAATGTAATATTTGTCTTTTTTAATTAGAGCATTTTTTTGGAATTTCACCAATAAAGGGAACTGTTAAAAAAAATCATTGCCAACCAAACAAAATTTGTGCAAGGGATGCCGTCTCGAAAGGTTTAAAAATCAAAATGTGTAAAACTTAATGTTTCGGGAAATAGTAGATATTTCAAATATATGTATGTGAAATACAGGTGATTTGTAACTCCAAAATCCATTATTTACATCTCAGAAATAAATTATATAGATAGTTGCATTATAAAGATTTTCAGCAGAATCCTAGAAAGTATGTTAAATCTAATAATATATACACTATACCAGCCAGTCAAAGAAGTAAAACATTTTTATGGGGAAAAAAATGAAAAGGACAGTGTTTAGAATGAAACTATTTCATGCATTAATATTTATGTTTTCATTTAACTTTTTAAAAGAGCTTCAGTTTATTGTTATTATACATTTTTCCTTAAGAGGAGATTTGCTTTTTTTCGATTCAAAAAATCGATTTTTTTTTTTTTACATTTTTCTATTCTCTACAGTCTATTGATAATCTTTATAAAATTATTTGGCCGAATTCGAAGACCTTTCGTAGTTATTTTGTGCTTTAGCGCAACACTTCCATAGGCTTTTACTGTTTTGGATCACTACAAACGCATTTTACGTAAAATGACTTTTTCTAAGCTGGGTGGGATTAGAACCCAAAATCTATTAAACAGATCTTGCAGTTTTTTTAATTAAAGGGGACATAATTCAATGGGTCTTGAACCACCTTCAGCCATTTTTATATTAAAACAACATTTTTAAAATAACGCCAAAGTGCGGAAAAGGGGGCCAAAAAGTAACTTTTTTTCAAATGGCCCCCATTTTGTTACTTTCAATTTTTTGAATTCAAAATACTTGAAGCACCCAGACAATCTTATATACTTTCATAATATTTAACGAAAATTAAATGCAGACGTCTCTGGTAATCTATCGGATCCCTCTCAGTTGGAAGTGCACGACGCACATCACCTACGCAACTGAATCCACATAATCAATTTTTGATTTAAAAAAATGCAATATCCTTCAAATGATAATAAATAACTTGCAAAAACACGGAGCACAAATTTTCATTCCTATTCTTAAAAAAAAACTAAAAACAACCTTTTTTTCGTTCTTCTGAGAGACAAACCACGCTTACACTACAACCAACTATTTAAAATACTATATCGGTTATATATAATTCATATTTGCTTTATCCTTTAATTTCGATTTAAAACATTAATGGACGTAGGTCTGCAGCCCATGCAAAAATTTCACAAAACAATAGACCGAATTCTTGTCAGTGAGTCCCCCCTTATCTTGCTTCCTCTTTTCCTTTTTATGATATTATCAGTGCTCTTATGACTAGATAAAATACAATATCATCGAGAACCTTGCTTATTGTGTGATCAGAAAGGCAGAAGATCGCATTATCGAGTAAATGAATAGTTGAGTGTAAGAATCGGTATAATACCATATGATCGAGTAACTTAGATGGCTTCATGTTATAGATGAGCAGAAGGTTGCATTATCGAGTAACTGAGGTAGTTGTGTGTAGTAATTTGCAAAATACCGTATAGTCGATTAACTTAAGTTGCCGTGGCGGCATAACGGCAGCAGATAGATACAGGCGGCAGAAGTTTGCGTTATCGAGTAACATAGATTGTGTGTAAGAATTAGTAAAATGTCGCATCTTGGAGTAACCTTAAAATTAAATTAAATAATTATATATTAAAGGGAGGAAAATACTGAAAATTGCATCATAAAAATTGTATTTACACGTGAATATTAAAAATGAAACAAAACTTTAAAATAATAAATTCATTAATATACGTAAATTTAAACGCAGTAAATGGGGGAAATTACTTCATAATATTTAAAAATGGCCAAATAATAATATTGCTAAGAAGTTTAAAATTAAAAATATATTTACACGAGACATTTATTTCATATTTCGAGATGTTTTTAACTATTGTTGTCAATTCTAAGTAAGCACAAATGTGTGTAATGTGTGTAAATGTTAATAGTTCCTTTCTAACAACAAACGTATTTTCACGTAAACGGGCTGCTCAAAATAATTAAAGGATATTCTAAGTCTAATATAAAATAATGATTTATTATTACTTTAATAAATCGATGATTGTAACAAATGAAATATAAACGCGTTTGTATAAAGCATCGCGTAGATATAAATAAAAATGCTGGTTTTTTTTTTTTTTTTAATTAGGTGAGATCTTAATAAAAGTGTATGGAAATTACAGTTTTCCTTTATCAACCTTCGTCGATTGCTTAGCGGTAACGTTTATTAACTTACATCTGGCCCGTCAGGAGAGAATGTTGATATGGGTTTTAAAGGGTTTAGAACTTTGGTGTTCACGAATCGACAAGATTTGACAGTTTAAGAAAGTCCATATTTATAAATATATAGTTTTCATTTTTCACAGAAAGGGCTTTTAAGATTAATTGCTAATAAAACATCAATTTAATCCTTTTTGAAACATTATTGTGTCATGTTCCTTGGCAAAAAGAATAAAAGTACCGGTTTCCATATTTAAGGGTTTTAAACTTAACTTTTTAAATAATTAATCAGACTATGCAGCGATTTGTCAAAATATTCGTCCAAATTCTCTTAAGTGAGTTCCCCCCCCCCTCCCCCCGCCTTCACTCACCTTTTTAAGGTAAAATCTCTGTGTCTTTATGATGGGATAAAGTACCATATCATCAAGTAACTTAACATGCGGTGAGTGTAGATGGAAGAAGATCGCTTTATTGAGTAACTGAGAATATGTAGGAACTGAAAAAAAAAAGCTTACCATTAAGTAACTTAGATCGCTGTGTGTATAAATCGACAGAAGATCGCATTATCGAGTAACTGAGATAGTATATTAATTGTATAGTAATTGGTAAAATAC
The DNA here is from genome assembly GCA_963932465.1 of Maratus speciosus. NCBI lineage: Eukaryota > Metazoa > Arthropoda > Arachnida > Araneae > Salticidae > Maratus > Maratus speciosus. The sequence goes on along the minus strand of CAWVRF010001221.1, from coordinate 42,527 downwards.
CGTGTCATCGAGTAACTTATATTGCTGCGTAACACACGGCAGAAGATTGCATTATCGAGTAACTAAAAGACCTGTGTGTAGGAATTGGTAAAATATCGCATCTTCGAGTAATCTCAGCTTACTTGACAGAAAATCATTGCATTTGTGAAGGATTTGTGGTTTATAATATCTACTATACATATAAAATGGGAAATTTTGTTCCGGCTGTTGATAATGTAAATTCTGCTAAATGGATTTTGATGGGAATTGCACTGCTAATTAGGTAATTTTTAGGGGAGTTTTTAGCATTTTGCATATCGTTTTACATCAAATCTTACAATAAATGATCAACAAAAGGAATCACTTCTTAACAGCCCAAATTTTACTTAAAACATTAGAAAATTTAACAACGCAATGCCGTTCGTATCGTTTTCAGCAATACAGAGAGACAGATAACGTTCCGAATTACTTTAAAACAGATGGTCAAATTCACTAAAATTTTTCATTTGTTTCAAAGTTAGTTAGGCGAAACGGACTAGCGAAACGCGCAAAGCCTGCTAGCAATATATAAAGAGAGAATAATCTCTTTCTAGGTACAATGCGTTCTTATGCACTTATCGCTGCATGAAATGTAGAATTTAATTCGAGCTCGTCTTTGGTCGATTTTCGAAGACGATAATACAGAAAAGGAAAAAAGTGCTTCCAAAGACTACAATCGTTTATCATCTAAAGAAGAGATTCATTTATCGAAAAAAAAAAACTGATCGATTACAAATTAATGCCATAACTATGTCTGCAAGTAGCATGCTTTTATATTTAAAAATTAGACAGAAAATGTGCAAGAAAATTTCGAGTTATTGATTTTTTTTTTTTTTTTTTGAGAACTAATGTTTAGAACGTTATGTTTAATCTGTACATGACATGTAAAAATTCGACGCAATTTAAAGCACAAATATCTAAAATAAACTTTTTGCAAGGTTGCATAATGGAGCCCTTTCGTAAGTCTTTCTATCAAAATAAAAGGAAAGGAGTGAAAAACACCAGATGATGCAGATTAGTTTTGAGGATTAATTGGTTAAGTATAAAGGGTGTGAACGGGTGTAAAGTGTGTGAACCTTAATTTAAATAAATGGATTTTTCATGCAGAAATATCCAATTTCCTTTTAATTGTAAATAGGTTCATTTTAAAAAGGCGCTTCTCTAATGAGTTTTGGGGATACATTCTTGAAGTATAAAGGGGGAACGGGGGCTAATCCCTCCCTTTAATTTAAATAAATTGGATTTCATGCAGAATTATCCGATTTGCTCCCAATTTGGTATACCGACTTATTCTTATAAGACGCTTCACTGATTATATTTGGAGGTTCATTGGTTAAGTATAAAATGGGGGGGATATGGGGCAGCTAATCCCCCCTTAATTTAGCTAAATGTGTTTTTCATGCAGAATTATCCGATTTGCTTGGAATTTGGTATAAAGGTTTATTCAGATAAGGCTTCCCTGACTAGTTTTGGTGGTTCATTGGTTAAGTATAAAGGGGGGAACAGGGACTAATCCCCTCCTAATTTATTTAAGTGAGTATTTCATGCAGAATTATTCTTTGAAATAAGAATGTAATATACAATTAGTGTGATTAGGGGGCTCAATACCATCAGTTTAACTGGTCACTTTTCTTTCTATTTATTTATTTTTTGTATCATGTATTTATCCAAAAGAAATTATTTTTAAATGAATCAGTTTTTAAAGGTTTTGCAAGAAGTTTTAAACCTATTAAATTACCTTCTACTCTGACGCAGTAATGAAACTTTAAAACATCCTTACATTAATCAAGTTTCGGACTGAGCGCTGCATTATTAACTAGTTTATAAACTGTTTTTAACATTAGAAAACGTTTAAAAAATTTTATGAGAAACAAGATTTTTTTTTATCTTCACTGTAATTTTAGGGGTATTTCCAGTGACCTCTTTCCTTAGAAGTTACAATCAGACCCTTATGTCTTCATATGAATCACGAGAACAATGGAGACCATAATGCGTCCAATTACGTTTGCTTAAATAGGTCAGCTGGTTATGAAACTGCATCAAAGACATACTTCAAAAATTAAAAAGGAGAAATAAATGAAAGTAAAAAATAAAAAGTGTAATATTTAAAAAAATACTCTTTTACAATTTAATAGTTTAATATAAATTAAATTATCAAATGTTCCGGTTACTATATCTTATAAATGAAAACAAAGTAATTAATATATATATATATATATATATATATATAATAAATTCCCCCTTTCGCTCTTTCTATGAAGCGTAAAAAAGCGTTATTTTTTAATAATCAGGCTCAGGCGTGATTTAAAAAAAAAAAAAAACTTATAAAAGGGTATTTGTTTTAGGAACTAATTTTACTTTTATTTATTTAATATGCATCTACAGAAAATATAAGATATATAAGTATGAAAGACTATTTTTAAAACAGGTGAAACAGGTATATTTTCGTCTTATTTCGAATAATTTGGGGAAAATTACAGGGAAATGAGACAGATAAACTTTTTTTTTTTTTTTTTATCTGTAATGATACGATTGTTAAAACGAAATCTGTCACTGAAAAAAATTATGTAAAATGTGTCATCATAGTAACGCTTTAACTACCGAGAATATCCGAAACTAATTGTTACTATGTATGGAACTTAGAATTATATTGAATGAGTTTGTTATAACATATGTTGTTCGTTTACATTGATACACAAAAAATCTGTTACACTAAGATTTATAGAGGTAATTAAGTTACAGCGTATTTTAGTTATGTTAGATTTCTTCAAACATAATGAAATCGATATGCATTATTGAGCAGGATTCGATCAAGTTAAAAAAAGGTGCAGGCCCAGTATTAATTCGACTTCTTCCCGCCTTCCTATACTGTCACAGAAAATTTTATATTTTATATGCTTTAGAATACAGATATAAAATATTTAAATGCATAATATATATATATATATATATACATATGCATAACATACATATTTTAATCTTATCTTACTGTAAAAGCACAAAATATCAATCATATTTACTATTAGATCAAAATAGATTTAAAATATCAGCTTTATTAACGTTGCATACTAAATTTCAGAGCCCCGAAAGTCAGAGACATAGCGTAAAGTCCAGTTGGGCTGTGATCTAATCATATCCAGTTACTGAGGTGTATTACAACATGTTTTCTGTAAAATGTAAGAGTGTGTAGTATTTATAAATCTTTTACAAGGATACTCTAAAAGATGTCAAGAGTAACTCATATAGAGCACTATACGGTAATTCGGTTTCATTACTGTCTATGAGCGATACCTACATAACTAAAAGTGCATTTTTATCTATTGTATTCGTTTCTAATATTAGCTAAACTTATGTTTATTGCGGAGTGTTTATAAATTCTGCTAATAATATACATGTCTTTCGAAAAGAGTTCTTAAGAATTATCGTTATAAGCCTGACTATTGCACGGACATGAAGAGCCACATCACAGGGGCGCCATTTCAGAACTTTCTTGGGGAAGGGCAAAGATTTTGTAAGCTAAGTTATATAGCTAAGGCTAGGATCCGGGCGTCTACCCCCCCCCCCCCCTCCCCCACCACCACCGAACGAGAAACGTAAACATGCTTGCAAAAACAGTAAAAAATTTGAATACAAAAACTTAAGAACCAAATAAATATTTCGTTTTAATCAGGTTTCCGTCTTAACAGGTAAAATTTTAATATATTGCATATGAAAAATTTTCTTTTTAGACAGGATTCTGTTATAGGTTACAGGTATCCTCAAAGACTGTTAAACCATCCACTCTATAGTACAGCTCTGAAAAGAGATGTATTACAGTAAAACTTATGAAAACGAAGTCTGTCTATAACAGAATTCTTTCTCAAAGGGGAAAAAAAAGAAATTTCGATGAAAAATGATCATACAATTATAGTTGCTAAGACAGAGACCTGTCTAAAATGAAACTTTTTTCTAGTGTTTTTCGCACTTCTTTTTTTAGGTTTTACTACAGGGAGGCCATTTCAAAAGTTTCCTGGCAAAGGACAAGGAAAAATTTTGTTCGGAAAACTGGGAACGGACAGAATTGACAATGTGCAGAACTGCACAAATCTCACTGAAAATTGGGAAACCCCGCACAATAAAAAAAGTTCTGTGTGATTTTGTCTCTTTAACTTCTTTAACGGACATGTGAATATTCTGCAAATTTTTTCCTTGTTCGTGAAAGTCCACGATTTTTTTTCTTTCGAATTCGGAAAATCAATTCATCAATGGGTCACAGAAAAAAAAATCGCGAATTTTGCAAAATTTTGAAAAAAAAAATCCCCAAATCGTTGCGGAAAAATATCGCTAATTTCTCCAAACGACCGTGAAAAATGTTGCTAATTTCATCAGAGATCGCGAAAAGAAATGCAGATTTCGTCAAATGATTGTACAAACTAAAATCTCGAATTTTGTAAAAGGATTGCGAAAAAAATCGCGAATTTCATCAAAAGATTGTACAAAAAATCCCGAAAATTTACTCAAACAATCGAGGGGAATTTCGTCAAACGATCGGGAAGTAAGATACATAATTTCGTCTAACTATCGCGCCAAAAATTACAAATATTATTAGTCGGTGGCAGAAAAAAATCACGAGTTTCAACAAATGATCATGAAAAAGAACTGCGAATTTTGTCAAAAGACCTCAGAAACAAACATGGAATTTCGTATTGTGAATTTCGACAAATGGTCGTGAGAAAAAAAGCAATTTCGATAACGGTTGCAGAAAAAAAAATTGCGAATTCCGTGAAACGATCGCTGAAAAAATCGCAAATTTCGTCAAATTATCGCAAAAAAAAAAGAATCATGAAATTCAATTAGTCATGAGATAATCAGCAGACGAACGTCATGAAAAGGTCAAGAAATTTGCAACTTTTGTGATCTACAGCGATAAGAAAATTTTCTTTAGTGATTTTCTGCAAGTAAAAGTAAGGTAAAGCGTTAATTGTTTCGGATTGCGTTTTCACTACTACATGGTGGGTTCATTAATACTATTTTTCAAAGAAATACTGAATATTTTTCAGATGAAAAAGCTACATATTTGAACATTAATGAATACTATATTATATCTTCATTTTTCTACATAAAATGTAAAGTTTATATTAAAGATATAATTGTAGACTTATTTTGCAATAATTGTATTAAAATAAGAATTAAATTTTCTTTCATTTCGGATTGGGTTGCCTTTTAATGGAAATCATTTTAGCGGTTTTCGTATTTACATGAAATTACAGTCCTGCGTCAGGATATGTTCACGTATTTTCTTCGTTGCGAGTGAGGTACAGTCGTGGAAAAAAAAAGTAAATAACCCCCACAAACTTCTCAACAAATTATCGTAGAAGAAAGTTACTGGTACCAAACGATTGGAAATAAAGTCTACTTTTAAATGTTGTATATAAAATTTGTTTAAGGCACCATCTACATATTAAAACAAACCACAACTTTGTTTTTTACAATAGCAGTACACAATTCTGGCAGCATAAATGAACTCTACACCTTTCAATTAGCCTATAAACAAATTTTTATGCAATTCGTGCAATAAGTTTCCGAGAAATTACTTATTTTAAAACGAGCGTATTTTAAGGGCTGTATCCAAATTGAAGTTCCGAACTCGATTGTTAACCGAGAGAGCTGCCTTCTTGATCAAGGCACGTTTAAGCGTCAATGAAACCTGTTTGATTACAGGATAGGAGAATAAATTTAAAATATTTACTCACTTCTATCATAGACGGCCCCTTAAACCATCATTTTGCCGTTTTTTAAGCGTAATTTGACTTGGAAGAAAAATGTGAAATTTTGGATTTCCATAAAGCAGGACTTAATAAATATAAATCCATCAAAAAAATTGTATGTTGCAATTCATAAGTTTTTCGAATATTAATTTCATAATTCATAATTCATATCATTAAATTATAAAAATTGCAAATTCAACGTATTTATGTTTGGATATATTAGTGTTATTGCTACACAAAAAATTAGCTCATTCGGAGCATAATTTCAGGAGATATAAATAAAAATATGAAAACGTAATTTAACATTAGAAGTGCTAAATTTTGAATGTCTATAATTCAAAATTTATCATTTGAATGACTTGAAATTTCATTTCTAGGCATATTTTGAACCGAAGATTTGAAATATCTCGTTAAATTTGGGTACTGCCATTGAAAAAAATGAAGTTTGGATTCGTTTTAATATGTATATGCCCCCCTAAGAAAATTTTATACACACCATTTAAAAGTAGACTTTATTTCCAATCGTCCGGTACCAGTAACTTTCGTCTACGATAATTTGTTGAGGAGTTAGTAGAGGGTGTTTACTTTTTTTTTTCCACGACTGTACATTTTAAGTTTTTCTGATTGTGCTTTATCTCGGTCGGAGTCAGGATGACATGGTTTTTCATAAGGACGTCCTGGATATTTTTTAAAGGAAAAAGTATATATTTGACTATTGATTGTGGCCCATAGTAATAACCCATGTGTTCATTTCTGTACATAGAGGATAAAATTATAGACTACTTTATTATAAACGTGTTTTTTACTTTGGTATAATGGTGGAAGTCTGTCGGTTTTTGGACTGAAGAAATTGTATTTGTTGGATGCGCACAGACTCCATTCCTAGGCGTTGAAGAATTTTGAGAGTGTTCCATACATAATATGGTTTAATAAAGCAAATAATTTGATAACACAGCAGTAATTGCAGTAAATATAATGTGACACTAATAATTAAAAAAAAGTAATAAAGCCGGATAATTAAGAACTTGAATTGTACTCGCCCCTTCAATTACCCCCCCCCCCCAAAAAAAAAAAAAAAAAAAACTATCGGAAAAAAACTGTACCCCTGAATTTCTAGAATGAATGGACTAGTTTTCCTATGATCAAGTTGTATACAGTTGAGAAGCAATTGATAAAAGAAAATGTCTCTCATGTATTTTTTTAAATTAGCCAAAGTACGATATGGGTCTCGCCTTAAGAAAGTTCGAATAGGAAATATTTTTTATAATGATTAATTTCTATGCATAAAGCATTTATTTAATGCATATGTTTTTATTGCAATCAAATCTGATAAATTACTTTAGCGTTTGAGAATTTTTTAAAATTTTGTTTGAGTTTGGCAATTGATAGTTAATAAATTTTCTGAAAAATCAAATTCCTTGGGGGGAGGGCACTATTGCCCCTCATCCCCCTGAAATGGAGCCCCTGCCACCTCATTTGAGCGGGTTCACGATGGCAGGAATTAGGATGCCAAATTGAGTAAAATTGGCAAAAAATTACCAATGTTCCTTTTCGCCAAAAAGACTTTCAAATATTAAGGAAGGGCGTTTCCTCTCCTTTCCTTCTCTACTTCTTGTAGCTCATGCCCTCCCCCTCCCCCCCCCCAAAAAAAAGAATGAGCTACATCATAAAAAAACTAATGATTAGAATTGTATTATAAAAACATAGTAGTACATTGTTTTCAAGTGAAATTATTGGCGTTTTCCTTTTAACGCGGCAAGTTAAAACAATTTATGATTATCAGTGCGGGGGGGGGGGGGGTTCTTTTAGATATTTCATGACATACATAGATAAACAAAGGTGAAGGTCGCAAACTTTTATCCCATAAACCAATCCATCAATTTTTTTATTAGTTTCCTATTTTTCTACTAGATATATATATTTTTAATTGTTGTGTTATGAAATTAACAGATGGGAATACTACATGGTATAAAATTTATGTATATATACAAAAGGTATGAAGATTAGTAGTAGTCACTTAAGCATACTATTTATGAACAAATTCTATGGATAGACAGAAGATCTGTCTTCAAAATAATATTTGCCCCACTGCTCCACGTAGTATAAGTCGGACCAAGGAATTATTACAAGGTACAAGTTGTATTAGCTCAGTCGGAAAAGAAAAATATATTTTTCTTTTTTAAAAGTAAATTAAATTGGGTGCGTTCATTAATTAAGAAAATTCTGAAATTCGTTTGGAAATAACGACCCTTTGAATATCTAAATAACAAACACTATGGTCAGTGGTTGGTTGGTTGGTTGTATTTATGTCGGCCAATTATCAGCACGTGGGATATAGGCCCTAAGGGGGGTAGTGCCTTCCGTGGAGGTCTTTCTAAGGGAACCTAACCCGTATTAACGCTTGGAGAACCAAGGTTCGAAGAAAACCACGAAAACTCCGAACGATTAGGCCGACGGGCGCGATTGGGATCGAACCCAGCACCTCCCGTCTACCAGCTTCGAGAGCAGAACTTCTCGGCCACTGGTGGGGCCACTATGGTCAGTGAAGCTATATGTTCAGTTCATTAGAAATACATGGTAAATTTCTAACGATTTCATTACAAACATTGGGAATTGTTTACTTTGGTGACAGACATACTAAAATAACTTTTCACTTGTATTATAATAGTATTATAGCTTAGTAACATCATATGTACAACTTTGAGTTGTTACAATATCGTCAAAAAAAACTAGAACGCAATTTGGGTATTTAAATTCAAAAATAATGGCCATATGAAAAATCGAATAAATTTACAGTTAAGGGAACTAGATTTTCAATCCATCAACTCATTATTACACTATGTTAAAATCGTTTGATTTCAATAAAAGCTGTTTATTTTGCTAGACGAGACATTTAAAAATTTTTATGGCTTTCGTTGAATGATTTGGGTTAGGAGCTTGTATGAAATAGGGAAAATATTATAGCCAGTTTGGTATTTTTTTATTCTATAATTTAAATAATTGCTTAACAAATTTGCTATAGCTATCTCATATGCATGTAATTACATTCCGTAAGGAAATTAAAAATTTCGCTACAAATTAGCTTTCTTAACAAAATAATGAATTTGGAGGGGAATAACACCAATTTGTTTAAATTTTATTAAATCTGATGCATTATATCTTTAAAAGAATTAAAAAGAAGAAGCAGAAGAAATAACCCATTGTTTCGGCTGGCGCCGAGAGGGCATGTTTATAATGAATTTAATTGAAATATTGACAATTTACGCTATTAAAATTAGGCCTGCAATTTCTTTTTAATATTTTGCATTCACTGAATATTTTATTTTATTTCAGATCTTTATTTCGTAAGAAATTCACGCTCGAAAGCTACATTTAATAAAATCGTGAATTTCATATTTGATTTTTTCATTATATTTAAAAAACGACATAGACAGATATTCTTCTATCAAAAAAACAAGTTAAATGAAGAGGAGAAACTTACATAGCAAACCTGAATTACCGAAGAAGCTAAACACACAGGAATTACTATTCCTGGATTATTGCCGTTTTAGTGAGTAACCGCTAAATAGAGAGGAAAATCTTATATAGCAAGCCTGCATTACCATAGAAACCAAACACACAAGGGTTGCCATTATTGGACTATTACCGTTTTACCGAGTAATCGTTAGGAAACTCACTGGGTTTGAGGCTGCATTTTTACACACCGCCACATGGCGTTATACAGATTTTAGATTTTACATAACACACGGTGTGTATGAATGACTGTGGAATAACGCTTTTCTGAGTAACTTCGAAAAAAGTGGTGCAACGTATAGAAAAATGCTTCAGGAACGTCGTGGTATGCTTAAACAAATCGAGTAACCGGCAAAAGTTACTCGAATTGAAATTGGTTACTCCGTACGTTGGTGTTTAAACTACTTTAGGTACTCAAAAGGGAGGGTAGGAGAGTGCACACACACACACACACACACACATATATATATATATATATATAATATAATTAAAAAAATGAATCTTGATAACGAAGTGGAAAATAGTAAAGAAAAAAAATAGCATCTATATAATTGTATTCTTTTGAAAGAAAAATGGAAAGACACATTATTAACGCATTGAACCTTTTAAATACTGATTCATATGTGGTCCTGAAGGTAGATATTTAGGGGTCTCAAGACTCTTAAAGCTTCAAAATTTTCCAAATTTTATGTTTTTTAAATGTTAAACGCCTACCTTTTCTGAACATTTTGATATAATTGTTTCCTTGAAATTCCCATTAGAACTGCAGTTATGCCTTGTAGGATTATACCCGCTCAATAGCTGAAGTAGCGTACCAAAAAATAATAGTTCGTCTATTTTTAAAATGCATAATGATGGTGACCACGGTGCTATGGATTTCACTTTTATTCATTTTACATCAGTTTTAAAAATTAAATAATTTTTAGATCATCGAATAGAAAAAAAGCTATTATTGAAAAAAAAAATTGTTTGAAATTTGTTGCTGAATTGAGTAGCTTTTGTCGCCTTTTAAATAGTTTTCAAGCTGGAATTTCTTTAAACCTATCGTCATCGATTTATTACATTAAGGAAATGTGGCTAGTGACTGGTGAGTAACTGAAACTGATTGCCAGATCTAAATAAAAATTGTTCTCTTTCCTCGTTTTTTTACATTAATATTTTTTAATTGTGCCTACTTTTAAGTTCCTATCGAGTTCGTTGGCATTGACTGGATTACACCAATTTTTTCAAAATGTCGTCCAATGTAAGATTTTAAACTCAAAAATGTATACAAAAAATTTAGAAATCGAAAATTAAATTTTAGCCTTAAAATCTAGACCTTTATAGAGGAATTTCAGGAAACGTTCCTGTCATGTCTCTATTCTACACTGTAAAAAATTTTCGTAAAATTTCAGTAGATGTACCGTAAATTTTACGGTACTTGTACCGTTTTCACTCTTTACGGTATGAGTACCGTATTTCTAAGGTATATTAAGCGTAAGAAAACAGTATATGTGCCATTTCATAAACGGTATTTATACCATAAAATCATAGTTTTTCAGTACAAACTCGGTATTTATACCATAAAATAATTATTTTTCACTAAGGAAAAAGCTGGTAGCCTTGCCTCGGTGTACGGCAACCCCTGAATTGATGCTCTTGTTTCGTAATGCGTGTAGCCCTGAGGAGAGGGGAGGTGCAGCCGGTATATTGTTTCGAGGCCCATGTAGCTCAAAGGGGCACAGCTATTGCAATACACACTGTATATTATTTTTTTTAGTTTATAGGCTATCAAAGCCTGAGAGCTAATATGACCACAAGTTCTGTATGTACGTACGTAACCAAATAACTCTTGATAGAAATATCCGATTTGCTTAAAAAAAATTTTTGGTTCATTCCGATAAGCGCTTCCCTGATTAGTTTTGGGTGTTCATTGGTTAAGTATAAATGGGGGGGGGGGGGGGCGGGGCGGGGGCTAATCCCCCCTTAATTTAGATAAATGGTTTTTTTCATGCAGAATTATCCGATTTGCTTCAAATTTGGTATACCGGTCTATTTTTAAAAAGGCGCTTCCCTGATTAAATTTGGAGGTTTATTGGTTAAGTATAAAGGGGCAGGACGGGGGGGTAATCCCCCTTATATATATAAATAGATTTTTCATGCAGAATTATCCGATTTGCTTCAAATTTGCATACCGGTTTATTCTGATAAGGTGCTTCCCTGATTAGATTTGGAGGTTCAAAGGTTAAGTATAAAGGGGAGGAATGGGGGCTAATTCCTCCCTTAATTTAGATAAATGGATTTTTCGTGCAGAATTATCCGACTTAATTCAAATTTGGTATGCCGGTTTATTCTGATATGGCGCTTCCCTGATTAGATTTGAAGGTTCATTTGTTAAGTCTAAAGGGGGGAACGGGGGCGGCTAATTCCCCCTTAATATAGATAAATAGGTTCTTCATGCAGAATTATCCGATTGGCTTCAAATTTAGCATACCAGTTTATTCTGATAAGGCCCTGACTAGAGTTGGGGGTTCATTGGTTAAGTGTGAAGGGGAGGAACAGGAACGGGGACTAATTCCCCCCTTAATTTAGATAAGTGGATTTTTCATGTAAATTATCCGATTTGCTTCATATATGGTATAGCGGTTTATTATGATAAGGCGCATTCCCTGATTATTTACCGTTTTGCTCAAAAACAGTGAGTTCTGTTTTATGAATAATAGACATAAATAAGAGTATAATATACAAATATTGTGAATAGAGTGTGAGCTCAATGCTGTCAGTTAGACTGAGAACTTTTCTTTTTTATTTTTTCTATATTTATTTTCTATGTAATACCATAATTCTAAAGAAAGAAAAGAAAAGGCCGTAATTTATTTTACTTTTGTAAAACAGTATAAATGTCTAATTATTAGCCTTAAGTACAGGAAAGTGAATAATATAATTTATGAGAGACGAACCAAGTAGTCGCCGAAGTCGGCTAGGTATTATTAAAGATTCACATGCTTTTTTATGGTTCTCGAGAGTGTGTGTGTGTGCGGGGGGGGGGGGGGGGATTGTGTGGTTGATCCTGGGCCCGTCACGACTCTCGGCGGCCTTGAATGTGTGTCGTCTTTCTAGTCGGAACTTCCAGGAACCGATTTACAAATTTGGGGGCTCAGGGCACAGATGCGTACGGGGCCCCCCTTGCACCCATTTAGAGTCCTGATCCGACCCGCGGTTCGGGTCGGGTCGGGTTGGAGCTATATTTTCCCATTGCGGGTCGGGTTCGGGTCGGGTTGGCTTTCATTGTTTCGGGTTGGCTTTTTTACTCTTGCGGGTCGGGTTCGGGTTGTCCCGCTTTTTTAAAAGAATGTGGAAAATATTTTTTCCGTTAAAAGCCTATATAAACCGCAGATCAAAGTTTCAGAAAAGCAAAATGTGTGCCTGTCTGTTTTGTATTTAGTCATCATTTCACCAGTCTTCGAAATAACAAACTGCATTATATTTTTATCGTATTTTAAAAATACAATACACAGCAAAACTCTAAATGGTCCTTCCTGTCTATCAAGTGAATAATTTAATTGTGGTCTTACGCGATGCAGTATGTTAGACGGGAAAATTTTCAAAATAATAACTGCTGATGCTGATAAACTAAAGGCAGATGGCCACTTGTGTAAAACAAGGTGTATCGTTATAAATGGAACTTTTGAAACCGCAACTAATTTTAAAGCATACTTAAAGGTTAGATTTTTTGTTTTATACCATTTAGAGTCCTGCATCGGGTCGGGTCAAAGGTTTTACTATAGTTGAATATTAAAGAATATAGATTTGTTCATTCTTCTCTGTAAAACATAAAAATGATATTAAAGAATTAGAGGTCTGCACGGGCCGGAATTATCAGGCCCGGAAACGGCCCGCCCCGTGCCGTCCCGTGTAAAACTTAAAAGTTCGGCCCTAGCCCGGTAAGGCCCGTTCATAATTTTATCGGCTTCGTCTAAATATTTATATCGGGCCGGTAGACTGGCTTAATTGTAGCTATCGGCCCGGCCTGGCAGGGCCGTTCATTTTTTTGCCGGACCGGACCTTTTATTTTGTTTATCAGTCCGGCCCGTTTAAAAAACTGTGCTAATAAAGCGGCCTGGGCAGTTTGAAATTTTTCTGACCGCCGCGGCCTGAGGGCCGGACCATTGCAGACCTCTATTAGAGACACGTAGATAATTTTTCATAACGGTATTAAAACATGATTTGCTTTTCTTACATTGCGGGCTCGGGTCGGGTTGCGGATTGAAATATTGCGGGTTCGGGTCGGGTGCGGGTTGATATCCTTCGGGTTCGGGTCGGTTTGCGGGTTGCCTGAAATTATTTTTGCGGATTCGGGTCGGGTTGCGGGTTGCCTGAAAATTATTTTTGCGGGTTCGGGTCGGGTTGCGGGTTGACTTAAAATGGAATTTGCGGGTTCGAGTCGGGTAAAACCCGACCCGCGCAGGACTCTACACCCATTCTTACAGGCAGATGGAGTAAAAAAAGTATTGAAAAAGGTACTTAATAAGATAACCACTCTAATGATTTTAATAATTACTTTAAAATATCCGTGAAAAAATTTAATTTGATAATCATAAATTTTCTTTTAAATAATTATTACACAATTATGAAATTGAAATGAATAGACGTTCTATAATAGATTGCGTGGTGCTGATTATCTTTTCCTATGCAAGTATATATATCTAGAATGATAAAATATACAACCACTAATAATAAATTTTCTGTAACATCAAGCTACAATTTTTTAAAACATTAGGGGGCTCTGCCTCCTACACAACCTACGCTCAACAAGCCCCAAATAATCTGACGAGAACAAGAACAGAATTAAAAAAGAATTAAAAACGCAATATATTTTTAAAGTGATAAAGATAAAAGAAAAAAATTCACTACAATAAAGCAATTAAATATGGTTGTTTCAGACAAAATATACAATGTTATAAAAATACAATATAAACACAATAGAATGTAGAAGGAAATCTAAAATTCCATTAGATGCTAAAACTACATCAGATTTTGGACAATAATTTAAAATCCTCCAGCAACATTTGGGAGCCCTGGGCCCGTGCCCCGAATGCCCTGCCATAAATCAGGCACTGGGAATTTCAGTCTATCTTGTTGAATTATGTCAAAACGATCTTTAATCTTTATTCAAGAATTATGACATTCGTGCTCTATAAAAATATGTCCTGAAATTAACAGGTGTTATTCTGTGAATTTTCCTTTATTTATCTGAAAATTTCCGTTTTGCCCCCTTTGTCATTAGGTAACGGAAATTATCTTTTTTCTCTAAAAATCATTTTTACCACCGACCTCTACTTTAAACAAATTAAAAAAAAAAAAATAAATAAATAAAAAAAAATCAGAAGTTTATTGAAATGCATCCCTTTCCCCGCGCCCATCCTATTAAAATTCTCTACTTTCATGGTCGCAAGCACAATTCCTTCCGGCCAAGAAAAGTCACAGGAAGCTCTGACCAATCAGGTTACGAGATGGCAAATCTCCGTTGGGAAAAAAAATATGCCTGCTACAGCAGGCAAGATGCGCCGAGGTCGAGAATAATAGGTCTGTTTTCGAGAGTTTAAACGACCTTGATTTGCTTAAACATGCAACACGTGCCTGTTTTTACCTATCAAGATTGCTATGAATTTTATATACAGAAAAGAGTTTTTCAATTTTATTTTGTAATTTTCCCCTTGCATGTTTTATAAAACTGGGTTATTGTTGACACTTTTAATCAAACCAAACAGAAAGCAGAAAATGTTTCAAAGTTTCGCTGTTTTTCTGCAAAAATCTTAATAAAGAGGCTAAGAGATTCGTTTATTTAATTTATATATTATTTATTTTCTTGCAAAATTTGAATGTTTTTGTTTGAGTAGCAATAGAAATCTTAGAATTTTATATACTAACGGCCATTTATAAAATTTTATTTATTTTTAAGGTTTTATGAGGGGGGTGCCCATTACTGGGATTGGTTAATTAGTCATTTTCCGGTAATGGACACCCCATGTAGACATTGCTAAAAATGCAATTTCAGTAATGTTTATTTTATAGTGCATAAAATATTTTCACTTAACTGAAAACCTAACAAACCCCTACATGGGGCAGGTTTGAACAGAAAACTTTCAGCTTTTTAAAGCCTCAGAACATATTTTATATGAAAAATTGTAAATTTTTATTTCATATGATGTAGAATTACATTCTTTCTCTCATGAAATATTTAAAATTCAATAAATATAATTCTAGTAAGAAATATGTGGATTTTTTTAAAAAATGTTCAAAGGTACCCCCTCTCCCCTACTTACCAAAATGTAATAACACCAAAACTTTTATAAATAGCTGCTGTTTAAGTTACTTTATGTGATTAATATATATTTTTTAATTCAATATATATATATATACCTTTCATATTTTATAATCTGGCAATCAAACCAGCCAGGAAACAGAAAATATTGTTTAAGAGTACAGTCAAAGAATATTGGGAATCACAGTCAAAGGATATACTCATAGGACTTATCCCTCTCCGTTTAAATAAAAAAAAAATAAGTTACAGAAGCTATTAAAAATCTATTTTCTGTCTTAAATGTTTCCTTATTCACCTCTACAATGTCATTTCTTTAATATTTGTAATATTATATTATAAATGATACATCAAGTAGTCTCTAGAAGATTAATTGTTAAAAATAGTGAGACAAAACTAAACACTAATATTCCAAAACTATTTTTTTAATTACCTTTAAAATCCCCCACTGTTTCAATAATTTGATAGCTATAATTGATATTTAGTATTTTAAACTATCCATCTAAAATAATTAAAACATCGATTTTCTGATAATTATAATAATTGATTCAAACAGTAAATGATTATCACAAATATTTTATTAGTTACTGGTATCCTAATTGTTAAATTTATTTGAAAATAACTATTTTGTTTCATTAGTATGTATTCATTAAATTCTGGTTCTAGATACACTAATAAAAACAATTATATTTATCACTTTTTATGGGGGTGTCCATCAGGGCCAAAACTGTGGGGGGGGCAGAGGGAGCATGTGCCCCGGGCGCCAGAACAAAGGGGCACCAAATGAAGGATTGTACCTTTGGAATGGATCCTTTTCTTCTGATGGACTGATGGCTTCCATTATTATGAAACATTCATTATAAATGAAGTGTTAGATGAAGATGAAAGAACAGTCGTAAAAAGTTAGAAGTCTGATTTTCGGGTCAGAATGGGAAAAAAAAAGGCCATAATTTTTTTTGGCCATTTTTTTTTCCTATTCTGACCCGAAAATCAGAGTTCTAACTTTTTACGGCTGCTCTTTCATCTTCATCTAACACTTCATTTATAATGAATGTTTGATAATAATGGAAGTCATCAGTCCATCAGAAGAAAATAACTCGGTTAAAGCGGAAGCTCGGTTAACGAGGAAACTCGGATAAGCGGGACTCTACTGTATATTTCATTTAAAAAATGATTTTTAGAATATTTTTGTTGGTGTTCAGAGGGGAGTCACGACCATCGTGACCTCTCCCTTGGATCTGCCATTGTAGATTACGTAGTTCAATATTGCATATTTTAAATTTTAAAATAATTTGGCTATTAGAAAATTTGTAAAATTTTGTAAATATACTTTGCGGAAGAGAGGAGAGGGGGGGGGGGGGGGGGGGGTGCCAAAATCCATGTTTGCCCCGGGTGCAAAAAAGGCTAGTTTCAGCCCTGGTGTCCATTATTGGGCCAGAGGGTGTCCAGTACTGGGCTTTTGGGTGTTTTGATATATTTCTGTTATTTAAAATTAAATTTCGATTCATATTGAGAAATGAGACTATAAGAATGGTTAAATATTGTTGATAGGTTAATATAATATTGAAAAAACTGGAATATAAGTGTAACTATTAATAAAAAAATAATTTTAAAAGAAATTCCTTAAGGGTGTCCATTACTGGCACATCTACCCTATAAACTGGTTATATTTTACTTAGCAGACGACAAATATTTTTTCGTTTAGTTGCCATGGGCATGTCATGCTTGAGTTCTCAGATCTATAACAAATGTTTATTGTAGGGGTATTCAAACCGTGCAACTCTCTAAAATCATTGTTTTTCTTTTTATGTTTAAGATAAAATTTAAATTAAGACTTTTTATGCCATAACCCACTGTTCATCATGATTAAATACATTTTATATACAAATATTTTGTTTTAAAAATATACATATAAAAAAATGATTTGACATGCAATGTGAATTATGTTAATGCTTTCAAGTTTTGAAAGTGATCACCACATTATCGTCCAGGCAATAGACTGTATAGGGGCTCTACCTAGCAAAATTAATGGAAGTTCTGGAAAAAGGCTTACTGTATGTTTTTTGGGTCGCTGAATCCGAATTTGTAACTTCCCACCAAAATTTCTCCGGCAACCCCCCCCCCCTCCCAAATTTGGTTAAATGCCCCCCAAAAAGGTTTTTATTAAAAAAAAAAAATCAATTTTTTTTTATTGTTTTAGGGAAAAATTATCTAGAAATTCAGAAAGTAGACAAAATTTGCAACAAATTAGATACAAGACACTATGACTTAGGATGAAGGGGAAGGGGGGATCTGCCTCGGAACATGCGTTGCGGTGCTGCGTGGCATAAGTTGCGCAATTCAGCGCCATCACTAAGACTTTTTATTGGTGGGGGAGAGAACCTTAAATTGCCAAGTCAAATTTCAGTATTTGAAAACTCGTTTTATAATTTTGCCAACTTCCTGCAGTTAGAAAATGTAATATAGTTTTTATTTGTTAAAAGTTTAATAATATTCCCAATTAGTTTTGTAATTTTTGCCAAGTCTATCAGAAATAGGAAATATATTATAGTTTTTATTAAGGTTTTAAACAAATTTGCCAACTAAGTTTGTAAATTTGGCAAGCATAATAACATTCACGAATGTTTGGGGGGGGGGGGGAGGCTCCCTCCCTTAGCGAGGCCCCTGGCGCAATTCCACTTAACCACTCACACGTTTGCATTCGCCCTCCCATCTCCCCTCTGAACTTTCTCTATAAGGTTTACTTTAAGTTTTTTTGGGTCGCTGAATCCGAATTTTTAACTCACTCCCAAAATCCCCCCCCCCTCCCTTCCGAAAACCTCCCAGAATTTAGTTGCTTTTAACTTAAATTTCTTATTGTTTTAGGGGAAAAGCATTACAAAATTCAGAAACTAGACAAAATTTGCAACAAATCGGATGTATGACATTATGACGCAGGATAAACGGGGAGAGAGGGGGCTGCATCGGAACATTCACTTTGGCGCTCCATGCACTAAGTTATAAAGTCTAGGCAATAAGGGATTTTACCAGGTAAAATTAATACTAGTTCTGGATTTCGGCTCACTTTGTTTTTTGGGTCGCTGTATCCGAATTTGTAACTTCCCACCAAAATTTCACATGACAACCCCCCCCCCCCCCAAGAAAAAAAAAATTGATTTTTTGAAAACATTTGATTTTTGAGAAAAGCGCGCAAGAAATGTTCCGAGGCAGCCCCCCTCTCTCCCCTTTATCCTATGTCATAATCTCATATATCCTCAGAGTTTCACCCAGGTTTAAAAAAGGGCAGGGTGCTTCTTGTAGGAAAAGGGCACTTTTGGATTCCGAAGAGCATGTTTTGGATTTTTAAGGGCACTTTTTTTAATTTTTAAAGGTATCCTTTTAATTTTAAAAATTACCTTTAATATTTAATAGACAGGACACTATTTTAAAGACAGCAATGAGTCAATTTTTACTATGCAAGAAAATTTTTTAATAAACAAAGGAGTAAAGGCACTTTTTTCAGCTGGGGGCAACAAGGGTGCTAATGTTTTCCATCATGGGCAAGAGGGGGGCTATTTTGTAAACCTAAGGGCAGGCAGGTTGCAGCACCCTCCTGAAACTGTCTAGGGGAAACTCTGATATCCTATTTGTTGCAAATTTTATCTAGTTTCTGAATTTCGTAATGCTTTCCCCCCTAAAACAATAAGAAATTAAAGTTAAAAACAACTATTTTGTGGGGGGCGGGGAGAATTTTGGGGGTAAGTTAAATTTTTGGATTCAGCGACCCAAAAAACTTAAAGGAAACCTAATAGAGAAAGTTCGGAAGGGAGATGGGAGGGCAATTGTAAATGTGTGAGTGGTTAAGTGGAATTGCACAACTTAGTCCACGCAGCACCGTGGCCCATGTTCCGAGGCAGATCTCCCTTCATCCTAAGTCATAATGTCATACATCTAATTTGTTACAAATTTTGTCTACTTTCTGAATTTCTAGATACTTTTTCCCTAAAACAATAAAAAAATTGATTTTTTTTAAATAAAAACCTTTTTTGGGGGCATTTTACCAAAATTTGGGGGGGGGGGTTGTCGGGGGAAATTTTGGTGGGAAGTTAAAAATTCGGATTCAGCGACCCAAAAAACATAAAGTAAGTCGATTTCCAAAACTTCCATTAATTTTGCCTGGTAAAATCCCCTATTGCCTGGACTTGGAAAATGCAATTTCTTTGTTGATTGAGAATTGCGATCAATTTCAAAAATTCATTTTTAAGCACATTATCTTACAGAACCAATTGAAAATTAACTAAAAAAATATTTATAAACAAAAGTTTGATTTTTTTTTAATTTGTTGCAGGGGGGGGGGGGGCTGCCCCATGAACTCCTGTTATTTCTAATAAATTTAACTTTTAAATATAAAAAATCAAATTGTAAAATTCGCTTGATAAAAAAAAATATTTATTTTTTGAAGAGGATTTCTTGGAATTTATGTTACCAAAAAAAGAGTAAAAACTGAAAATTTGATTCTAAGGGGTGGGGTTAGGATTTAATTTCTATATAGGTGTACATGTGTCACATTTATATATATAGGGTGTAGAAGAAACACGTTAGAAAAATTAAATTACAATCAGAATGCATACTGATTGATATAAAAAAGTTGGCTGTGGTGGTGGGTGTGGGGGGAGTTAATCCAAATGCAGACTCAGAATATAAGTCAAAATTATTTTGCTGATCGTATAACAACAAAAAAGCATTTGAAGTGGTGCTAGATTGTTTCAATAGTATTAATAGTTGTTTGTGCCGCACTTTTCTATTTTTTGTTTAGAATTAAAATAGTGAATTTTTTATTGTAGTTTAGTTGACATATCCTTCAAATTATCATTTTTTTTTCTATAATGGAAGGTACCCAACATTTGAAATAATCTCCCAGTCTCTCAAATTAATTTTTTAAATAATTTAGAAAGTGCAATCTGCTTGAATATAACTTTCAAATGATTTCAGCAATGTTTTGTTTTCAATATATAGGTACCTATGCGTTACAGGGGTGGTGAATTACATCATTCTACTTCCACTATCTACTGCCGAAATTTTGACAGGGTGACTGAATTTTTAGTTTTGTCTTTAAAAAACTGCTGGCTATAGAAATATATTTTAAAAATATTTATTAGCCACATTTTGAAACTTTCCAATTGTCGCAATTTAAACATGGCACCAAGTTCTATTCTATACAAAACTTTCTTTTGTTGTATATATTTCTTATTTTTATTTAAAATTATAGATAGAGACAGAGATCTGGTCTCCCAGCTTGGATCAACTCGTCATTGCCCCAAGTATCTGGTAGCACATAAGAGAAATCTGAAACTAAGAGTATGAGACTCCAACCGAACAATTACTATACCACCTACTTAACACTAGCATTATTCAAAGGTATTTATTTTTCTCCTAAATATTTGCGTGGCAAGAAGTAACATTAGGGTTATTTTTACAATTTTAGTACAATTATGTAACAAGTATGGGAACAATTGGGAAAAAGTCAGGAAATTTTGGGAAATAAACCAGTTTTCCTCCGAAGGCCTATTTTTCCAAATTGGAAAAATTTAAATTTCATTTATAAAATATATTTTATAATAGCTACATTCTGATACTTTTATTTATACTTTTTCATGTTTAATGTCCTACATGAAAACATTAACGTGTAAAATCTTATCTGTAAGCAGGGATCTGTTCAGAAAGAACTCGAGTTCCTTAAAGGATTATTTACAATTTTTTTCTCTTTAAAACATAGCACCCTTAAGGCTGTTCTCAACTGCTCTGCTCAACAAGCGGAAAACGTTTTGACACATTTACAGATTTATTTTTTAAAACAAAGATATAAAATTGGAAGGCCTGACTATCGAAGCGATTTAGAATCGAACTGTGTTTTCTATTTTTTTATCCATAAATTACCTATTGGGTTATAAGCGATCTTGATCACGTGACAAAGA
The DNA here is from genome assembly GCA_963932465.1 of Maratus speciosus. NCBI lineage: Eukaryota > Metazoa > Arthropoda > Arachnida > Araneae > Salticidae > Maratus > Maratus speciosus. The sequence continues at coordinate 20,994 of CAWVRF010001221.1, read as the reverse complement.
TGTTTTCTCCCTTCGCTGACTGGTTTTTCTGCTTTTTTCAAGAACTTAGGTCCAAAACGTCAACTTTGATTCTATTTTCTGAAAGATCTATTGCGTTTGCAAAAAAAAGAAAACAGCTCGATTACATAGTTTGTAAACAACAAACAATGCCAGCTAGTTTCATGCATTTCCGACCAAAAATAAATTTAAACTTATGTCAGAAAGTTGCCCTTTTGGATTTGAGCAGCCTTACAAAATTCTTTCTCTTAAAAATAGATATTTCAGAAAATTTTTCATCTAGAAATTGAGTCCTTCACAAATGTAATGATTTTAGAATTTAAAAAAACCTGCTGCATAATAGTTGAAATCATCAATGAATCAATTATTTAGCTGTATATATGTACAAAAGACCTTCTCAATGTCTAAATAAGAACTGAAATGCCATTTCTAATTCACAAAATTCTGATTGCATTTTTTACAAGTATCTACAAATATTCACAATTTCGCAAAATCAGCATCGTGTGAAAAAAAAAAAAAAAAAAAAAAAAAAATCCAAGCAAATCACTGGTAAAGTAATTAAATGCAAATTCTCTTCTTAAAAATGAAAATTCATTCCAAAATTATTTCAATAGATATACCAATTAATAAAAATGGTAAGGTGGGAATTTAATATAAAATTTGAAACATACATTTATTTTTATTCGCATAGCTGTAATTTATCGCTATTATTAGGAAAAATTTTTTCATAATAATATGCAGTTGAAATTATTTATCCTTTTCTTTTTTTCCCCCCTAAAATATAGATTCTTAGAGTTGTCTAACTGTATTTTTAAAAATATAAATTCATGCAAACAAACTTTGCAAAGAAAATGTAAGCCAATTTCCTGTGAAAAACTTAGTTGAAAACAATTTTTAAACACATGAAAAAATCCACCTGTTTTAAAACTTTCATAAAAAAAATTACCACTTTCAATATTAATAATCTTAAACATAGCTGGGTTTACACTGAAAAGCTGTACCAAAACTATAAATACACAGAAAATGAATATTATACTTTTAAGGGGGATGGGGGAGATGTAATATTGTAAAATGCCAGTTTAATGCTAGAATTACTACAGATTATTTTAAACTGACATTATGTATATAGTATTTGAAAAACAGTACTTTGTAGATGGGATGTACAATACAGTTTAAAATTACTTTCAAACTGTAGTGATATTGCTTGAAACTTAAGATTCTTTTATTATTTTTTAAATTAACTCTACTGATAATTTAAAAAATGCTAATGCTCAATTAAGTTACTGTCAAAATTCTGAGGTTGAAATGATAAACTTTTAGAAGTTGTCTTATTTTATATGTTCTTTTTTAAAAAAACAATATATTCATGTAAAGGGAAAATTATATTGTGTTATACATTAGTTTTTATAGTTATATATGTATAAATACTTCTGCAGCTATCATATGGCAACTATATGATATTAATACTGTGCACTTAAATGAGGAAAGCAAAAAATAAAATAAAGGTTAGCTATTGTAATTAATATTATCTGTGCCATTGTTACCACAATGAATATGAGCTGGCATGGATAATACATAAGAACATTTTTTCCTTCAAAATATATTTGAGTGTATCAAAGCCAAGTTATTATATATTTTAATTTTTTTTCTTTGATCTATGGCCAGATCTAAAGGTCAAAATTAGCACTAACCACCGGCCACTGGTTCAGTAAATGGGAAACAGTGGCTAGTGAAAAATTGTCTATCGGCAGCCACTTTTTTACAAGGGGAGAGTAAAATTTTCTTGCATTTCATCGAAGATTCTACTTTTTTTTTGTTCTAATATATTTATATTAACATATTTATTTGGGCTATTCCCTTTCAGATGAATACTTATAAAAATTTTACTGTTTAGTATTTTTAAATAAAAAAGTGGCCACTTAAAAAACTAGTTCTACCGGCCAGTGGCCTTAATGAAATTTCCCAGTTTTGACCTATAGCCAGATCTACGAGTCTATTACAGCGGTAGAGTGGAACTGTTGCAAGCAAAAGCATGGTATGTATTGTACGAGACAAATGCAATATGTGATATTTTCCCATTATACCGATATGTATATCCTAATGTGCCATTGATTTATTTCAACCTTAATGCAAAGGTTTTTATTGGAATCAGTATCAAATATTGTGATTCACTATTTATTAAATGGGAGGCTTTTTGTAATTTTTATTGATTGCCGCGATATTTTAGAAATAAACAGCTATGAAAACAAATAAGTACTTTCATATTATCCGGCTAGATAGATCGCCAAAAATGATTGTCAATTGCCACTTTTGTTTATCGTTGTCAATTGTCAATCATGTTCAAAATTGTAATATAATATACATTTAATAAATACATAATATTGCTAAAAAATGATAAAATAACAACAAAATAAAACATCATAAAATGATGAAATTGATTATATAGGTATACTTATAAAAATACTTTGGTATTAACTTTAATATGGCAACTATATAATATTAACTTTGTGTGGTTAAAATGCAGAAAGCAGCCCCCCCCCCCACTCATACACACACACACACACACAAAAAAAAGTTATTGTAATTAATATCGTTGGTGCAGTGAATATTACCTTGCCAGGACAACACATAAGCAGAGTTGGCAGAAAAAACCAAGTTTTTTTTTTTTTTTTTAAATAAAAAAACAAAAAAAAAATGGTTTATTTGGCTTAAACCGGGATTTTTTTAAAATATCATTTCCTAATGCATGTAGATGTACATTTGTTGATAAAAATAAACATTGTTATATATTGAGTAATATAACTTCATTTGAAAATATCCTGATTAAATAATTAGTCTGTTATGTAGAAAATTGAATTCATTTCTAATTTAAACATTAGTAACCTATGTCTTATGTTGAAAAAATAAACTGCTCTACACAGTGTAACTTTGATATCTTGAAAATCTTAAGACAATATTTTTGATTAATTATAGATATATAATATTTTATGAACTTTTTTTTCCACCTTGATACAGTCAAACCTCGTTAACACACTTAACGCGAATTACTTTTAGCATGAACTGTTTCTGATTGCCTCGTCCAGTTGTATGCAACGTACTCGTTAAGTTCTGATAACACGAACAAAAAAAATTTCCCCTTGAGTGTTCGCATTAACGAGGTTCGACTGTATTAAAAATCTTTTTGAAGTCAAACCTAGTTCACTGAACATTTTAATATTTTCTTCTTGACCTAATCATTAATTTAACTATAAAAAAATATTTTGAAGATAGTATCTTCAAATGGTTAACTTTTATATAAATATCAGTATCTGTGGTTGCTAAAGAATTTTTTTATATATGTATTCGAATACTTCTGGTTATTTTGTTTTAACATTTTTGGCCATTAAATTATGTAACTGAAAAGATTGATATTATTGAATGCTATAACTGACATATAATTTTGCATGTCGTCTCATTCAACTTCATATCTTGAAATTCTTTTTTAAATTCTTAAAGGATAATCTCCCCAATTGAGAAAATTTTCTTTTACTACTTGGCCAAAATCTTAAAGGTCATTGTATTATGTTATTAACTGCCGTAAATAATCTGTATTTTTTAATTGATAATATTTTATGCTAAATACTGAATGTTTTATCCCTGTTAATTTTGACATGTTTCATGATAACTCTCTCGGTGCATCAACACATTCTAATTTTCATCCTTCATCCACACAAACATGACCTTAACTCATTATGTCTCATGTAGACTGCTTAGATAAAATATTAAAAGTAGAAATTATTTCTATAAATAATTTAAAACACAGGCAAACTAAAAAACACCGTTAAAAATATTACATTAGATTTGTTCTAAAAAAGCCATTTTGTTTAAACCATGGCAACCCTGCATGGTACTGACAAACATTATGGATTTTTATGCTGCTTATATGAATTTATTTAGTTTTTTTATGTGAATTTATTTTTTTTTAAAATTGCAAAAGTAAGCTTCAATTAAATTTAGCATCTAAGTATAGAAAATCAGATCATAAAATTAGGTTATTAAAAAAATAATACGCAGAATTATTTACATTGTTCAGACAAATTTTTAAAGTAAGTTATGAGTCAGTATATCAGATTATTTTTTTTAAAAAAAGGAATCATTGAGTGGAGGTTTTACTGTATAATTTTATTGACCCCAAACTGGAGATCATGTTAGATAGTTTCTGTTTAGAGATTATGGGGGTATCACAAAATGGTGTATACTAAAAGCACAATTAATCATTATTTACAATCTTATCACAGCAATATGGAGATGTTTTTATTCCAAAAATTAAATGTTTACTGCAATGTTAAGAGAAATTTATAGTTTAATTCTTGATTTTTATATGTGCTTTATTTTTAATTTTTGTATAATGTTTATTTGTTCTTTTGTTTTAAAAGTGTATAATTTTGATTGATATAATAAAACAGTTTGTGAAAGTGTATAATTTTCAAATGTTATGTTTAAATGATCACTTTTACCTTAACAATGTTAGTTTTTTTTTTTTTCAAACTTTCTGATTGGTGCCAACTATATTGCTTGGCGATAATGGCATTGGTTTAATGGAAAATGTCCAATAAATAAAAATATCCAGAATGTAGTCAAGGGTGCAGGGTTTTCTGTCTGAAATCAGTTTTTTGAAAATGTCCAAGTATGCTTGTATAAAGACTTTTTTTTTTCATTTGGTATATTTCAGTCCTTAAGAATAATATGTATTTAATTTCCAATGACAGAAAATTTGGAATGGAGGAGGAATATGGCTACCCAATTTCATCTTTGAAGTATGGTGATGGAGTGGACCTGAACTATCATATGCACTCGCTGCCACAGTTGCAGAAAATTCTCAAAGTGTCTGCGGGAGTTACTACAGAGACAGAAAATAATCTGCAGGTAAAGTTTTTGCAATTGCAGCGTTAATTAAACACTTACCTGTAACGTTTTTATGTGTTTTATTCACATTTATTAAAGAGAAACTTGAGTTTTTGCATTGAGTAAGTTAAATATAATAAAAAAGCAAAATAATGGTTTGATGGAAAAATAATCTGCAAAAGAGAAAAGAAAATCTGTGACGCTAGTCTCCATTTTTGAACTTTTTGCTACCGAACTTGCTACATGGTTATATAAATAGTGATTTTAACAAATAATGGATTTCACTGAATATTTTTTTTTTTTAAATTACACATATACTGATCATAATTTCTTTTTTTTAAATTTCATAAATAAATAAAATTTAACACAAATTAAAATTGATATTTTATCACTTTTTTTTAATTAACAGCTTGATGTATTCTGTGTAATATTTCAAACACCATAATCCTAATAATAAAATAAATGGCTTTTGCTTATTACTAAATACTAATAGTATAATTTTATCTGTAGATGCATTTAATTCACATATAATTTAGATAAAATAAAGGGCTCATTATTATCATTGTTAAATGTACTTTTTATTTCCAGTTAGAAATTGTTAAAAAACTTTTTAATCCCCCCCCCCTGAATAATCCTTTATATATATATATATATATATATATATATATATAAAGAAGAAAAATCATGATTCCCTGCTCCTCATTATAAGTGCAGATTCACTGTCACCAGATGCCACAAACTAACTTTCACCGTCTAAGTCGTTAAAGGGCAGAACTGAGAAATTGAAATTTCATTAGTGGCTGTTCATTAGTGGTAGTTCTAGTGTTAAGTAAGAGAAAAAATGTACAGCTCAGGTGAGCTTAATGTCTACTTTTTAAAAAAACACAATTTTACAAAAAAAAAAAATTAAATTTTACCCTGTTAAAAAGTTGTACTTAACAATAATACTTTACTATGTACTAATTACTGATATACAGTAAGAGTGAATTTAAAATATTACATCTAATGTTGTCATGTGTGACATTTAATTTGAATTTTTACAGATCAATTTAGTATTTGAGGTTTCTCACATGACGGTTTAAACTATGGTTTAAACCCGACATAAACTGACACATGTCAAAAACCTGCCAACCCTGTAATTATTACTAATACTATATACTAATTATACAATTGCACTAATAGTGAATCTTAAATATTACATCTAATGTGTGACATTTAATGTGAAATTTTACAGATCACGGTAAGTATTTGAGGTTTTTGACAAGGGGTTTTTGACATGATGGTTTAAACTGCAGTTTAAACCGTCAGAAACTGACATGTGTCAAAAACCTGCCAACCCTGCTGGGAAGGACCCTCAAAATCAGCATTCACAGTACATTTCTTTGAAATAATAAATATTAATACTTTTAAAACAAATAACCCAACTAGGACCAGGAAAGTACCCAAAGTAAATGGGTATTTTTGTCCTTATATGTATATTTTAAAATCTGATATGGCTGCTTCAAAATACAGAATGTTTTCCCGAGCTTCTTTTCCTTTTGCTTTTGGTTCCTGCTCAACAACACAAAACTTTCCGACACATTTTGTAGTTCATTTTTAAGCATAAAGGTATAAAATTAGCAGGCTTGACTATTGGAGTGATTTGGAATTGAAATGAGTTTTCCATTTTTTATAAACAAATTACTTATCCAGTTATAAGCAATTTTAGTTGTGTGACAACTGCTTTTTCTTTTTTCTCTCTTGCAATACCAAGCTTGGAAATTCTCCTCAAAAGGCAACTTTGACAGTATTTCTGAATTATTTTCTGCCTTTACCAAAAAAGGGAAAACATCTTTTGATCGCATAGCTTTTGAATAAAAACACCTGCCAGTTTCATGCATTTCTGGAAAAATAAAGAATTACAAGAATACATCAGAAATAAGCTCTGTTAGATTTGAAAAAGAGCCTTAAAGAAACTCTGAAATGCTGTTTTGGGCTAGACAGCTAAGGCAGTGTACCATCTTTTAATAATCATTATGGTTTTTAACTTGTATCTCGGTGAATTTTGAAAAAAAAAAAATGAAAATCTGAGTTTTATGCATCAGAACTGCTTTCATTGGTCTTCTTCCAAATTTTCAGATCTGCATGTGTAATATAGATTTGTAAATGCAATTTTAAGTAACCTTTTTAGCAAAGTATCTCACCAACCTTCAAAGAGTTAAAAGAGAGCTTTCACAAGATTCCATTTATTAAATAATCTTATAATTATATTCTATAATAAGTAAATTCCTTATTTTTTGTTTCTCTGTATTATTTGAAATGTGTAATTAGTAAATAAAATGAGCTCACTAGAAAGAAAACCTTTAACAGGCTGACTTATAAAAGTTTGTATTGACAACAGTTTAGACTAATTCCCATGTAGTAAATAAAATGGCCTAGAGTTTATTAGAAAATCTGATCGATAATTTATAAAAATCTGTTTTCTCAAAGTTATATACAAAGTTTGTATCCCATTATTGCATATGTTTTGTGACAGCCAGGGGCAGTTAGCATTCTATATTTTTGTGACCTAATGTAATCTATACAGTTGAACCTCGTTAACATGAACACGCTTAACATGAATTACTTTTAACATAAATTATTCTCTCAGTCCCCTATAAAAACGAATACAAAGATTTGATACTGATAACATGAATTACTGTTAACGTGAACAAATTTTTGATTCCCCTTGAGGTTCATGTTAACGAGGTTCGATTGTACAAGCTCGGTTACATTTAATCTTGTGAGTATGATGGAGAATGCATTCAATTAATAGTATTTTTATTTCAAAGTAATTTGATAACAGATATGCTGAAAGCTGCACATTGTCACCTGTTAGCAAAGAATGTAGGCCAATTAATATTCCTAAACATACTTGCATGGGATTAAAAGGTCTTCTCTGCATCTTTAACATACTTCAGAAACTCCATTAAATATGAAGGTGATGTACAGTTTAAACATGTCCATTTATAAATTATAAGATGAAGCGAGTGAAAAAGAAATCATTAACTGTTGCAATGATTTGAAATTACTCTGTAAAAGTTGTATCAATAGTCAATAGTAAAAATAAGTGAACTTTGTTGAGAGAATGTATAAAATTAATGATTTCAGCTCTGACATTTCCATTTTTGTTTAAACACATAGCCTTAAGAGCTTAAACTAGGCACAGAAAGAAATGTTCAAGCTAATGTTAATGCTATGGCAGCAATCTTTACAGATTTCTTGTTCCCATTTTAATGCTTTTAAATGATTCTCTCTTTTTCTTTTTTTTCTGTGTTTGGGGGGGGGGGGCGGCACAGGGTACCTGAGGTTAAGGTTTATTGTGCATTTCTACTTTTTCGATGTTTGTTACAGTTTTTTTATATGCGGATACTTCTACTTTTGGAAGTGGTTCTGCAAGTGAAACTATTCTCATATACAGAAATTGCTACGAAATTTGAAAAAGTACATACACACAACAATAGGTATTGACTTCAGGTATCGCATGCAAAATAATGAAGCCTTAAGAGCCTAAACTAAGAAATGTTCGAACTAATGTTAATCCTATGGCAGCGTTCCTTACAGATTTCTTGTTCCTATTTTAATATTTTTAAATGATTCTCTCTCTCTCTCTCTCTTTCTTTTTTTTTTCGGGGGGGGGGGGGGCACAGGGTACCTGAGGTTAACATTTATTGTGCATTTCTACTTTTCGATGTTTTTTACAGTTTTTTTATATGCGGATACTTCTACTTTTGGAAGTGGTTTTGAAAGGGAAACTATTCTCGTATACAGAAATTGCTACAAAAGTTGAAAAAAGTACATACACGCAACAACAGGTATCGACTTCAGGTATTGCATGCAAAAAAAATAATATAAAAGTTTTCAAATACAAGTGAGAAATCTGTAAAGACTTTTCCCATAGGTTTAACATTAATGTTTGCATTTATCCGCGTGACTAGCGTAGGCTCTTGTCCACACTAGTCACAGGGAAAAATGAAAACGCTAATGTTAAGTCTATTGGGAGCATTATTTTCAAATATCTTGTTTGAATTTTAATATTTTTAAATGATTTTTTTTGCATAGGATAGCTGAAGACTATCTACAACTGGGCTAATTTTTACTTTTTCGTGTTTTTTTTTATTTTTATTATTATTATTTTTACTTTCGAAACCGCTTCTGAATTTGAAATTATCCTAATATTAATAAAACTATAACCAAAATCAGAAAAATAAAAGCTAGCACAGTTGTAGATCACCCTCATCTATACTAAATAAATAAATAAAAAAAATCATTGAGAAATATTAAAATCAAAGCGAGAAATTTGAAAATAATGCCCCGTAAGATTAACATTAACCTTCTTTTTCTTGGTGTGACTGAAATATCCTTTTAAGATGATTTTATGTAACCTTTTCTACAAGTCACTTTTGTATTTTCTTCGAAAATTTTAGTGCTTATATCCATGTTGAATGAACCACTCTTTTTCTTTAAGGTACTTAAGTTGATCAACCCTGTGTGTGGAATAAACTACAGAGCAAATCAATTGGCAGAGGTAGTGCTGTAAGATGGCCAAACCTTCTGGAATTTGTATATATTAGTAAATTGAAAAGAAAACATTGTATACATAAATATTAGAACTGTGTATATTAATGTAATTTAATTGTTGTAATAAATATCTTTCTATATTTTAATTGCTTGTTTTAAATATTTGTAAATCATAATGAAATCAATTTATTTTCTAAATGTTCTAAAATATTTATGCTTGAACTTATTAATATGGTTCTCAAATACCCTGCCTAACAGCGTAAAACTTTGACACAATTTTAAACTCATTTTTAAACATGACGGTATAAAGTTTGCTGCCGTGACTATTTAGTGATTTGGAATGAAAATAAATTTTCCATTTTTTGTTAAATTACCTTTTGACTTAAAAGCAATTCTGCTCAGGACAACCAATTTTCTTCACTTTTCTTGACCTGCGTGGAGAATTCGGCTGAAAGGTTTTAATAGTATTTTCTGAAATATGTTATGCATTTACAAAAAAAAAAAGATATCTTTCAATTATAGTTTCTGAATTAAAAAATTATACATTGCAAATTTCATGCATTTCTGAACGAAGATTGATAAAAAAAAAAAAAAAAAAAAAAAAAAAAAAAATGTCAGAAATTAGCTCCTTTGAATTTAACGACAGCTTTAAATGTTTTTTTTTTTTTTTCTAAATACCATATGCAATGATATTTTTACTGCTTTTTTAAGCTATTTTTAATAAAAGAAATATTCTTTGGTGATTTTAAGAAATATGAATTTTTATTTTTGCTATAGAAAATTGTATTTTATTTAACAGTTTGTGACCTTTAAAACTCCCCCTCTCATTTTCAAAATCATTCATGATAGAAATATTTTCACAAAATTTAAAAACAATAACTTGGTTAGCAATGTCAAGAGACATCATGCATAATGAAAATCAGTGCAAACATAAAATAATCCTATTTAATTTAATTTTATGTTTGCATATGCATGATGTCTCATGACATTGTTTACCAAGTTATTGTTTTAAATTTTGTGAAAATATTTCTATCATGAATGATTTTAAAAATGTTACCATTTGTGCGATGAAACGTTCGTCAATCTAAATAAAGATATTTTATCACTTTTTATAGCATTATTTAGCTTAAAAAGATCATGTCGAGTCAGACTCGACATAGAAGTACAAAGGATTTAAAAAAAATTAAGATAGATAATAAATTGATATTGCAGAAGTTATGGGCACCTGCATTAAAGAACATCGATGTTTCATTCTCAACAAAAATGCAGAAACAAAAATTAAATATTTCTTAAATTTCTAAAACTTAATTTTTTAAAATAAATATTTAAAGCTTAACTTATAGAAATCCAAAATATTTAAGATATACTTATTACATCTTTCATTTTCCTATGGATTAAATGTTATCCAATACACTTTTGACATTTTTTTCTTACAAATTACTTTTCTAAATTTAAAGTAACATTACTTTTAGGGTTTTCAGTAGATTGATTGCAAAATTTCAGGAGGGAAAAGCTATTAAAAACAGCAGAATTTGATTAGTTTTTAAATAATAGATGGTTGTGCTACAACTAATTGTCATTTATAGAATAAGATGTGAATATTTAGAAATTGTTTAATTTTTATACAGATGTATTGTTTGTTAAAAGAAACAAATAACACAGAGTTTTTGAATTTGTAGGTATTTAGAAATTTTTTATCGGATAGAGCTTTGTTTAAAAAACCTTGATATAATTTGAGTATTTTTCTATATCAACCAGAAATCTAAATATTAACTCATTCAGCTAAAAACTTATGCTAAAACCTATTATTAACATTCTAAATTTTAAACTGTATATTAAGTTTTGCAAGAATAATTAAACACCCATTTTTCCATTAAAAAAAAATCATATAAGTGGCGATTTGCTGGACAGTGGCAGTTTTAAACATTTAACTGAAAGAAAGAAAATTTAGATTTGTATGTTGAGGAAAAAAAAAAAAAAAATTCTAATTTCTAAGTATGTAACAAGAATCTTGGAAGAAATTATAAAATTTTGGCCAATTACTAATTTTTCTTTATTCGTTGAAAATGTAATTTTTATCCTCTTCACGCCCTTGGCGACATATATAGATGTTTAGTTTTTATAATTATAATTAGTCAAATAATAAAAGAAACAAAAATTTGATAACTTATTCACTACAGAATCCCTCAAAAAGAGAAGTAAAAATTTTATGTTTTGGCTGCATCAATGTACAGGTTGATAAAAAATAAGGGTAAGACTTTGTACTTTCCCTGTATTTATGATTCTGACTACAGAATAACCCATAAGAATCTCCCACATTTGACAGGATAATATAAAACAAAAAGGATTGGAGAGAGAAACTTGTTTGTTTTAAAATATACAATGGGTATGACAAGAGTTTAAAATGACTGTGTTTTAGAAATTATGTTTGGTAGTGTTGTCCATTGCGAGCAATATACAATTCAAGACAATGTCTGAAATCTATCATCATCTGACATATCATGTCTTGCAGAAGCTGCTACCTCTGCTTGAATTACTCTTGAGGCATAAATCCTATGCTCTTTCTGATCCCAAGAGACTAATATTCAGGTAGAAGTGGCAGCTATTCCACAAGACGAAGCATCAGTGGTGATAGATTTCAGACATTGTCTTGAATTGTGTATTGATCGCAATGGACAACACTTACCAGACACCATTTCTGAAAGATTGTCATTTTAAACTCTCGTCATAACAAGTGTATATTTTTGAACAAACAAGTTTCTCTCTGCAGTCCTTTTTTTTTATCCTGTCAATTGTGGGAGCTTTTTTTTTTTTTTTGGGGGGGGGGGGGGGGTCATCCTGTACTTTTACGGTATATATACCATAAATTTCATTTACGGTACATATACTGATTACAAACACTTTTACGGTACATATACCACACATTTAATTTATGGTATATATACTGCATAAATATTTTTTACGGTACATATAGTGTATGTTTAATCTATGGTATATATGCTGTATAAATGGTTTTTACGGTATATATACTGTATATTTAACGTACGGTATATATGCTGTATGAAAGTTTTTTTGCAGTACATATACTTTAAATATTTTACGGTACATATACCGTCCAGTTAAATTACGGTACATATACTGGTCACAAAGTTGCCAGTATATGTACCGTAATTTTTGACCAAAATTTTTTACTGTGTAAAAAAATTCTGTGTTTCTGCAGTTTTAAGTTCTTTTATAGATGTCATTTTAATACTAGATAGTAGTTTAAAAATGTGAATCTTCCATATTTCGGTTTAAGTTACGGGATTTATTCAAGGTTGTTTTCTCAAATTTACTTTTAATGTGAAGTTATTGTTTCCATTACTTCTACTCACACTCTTGCAAAAGAATTTTCTGCATGCATCATAATGTAGATAAAATGTATCACCCATTAAAATTGAAATTGGAGGAGGTTCAATTTTAACTTTGAACTTTTTAACTTTGAAATTTGAAATTTGCGAAAAATCCTGATTTGATGGTTACAAATAAAGATCATTTTCGGATTCAGCGGTAAAAAATACATAAAAATCAATCATTAAAAGTTAAAAACAAAACAATCAAATCTATTTTACAGTATCAAATTTTTGCAAATTTTCTTTTTTTAACTTTAAAATTTACGTAAAAATCTTTATATGATGGTAAAAAATTAAGGTCAATTTCCGATTCAGCGGTACAGAATACATAAGAATCAATTATCAAAAGCTAAACATGACATAATCCAACTTTTCCAGGTAGTGTAATCTATTAATATTTTTAAATACGTATCCTTTTCTAAAGAATTGAGGCTGTTAGTTTAGTATAATTTTATTTAACAAAAATTCTGTTTTTTCTTTCTTCTTAAATGTTTTATTACAAATTGTATATTTTGCATTAATATATCAGAAAGATTAAAATTTCAAATTTATATTACAATGTTAATTTTACCCTCAACCGCTTTTTTAATATATCTGACGAAATTATATTTCGACTAAATTTGTGAATCACCCCCAATTTGCAGCAAAAAATATGCTCCAACTTTAAACAGATATTACTCGGTCAATTTTAATCGTAGAATAACGGGAATTTTTTTGTATTACTTGTCAGTGTAAAAAGAAAATTTCACTAAATATAACTTATCGGACCGTATAAAAATTTAAATTTCGTAATTTAAAAAAAAAAAAATGTTTTTATTGACCCAAATCGCTTTAAAAATATTTCTTTACCTCATTTAATACATTTTTGTAATTGGAACTATATGCCTATAACTAACGGTTTAAGAATTGGCCGTTGGACACCGTTGAGAGTGGACACCCTTTATATTGGAAATCATGTGTAATTTCAGTTTAATATGAGTACAAATTTAAAAATATATACATCTTACGTATTTCATAACATTTTTTCACACACACACTTTGCGTAAGTTTTTTCATTACAAATACCTTCCACATAAACTTCTGCAAAAGTTAAGCGATCCCCTTAAAATAATCTATAGATTTCCATTGCATCTCATCCATGCCAATGCACTTAGTGTAGTTTTCTGTAATCTAATAGTATTAGTTTAAAGGTTTGAAAGAAAATGTGAGATTTTCTTAAAATTTTCTTCACTAAGTCCAAAATTCCATTATCATTCATTACTTCTTATTTTTATCACAAATATAAAGTGTTTTTGTCTTCATTATCCCCTGACAAACCAGCAAAAAGGCAAAATTGTAATGTTGTTTTCTCTGTACTTTTTTATACATGTTGAAAATAGATTATTTTTCCGATATCATATAAAAAACTTTATTACGTATATGAATATAACCCTTGATAGTAATAATCATTTCTTAATGTTTTTAATCTGCATTATATAACTAGAATTATATTAATTTAAATAATGCTTCTACTGAAGTGAAACCTGCAACTTAGTGAACGGATATATCAATTCACGGTGGTAAGAAGGTTTTAAATATCTTTTGTAAAACTTTTTAAATGTTTCACTTTCCTTCAATGTATTTTTAAAGTATTCCTTGAGGCGACTTTCAATTTAAATATCAGACAAAGTAAACCTTAATATCGAAAGTGAATATTAAAAAGAAAAACTCATAATAAACTCTATTTTTTAAGCCCATTTCAGTTTATAAATCAGACAAAAGTAAGAGTGTAAATGTGTAAGGTGTAAAGTTGAAAAAAAAAGGCCTTAAATTTAAGAGTTTTCAAAACTTGGTCTTTTCATTTTACTTCAGATTATTAGTAATGGTAAGAAGAAGGTATTTACTTTCTTTTAAATATTGGAACTTATCAAACAGAAACTTTATGTACAGTGGTGGACAAAATTGTGGACATTTTTTGAAATATGCATGTTTTATAACTTTGTGTACTTGAAGAATATAATAAATTTCACTTAAATACAAATTTTTATACATCAAATTCAAGAAAATTTAATGTAGAATTTAATTAAAAAAACATAATTAAAATATCCGCATTTCAAGAAAAGTTACGCTTACAAAAAATAATATCTATCTTATATTTCATTGTATTTTAAAGTTACACTTACACACATATTCAATAGTATGTAGGATAACCCTTGCTTTTTATTACAGCTTCACAGCGTCTTTTCATGGAGAGAACTAGTGTTTTGAGTTCATCCTTTTTTAATCACATAATTCCAAGAATCAATTATAGCTTCAATAAGTTGCGTTTTATTAGATGGACGCTTTTTTGTACAAGGATTTTTAAACTTTTCCATAAATTTTCAATAGGCTTCAGATCAGAGCTGTTTCTTGACCATGGGGTAATAATTGTATGCTTTTATTTTTAAACCACTCTTTGCATATTTTTTCCGTATGGCATGGAGCTCAATCCTGCTGAAAGATAAATGATTCTTTATTGGGGAAGATATCTCTGGTGGATGGTATCAATTTTGGTTCCAAGACAGTTTCGATGTTTTTTGTTTTTTTTCATTTAGAATGCTATCAATCACTTGAATGCGGCCCACACAATCTGTAGACATACAGACCCAAATCATTACATTTGTTGGGGTCCTTCTTCAATGCAATCAGGATGTAGCTCTTCCCCTAGTTTACGTCTCACATATTTTCAACCGTCAGTACCTAAGAGCGATATTTTACTCTCATCGCTCCAGATTATTTGCTTCCACTCGTTTTCTGACCAATTAATGTGTTTTTTCCCCAACTGAACTCATGTCTTATGTTGCTGAAGATTTAATTTTGTTCCCTCGGAATTCTACCTTTCAGTCCAAATCCTGCTAATCTTCTCCTTATTGTTCTTGAAATAACTGAAATACCCATTGCATTCATTTCACATCTAACAGCATCTGATGAAATTCTTCTATCTTTGAGGTATATCCTTTTTATATTTCTATCGTCAGAAGCACTTGTGCATTTTTTTTCGGCCTCATCTTGCCTTATTTATTACATCTATTTTAGTATGCACCTGTTTTAGTTTCTTCATAACGTAAGCACAGCTTTCGTACGTCAGATAAAGTGACTGATCCACCAAACTGTCTTACAATTTCAGCATAAGAGAGACCTTTTTCTCTCAATATGATAATTCTGCTTCTTTTAGTAGGTGCCCAATTGGAGCTTGTTGTTGATGACATTGCTTTATATTATTTTCATTAAGAAAAAATAGAAATATTACGAAAAAAAAAATTATTTACACTAGTATTCACCCTTCTACAAAATTCATTCCAGCAAAATATCGCTTTTAAAATTGGAAACATAGTACAGTTTAGTTACTGATATTTGATTGGTTCCTAGAACAGTCGTTGTTATTGGATATGAAGCTTTTATTACAGTACACTTCAGCCTTCATGAATAATTGTGTTTTTATTTTACAATAAAGTAAGCGTAACTTTTTTTTGTAATGCAGACATTTTAATTCTGTATTTTTTATTAAATGCTACATTAAATTTCCTTGAATTTAATATATAAAAATTTGTATTTAAGTGAAAATTAATATATTCTATAAGCACACTAAGTTATAAAATATGAAAATTTCAAAAAAATTTCCACAATTTTGGTCATCACTGCATATATATTCTTAAATATTATACAGGGTGTTTCAGCACAGCGGTTACAAAGTTTAGGAAATATATAATACACCTAGACGATTTGAATTTGCATAGCAATACATGGTAGGAAACGCTTTCCTTGCTCGGTAGTCATGACGCAAAACACAAGAAAGGAAGGGCACGAACAGGGTGAGCAAAAAATCTTTATTATTCTTCGTACAGAAAAAAACTAAGAAATAAGGACAAAAAGATACAACGATCGTTATCAAAGAAGGTTTTCAAAATTACGACCCCAGACCATGATGCAAGCCTCACATCTCCGGAGCACGGACGATCTAATGTTCTCGAAAATACCGAGTGTGCTCTGGATATCTCCATTAACTTCCAGGATGCTTGCAAGAAGTTAATCCGCACTGTTAACGGGGGGGGGGGGGGGTTGTACACTAGTGTCTTGAGGTGACCCCAGACGAAGTAGTCAAGTTAAGGGAGTTTCTGGTGATCGAGCGTGCCAATGCACCTGACCACCCCGCCCGATCCACTATTCACCATACGTTGCATTCAGGTGGAGTCACACATCAGTGCTGTAATGGGCGAGGGCCCATCTTGCTGAAACCATATGGAAGAACGCATTGCAGCGGATATGTGTGCCTACATGTTTTCTCATCCTGTTACTGTTAGATGTCTGCACGGGCCGGAATTTCCAGCCCCAGCCCGAACGAAAACTATCATGGCCCGGCCCGGTGTAAAAGTTCAAAGTTCGGGCCTAGCCCGGACCGTACAAAATCAGTGAAAATAGGCCCGATCCGACTCAATTTCTACAAAAAAAAATCCTTTTTTTCTCCACATACAACTAAGATTCTTTTAATGAATACTACATACATATTTATGGGAACATTTTACAGTATATTTTAAATTACTATATGTTCGCAAAATAGAAAATACACAATAGTAAACAGTGTGTTAGTCAAGCGTTAAAAACATGATAAATTTTGAATCTGTATAATAAGAAGTAGATTTGTGGAAATATTTCTCTAATTTTTAAGGCTTTTCTCAAATCCAAAGGACACTTCGACACATTTATGAATTTATTTCACCTCGGAAACGCGTAAGATTGGCAGGTATTCTTATTCAGAAACTATGAAAATGCCGTTTTTTCTTAGATAAAAGCAATATATCTTTCAGAAAATATTCTCAAAAGTTAGCGTTTTGAATCGAATTTCCGGAAGCGATAGCATAGGAAAAGAGAAAAAAAGTACAATCACGTGACAAGAATCTCTGTTATCTCTGTAAGTAGTTTATCAAAAATGGAAAACGTTATTCGATTCCAAATGCCTCAATAGTCAGGCCTGTCAATTTTAGGCCTTTATATTTAAAAGTGAGTCAGAAAATGTGACTTAAAGTTTCGCATTGTTGAGCAGTGAATATGAAAACCACCTTAAGGTATATTATTTCCAAAGATACTGTTAAGAAAAGTTCATTATCGCTGTTAATACTTTTACAAAACATAATGCCTGTCCTACACATCCTGAGAACGATTAAGACCAGTTCCGTCCCGGCACGAGTCAAAAAATTAAATCCTGGATCAGACATCATGTAACTGTACGACGCCGATCTCTACAATGGACACTACGATTACATTTCTGTATTGATGTTGTTAAATTCGCATCGGCTCGTGACGCACATTTTTAATTATCGAGAAAGTCATATTCATTGAAAATGGACGGTATTTTCTCTACTCCTCTTAAATTCTTATATCGGGACTATCGGACCGATTATTATTTTTTTTTTTATCGGCCCTGTCCTGCAGACTCGTTCAATTTTTTGTCGTCCCGTTGGAAAAATTGACAAATTCTGCCTGTCCGGCCTGTTTGAAAATTTGCCTTCATTCCGGCAGCCCGGTCCATGGGCCTCGGACCAAGTATGCTAAAAAAAAAAAAAAAAAAAAAAAATGAATTTTTCACAAAAACGTTAACATCTTCACGAATATGAGTGCTATGCTTACACAAAGGCATACAAACGTTGAACAGGACCAAAATAGTCATTTACCACAGTGACAAACCATTTCCAGCCTTTTCTGTTACATGGGTGATCGCAAATATTATTTTATTATTAAATTTATTATGAGCCCCCTAATTGTCCTCACTGATAAATCTTCACCGAGAAATATAAAATCAAACATGTTCTTTACATCCTAGAAGTTCAAGAACAATTCGCCAATAATGTTGATAGATATTCGACAAAACGTGTGCAATCAAAAGCATCCAGTCCCTGTACCTTAACTTTTGGAGGCCAGTGTAAAAAAAAAAAAGCTGTACGAATAAAATTTGCTTTAAAAGTGTAAAATAAAAAAAATATATTTCTGATTTTGCATAATGTGTACTTAATATAAGTTACGGAAGATTTGTCATTACCAAATTTCTTTCACCTAATTAGGTATTTCTATAAAAGCGAAGAAATCCCCATAAGAACAAACCATCGATTTCAAACGTAGATCAACTTCAGTAATTCATTTAGTTGTTATCTCTCTAATCTCATATTATACGGTTGGTGGTTTGAATAACAAAAACGGATTTTTTAAATATTTTTTTTTTATTGAGTCCAAACTTCCATGAAGATTTCTTTTACACTCAGATATCGTATAAAATTTTTTTTATTTTATTATCATTTGCAGAATCCTTTGAAATGTCTCACTCTACTTCAAACTATTATTTTCGGAAGTAGTCCTTGTCTCTTGAGGATGATTTCCTTTTCAAGACAAGTAAGTGCGTGTTTGTTGTGTAAGGGGTTAAAATGAATTCACATAAAGATATATTTCTGAAAAAAGGGAGACATTATCATAAGAATAAACCATCGATTTCAAACGTAGTTCAAGTTCAGTAATACATTTAGTAGTTATCTCTCTAATCTCCTATTATGCGGTTTATGGTTTGAATAAGAAAATGGGATTTCTTAAGATTATCTTTATTGAGTCCAAAATTCCATTAAGATTTCTTTTACCACAGATATCGTATAAAACTATTTTTTATTTCAGTACCATTTGCAGAATCCTTTGAAATGTCTTACTCTATTTCAAACCATTATTTTTTGAAGTAGTCGGGGTGTCTTGAGGATTATTTCAATTTCAAGAGTAATATGCACGTGTGCATTGTTTAAGGGGTTGAAATGAGTTCACTTAAAGAAATGCTTTAGCCGAAAACGAGAAATTATCATAAGAATAAACCATCCATTTCAAATTTAATTCAACTTCAGTAATATATTCAGTAGTTATCTCTCTAATCTCATATTATGTGGTTTAATGTATGAAAAAGGGATTTCTTAAGATTTTCTTTATTAAGTCCAAATTTCCATTAAGATTTCTTTTGCCACAGATATAAAATTATTTTTATTTCAGTACCATTTGCGGAATCCTTTGAAATGTTTAACTCTACTTCAAATCATTGTTTTGGGATGTAGTCGGTGTTTCTTAAGGATGATTTCATTTTCAAAAGTAATGTGAACGTGTTTAATGTATAAGAGTTTAAAATGACTTCACCTAAAGAGATGCTGCTGTAAAAGAGAAGAAATTCTCATATGGAATAAACCATGGATTTTTATCGAAGTTAGTCGTTAATTTTACATTTAAATATTTTCTCCCTAATATGATCATATTCGTTTAAGGATTTTAATAAGAAAGATATATCTTCTTGAGATTCACCTGACAAATTCGAAACTTCAATTGCAGATCTTAGCCGAAGAACATGTTATGATACATTTTCTTTTAAAAAATTGTATTTTATGAATGAAAGAGTTATGAGGTATTATATCATATGGTAAAACTCAAATACTAGTTTTCTACTTAGTATTGAAGATATGAGATAGTATCTTTTAATATTTAATAATTTTAAATTTAATAATATAAATGGCGAAAATAATTTCTAATATTTAATATTTAAATGTTAAT
Organism: Maratus speciosus; assembly: GCA_963932465.1. Taxonomy (NCBI): domain Eukaryota; kingdom Metazoa; phylum Arthropoda; class Arachnida; order Araneae; family Salticidae; genus Maratus; species Maratus speciosus. Next base: position 601 of record CAWVRF010001221.1, on the reverse strand, counting down.
ATTCTTTTCTAGGGGGGTTTAGTATTACGTATTAACGTTCAAACATATGCTACTAAGACAGAATTAAATAACTAAATTAAAAAAAAAAAAAACCTTACACTTCATATTTCTCGATTTCTAGTTTTTGTTACATAACATCTTCTTCTACTTAGGTTTTTAATTAATTACTTCAAATGTTGTTCTTTATCATAGATAAATTAATTTTTATTAAACAATTTTATATAAGCGTTTTAAATCTATCATGTTTCTTCAAAACATTATTTTCTGAAAAAATCAGTATCCTTCAAGACTGCGGTCTGTATAAAAATAAGTTTAGTCTGTACGGTCACATTAATCAAAAATTAAAATATTACATTTGCAAGAGCTATGATTCGGTTATACATTGATGCACAAATCTGGTATCAGGGATACATTTCTATTCAGTTAAGAAATTCTTACAATTGAAAAAACTCGTTTTGTTTGGGATTTGGGAACAAGTCAGACTGTATGAAATTTGAAAATCTTCAAATTTTCGCTTGCATACATTTTAAGAAAATCATGTTTTTACAGAAGAATGGCTAAAAAATTCGTTTAAATTAGTGAAATGGTAAAGAATGCTTAA
>CAWVRF010001220.1:0-247000 GCA_963932465.1 Maratus speciosus | reverse complement strand
AACATTTATTTTGTCCATGTCAGATGGCTGCATTTGATAAAAAAATAGAGTTTGTTCTGCGGAAACAAAAAAAAATGATCCAGCTATTAAGGTAAAATTTACCTTCATTACAGCCATTCAGAGTAATTTTGATCCGAATTTTCTCTATTATTATATGCCACACTCTTATTTTAAGAATACTGTTGCAACTAAGGGCATAAAAGAAAAGAAATTATCATAAATTATTGTTTGACTATCAACAATTAAGGAATAATAAGGATAAATGCAATAAAAAATAAATTTTTAACCTGGTTCAAAGTTACCCAGCCATTTAGGGTAATTTTGCACCATATGATAAAAATTATCTAAAACAATTAATTATAAAAAAGTATTATAGTTAGGACAACTTTAAACCCCCAAAAATGTTTTCAGATATGTAAAGACTCCGAATTTACATTTCCCAACATCACAAGAATTGTATAATTTATGATATTACAACAAATATTATGCATCTGAAAAGTGGACGAAGAGAACCATGAATATTCAGAAATAAAAAAAAAATCTGTTTATTGTTCATATAAAACATAAAATTGCAGTGAAAAACAATTTTCAATGTTTTAACTCAATAATATATACATAATTAAACTAATACATACTAGTACTAGTATTATTCAAACAAGAATAAAAAATGTCGAATCTATGAAATGTCAAATTTGAGTAGCTCCGCCCCGAAAAGCGCCTTTAAATGAATTTTATGTATTTTACACATATTTGTAAAAATGTTTACATGTTATATCTAATGCACACTTTCGGCACTTATATAAAAAATACGTGCAAATATGGGAAAATTTTGACAGTAGCACCTATAATCAGTAAATTATAAACATCAGTGTAACTTTGAGCCGGCTAAAAGTTACCCTGAAAATGTGGTAAAATGCTAGTACCTTCTTATTTTACATTTTATTAACTGAATAAATAAATAACTTTTCTAAACAAATAATCATAAAATATTAACCCATTTACAACATGTAGATAATACTATCTATACTAATAAAAGAATAAATCGCTCTGTGTGTCTGTGTGCGAAGGCTAGCGAAAACTACCGCACGTAGAAGTCTGAAAATTCAGATGTGATTAGTCCAAGACAAGTCCTAATAAACCTGAGGCTCGGAATTTTAATTTTTTTAAGGGCCGGGGGCCCTGGGCCCCTTTCCTTTTTTATGCACTAAAACGTTAATAACATGCCTCTTTTCCATCCGATCTTCTTCGCTTTTGGGGTGAATTATCCTTTCAGTTTCTACCTCATTTCTACATTTCACTTAAGACCCTGGCACCCTTGCAAGGGGGCCAGTATAGGGCCCCTTGAAGTTTCAGTGCACTAAATTGTTAATAACATGCCTCTTTTCTATCCGATCTTCTTCATTTTTGAGGTGAATTCTCCTTTTGAGTTTCTGCTCCATTTCTACATTTTATTTAAGACCCTGGCACCCTTGCAAGGGGCCCAGTACAGGGCCCCTTGAACTTTTAGTCAACTAAATTGTTAATAACATGCATCTTTTCTATCCGATCTTCTTCGTTTTTGGTGTAAATTCTCCTTTCAGTTTCTGCCTCATTTGTATTTTTCAGTTAAGGCCCTGGCACCTTTGCAAGGGGCCCAGTACAGGGCCCCTTGACGTTTTAGTGTACTAAATTGTAAATAACATGCCTCTTTTCTATCCGATCTTCGTTGTTTTTGGAGTGAATTCTCCTTTCACTTTGTTCCCCATTTCTACATTTCAGTTAAGACCCTGGCACCCTGTTAAGGGACCCAGTACAGGGCCCCTTGAAGTTTTAGTGCACTAAGATGTTAATAAAATGCCTCTTTTCTATCCGATCTTCTTCGATTTTGGAGTAAATTCCCCTTTCAGTTTCTATCCAATTTCTACATTTCAGTTACGACCCTGGCACCCTTGCAAGGGGCCCGGTGCAGGGCCCTTTGAACTTTTAGTGCACTAAATTGTTAATAACAAGCCTCTTTTCTATCCGATCTCCTTCGTTTTTGAGGTGAATTCTTCTTTTAATTTCTACCTCATTTCAACATTTCAGTTAAGAGTCTGGCACCCTGCCCAGGGGCCCGGTACAGCGCCCTTGAAGTTTTAGTGCACTAAATTGCTAACAACATGCTTCTTTTCTATCCGGTCTTCGTAGTTTTTGAGGTGAATTCTCCTTTTAGTTCCTGCCTTATTTCTACATTTTAGTTAAGACCCTGTCACCCTGCCAAGGTGCTCAGTACAGGGCCCCTTGAACTTTTAGTGCACTAAATTGTTAATAACATGTCTCTTTTGTATCCGATCTTTTTCGCTTTTTGGGGGGAATTCTCCTTTCGGTTTCTAATCCATTTCTACATTTCAGTTAAAACCCTGGCCTCCTTGCAAGGGGTCCGGTACAGGGCCCCTCGAAGTTTTAGTGCATTAAATTGTTAATAAATTGCTTCCTTTTTATCCGATCTTTATTTTGGGGATACTTTCTCCACTTAGTTATACACCCGTATCTACATTCCAGTTAAGACCATGGGCCCGTCTAGGGTCCTGTAGGGCCCGGTCCAGGGGCCCTTAAATTTTTTGTGTGCCATGAGTTTTTCACACACTAAATTTCTCACCTTCGCAATGCGTAGTTTTAAAGTTGAGTCTTGAGCTCTTCTCCTCAGACCAACACTCACATATATTTATTGGGGCCCTAAGACCCTCTTTTAAGCATTCCCCCAATTTTTTGCACATTTCTTTTAAATGATTTTCTAACGATTAATTCGTACCCTATGTTTAATCTCAACTAATCAAAGATCTAAAACGCTACGAACTAAATCGTTGTAACATGTTTTCATGTTAGGCTTTTTTCTCAACTATCAGTTGGCCCCTTTTGGGCCTCTATTATAACTCCCTTAAAAATAGTCCGATTCACTAGCTTTTTTTTCGAACAACATCTTAGTTTCTCCAGCTATTACATGAACGACAAAAAAAAAATATTTCAGGCTTCAACTACCACCAATTTTGAATATAAATCTTCTTCTTAGGGCCCTTGGTGCATCTTCTTTAAAAATTATCCGAATTCATTGCAATTTTTTTACCATAGTTCTAGCGTACTCAGATTACATGAAAAACTACTAAAAAGTGTATTTATACCAAACTACATGCCACGTAAGTCCCTTCCCCCTTGGGGCCCGGTACAAGGCCCCTTGAAGCTTTTGCACCATAAATTATTAATAAATTACCTCTCTTAATCCGATCTTCCTTTTTGGAACTATTTTTCCATTTATTTATTCTCCAGTTTCTATATTCCAGTTAAAATCTTGAAGCACATTATTGTCCTGTAGGGCCCGATCCGGGGCCCCTTGAACTCTTTGTGTGCTATGCATTTTTTACACCCAAATTTTCTCACTTTCTCATTGCATGATTTTAAAATTGAGTCTTGGACTCTTCCCCCTAGACCATCACCCTCATATTTTTATTGGAGTTCTAGGGCCCTTTTTTAAGCATTTACCCCATTTTTTTGCATTTCTTTAAAACATTATTTTAATGATTATTTCATACCCTATGATTAATTTTGACTAATTGAAGATCTAAAACGCTAAGTACTAAAACATTTAAACATGTTTTTATGTTAGGGCCCTGTTCTCAACTAACAGTTGGGCCCTTTTCGGCTCATTGTTATAGCTCCGTTAAAAATGGTCCGAATCACAAACTTCTTTTTCCTAACAACTTCTTCGGTTCTCCAGCTACTACATGAACGACAAAAAAAAATTGCAGTCTTCAGCTACCACCAATTTTGAATATTGTCTTCATGTGGGGCCTTTGAAGCTTCTTTAGAAACTATCCTATTCTATTGCAATTTTCTTTAACATAGTTTTAGCGTCTTCCAGCTACTTTAAAACCCCTAAAAATTTTTCTTATACCCAACTACATTCCAGTTAAGACCCTGCCCCCAGGGCCTGGGGTTTCTTTATACCTCAGCTACCACCTTTTTCGAGCATTAATCTCTTTTTTCAGCATTAACTTACGTCTACTCACAACAGCCGTAAATTAAAAATCGCTTTACTTTATAGGTAACTTTAGATAAGGGATTTCATCCGTTTATTAAATATTGTGTTAATGCTAACAGTGATTCATGAAATTTACAAGGTGAGGAGACATCTTCCACCGCTTGGTGGCGCATTATTTCCTCGGGTTTAAGGGCCCAATTTCAACGGGATTTGCTTCCTTCAACTTAGATGACAATTCAGCTACTTTCTGTATTATGAAATTTTATCTTAGACTTTAGTTACCAACATTTTCTAACATTAATGGCGCATTTTTTTTTTCTACGAGGTTTGGCTCACTCAACTCGGTTTTCGATTTTCTCCGGCACTTGCGGGCACTTCCGTTAAATGCTGCCATATGTAGTGGGATTCTAGATTACAGGTTCGTTCGGAAAGATGTTTGATGGGAACGCATTAGACACTGCGGAATGCAATGGAGTCTCCGAAATTAGGTTCATTTAAAAGAATTTCCAAAGATATAAAATCATACAAACTTAAGTTTTATTTAAGGTTAGCTTTACAAACCCCGGGAAAGGCCGGGCGGGTCTGCTAGTGTCTTATAAATGAGTATATAAAGTTACTTACTATGAAAATTTAATTGGATTACAACAATTTCAAAACAACATTCAAAATTAACTTGAAAACAGTAGTACTACACAAAAAAAAGTTAGATTATGCAATTAATTGCGCATAATGTTGCTAATGTATTTTCTAAAATAAAGAGTAGAAATCCCAGTTTAGAACCTTGCCAACAGAGCACAGTTCTGGAGTTTACTTAGTCTTTTGGCGTCAAAAATATTGAAAAATTGGAGGTGGTGCAATGTTATACCCCATGGTTCAAAGCTACCCTGACTGACTGTATTTTTACTGAATACTTAAAAATATTAATATAAAAAAAGTTGCAGATTGTTAAGCGAATAAAATTAATTAATTAATTTAAATATATATATATAGCAATACAATATTTTAAAACCCTAATTGTGTACATAGGATACACGCCGTAAAACATCCAATTTTAGCTGAAAATTTGAAAATTTTTTTTTACTACTTTTCCCAGTTTTAGACCGATATATAGATTTCAAAAAGAAATTTCATAAAAATAGGAAAAATCGTGCAGTAAAAGGTTAACATATATCATGATTAGTGTTATGGTATTTGTCAAAGGCTGTTTTCATGCGAACTTGTCATGTCTGCCACATACTACGATTTTTGGCTACCAGTATTTTAGAACGGAAGAATGTGACTTATTTTATCAAATATATCTCATAAATTGAATAAGACGAAGCAAACTTTTCGAAAATAACGGTGGCCAACAAGCATAGCGATTTTTAGCTGTGTGACAGACATGACAAGTTCGCATGAAAATAGCCCAAAGCGATTCTTATGATGGGTAATATGAATAATTTTTAGAAGACCGCAAAATCTTATTTTTTATACAGAAATAGGAAACAGGGAGACTCCCAAATCACAAGAAATAGACAACAAATTTTGTTATACAATACCGTTTAATTTCTTAAACACCTAATTCTGTTTTTACATATTACAAATTTATTGGTTTACGGACACCAAGTATTAGATAGGAGTATCCACTTTGTTGAACCGCAAATTTCTATGAATGAATAAAGGCAATATTCCTATTTCAAACAGTAATATGAGATTATGTAATCCATTAAAAGTATATTCGGAGAGAAAAAAAAGAAATAGGTACAAGTTATCTGGGTATACACATTGCCATTGATTCAGAGTTCGAATCCGATAAAACATTTTTTATAACTTAACCCTTAAATGCACAATTATTTTATTTCTAAAAAATTATATATGATTCTCTGAAAGGTTTATTACACAGGAAAAAGAATAAAAAAAATCAGAGATACATTTTTCATATAATAGGGCAATGTTTTCTTCTGTTGCGCATCTGCAATATAAGTACAAATTACTGTCGTGTGACTGCTTTACTCTAAAATATTGCAAATTAGTAAATATTTTAATTAGTATGTATCCAAATACTTTATTGTATATAATTATTTATTTTTAAAAACTTAACCTTTCCCCCTTTAATTCCCATGATAGAATACGTTCTAGAAATTACGTAGCTCAGAGGATTTGACTTTACACCAGAAAGTTTTAATGGTTAATTTCGCTTTATTAAGATAATGTCTGTTATTAATTAAAGCAAATATTGCTACTTTAATTTCCTGGTGTGAATTAGGTATATATGAATAAAATAATCTATTAAATTAAAAAAACTGTTCTTTACATATATCCAAAGCTGCGCACTAAAGGGTTAAATCTAAGCATTTCTTATCACATTTCTAAGCATTCTAGCGGCAAAATGAAGGTTATGATCGTTTTTTGTCTTTCAAATTAGGGGTACCAATGGTAATGTGCTAGGTTTTAAGGTTCTTGTCGGTACAAAAAGAATAATTCCGGCTACTTTTTCTACAAAAATTCTTCTTTAAAAATTCTTCATTAGCGATATAGAATAAACTGGAATGTGTTTAACAAACCGCCACTTATTTCAAATTTTGTGAAAATAAAAATTTTACGAAACATGAATTCTAATTATAAAACAAGAAAGAAAAATTATACGCCAAGCATAGATTATGAAATACTTTCCAACTCTTCCACAATACTTTAACAAAACTTTTTCGTTTAATAAGTTAAAGAAGATACCTAAGAAAACATTTAAAAAAACACATAACACATTTGAAATCCAAATTTCAACAATTACTGCACAGAGCCAGAAAAGTAATCCAATTATTTTGTGCATCTCTGTGTATGATCTATGGATTTATATATTCTATACACTGTATGTTAAAATGAAGTTTAATTTAGTTAGAAAACGCATAACACACATGAAAATTCACTTCTAGTAATCCAACAGACAGAAACGTACATGAATACTCTTGTACAGCCATCTATATTATCAAAAGACATGAAAGAAATGTAGACACACACCACATTTTATGCTGAAATTTAATTGAGGCAAAAACACGTTTAAACTATTGAAATCACACTTCCAGGAATTACTAACGATATCCGAGTATTTATCCAGTTTTTTGCTTAGACCTGTGTGTAATTTTATTTATATATTATAAACATCTTTGAGTTTACTAAATTTAGTTGATCTCGAAAATGAATCGCTAAAATAAAAATAAAAAATCCTTCAACAAATTCACAATCTTTCTCAGTAATATTTACGAATTCTTTTGTCTAATCCTGTATATGGTCTATGCAATTTACATGCGTCACGTACTATGCAAAAAGTTTGAAGAACTTTAAACGCATGCTAAAACAGAAAAGAGACTTTCAACAAGCATACCTAATAGACAATATTTCAGATACTCTAAGGTATGAGAAATCTTTTGTGTGTCCCTGTAAATGAGCGATAAATGTGATGCACATTGTATTCTACTGCAAGCATCTTTTTGTAATGTGCATCAATTTCATAATGTTTAAAATAGTGCAACACAATTAACCCTCTGTCTACCAGAAGGGTCCAATGGACCCGACATGTACATTCAAAATATTTATTCAAACCAGAAATTTCTTCAAAACAAACTAAATTTCTAAATCAGACAATAATAAGTTAAATAAACAAATTAAATAGTTTTAAGTAAAAATTCTGGTGTAAAATGTTTTTATAAAACTTGAGTAAAATTTTCGGTAGTTCTAGGGTTAAAATACGCTGTGAAAAATTTTACTCCCGTAGATTATTAAATAATCGACTCTTTTTTGTGACGCTGTAAATGAATAATAAATGCTTTGCATTTTATGTCTAGTGCACCTCAAAAATTCATATCAATTTCATTATGTTTGTAACTTAGTGACATCATCATTAATATACGCCGCAAACGATTTTCTTCATAGACCATAATGGAATACTTTTGAGCTCCTTTGTACGAGTACTTTATGCGGTACAGTTACATATTTTACAGTAACCATCTTCTAGCTTCGCCGAATAATGTATATAATTTCATTATGTTTAAAATTGTGTAACACTATTTAAATTCATTGAAAATACTTTTTTCCGATAGACTTTAATGTAACAGAAAAGTTTTTAGTGGCCCTGTAACAGAACCATGAATGAACCTACACACTTCATTTGCAATATCGAACATGACATGACAACCCCAATAAAATATATCAATTACGTGTCAATCGGAGCATATTTACTCGAGTTAGAGCATGGACAGACGACCGAAATCATAAGCAATTTTCAATTCACGATGTGTTAATTAAGGTTACAATCGTAACTAGCAACCAGCAAAAAATGGTTTTTAATTTAATAGCACACTTTCTTTACCGTTTACTTCAATAACTTTACTATGTTAATATTGATTGTTCCCATTGAAAAATTTAAAGTTTGAACTTAATATAAAGATAATGTCTAATTATTTTCAAGTACATAAACCGATAAAAGGCAGTATTCTAAACAGAGTAGCATCGCTATTATTTGATGATATTTATGTAAAAAATAATAAGGAATATTGCCATGTTTTCCCAATTGTAACATGTAAGCACTTTTTAAATATTTTTTTCGATTTCCATATCTAAAAACTACATAAGCTATATTATTAATCATAGTTTATGCTTTTACATCATATTTAAAATATATATAAATTTGATTGATCGTTAGTAGCTTTTTTTTCAGTTTATCCAGAGTCTATAAACACATTGGTGTAGAACAGTCGCTTAGTAAAAAAAGGTCATGGGGCTTACGCCCTTTTCGAGTAAATAAAAAAAAATGCGCCCATTTATAGAAGGCTGTTTCCATAGGTACTTGTAGTGTAAGTCAAATGCTTCGATTTTTGGCTACCTGTATTTTAGAACGGAAAATGTGACTTATTCTAAGGGAGATACCTCATTAATTGAATAAGGCTAAGCAAACTTTTCGAAAATAACGGTGGCCAGCAAGAACAAGAGTTATCAGCTCTGTCACTTACACTACAAAAACCCATGGATCTAGCCAGAAATGTTTTGTTTTAATCTTTTTTTTGTTTTTATTTTATATAAAAAAGCTCTTTCAGATAAATATTTTCATAAAAATTAATTCAACAATAGTTTCTATTCTTCTTCCTTTCTTACATTTTACTTTTTCTCGGTTGAGATATGAAAAGTAGATTTCTCGATTCAAGTGCCCGTAGAAACCCCTCACACTTTCGATGAATTACAAATCTCGATATTTTCTTTTAGGTTTTCGAATTGTACTTTTCTAAATATAATTTGAAACTCGCAACCTAATTGAATGTTCCGTCGTCATGTGGCCAACTATATTGGCATTTTAAAAATAATTAGGACTAATTTTTCAACTCTTGCTATGATTATTTTATTTTCTCTTCTTAATTCTTTTGAGGGCGGTGTCCAGTATTGCCAGATGGATTACTTTTTTTTATTCAGATTCTTGATAGGCACCACTTTCTTGAAATGGTAAAATACGACTTATTTAATGACGTATTAACTAAGACGAATAAAATGGAATTTTACCGTTTCAAAAAAGTGGTGCCAATCAAGAAATAAGAATAAAAAAAAGTAGCCCACTGGCAACACTGGCGGTGTCCTTAAAAAAGGACACCTAATTTTAATTCCAAAACTGACAATCGGCCCCAAGAATATTTAATTAAAATTTTCCTATTATTATGTACGTAAAAATAACCAAGTTCTTGTTTCTAATAAATTCATTTATAAATTCCGGTGTCAGTCCATTATTTCATCAGTTTATAAACAGAATTACTCCGCGCCGGTAAGGGTTAAAAATTATAAAAGTTATTTTCTTCCGCAGGAGAAATTTGGGACATTAAATATGATACTGGTTACGCGGCTGTGGTCATTTCAATATTACTGTATCTCTGTGTATAATTTATGTATCATTATGTCGTTGTGTCATTAAAGTTACACTTGCATAGGTGCCAACGTCTTACGCTTTTTCAGACCACAAAAATTTGATAGTAAATTTTGTCTTTTGAAATCGCCGTTATCTGCCGATTAAATAAGGCATAAATTTCTATTAAATTTGTGTGGTCTGAAAAAGCGGAAGAGTTGGCAGCTATGCACTTGGTTACGTCCGTATAATATATTAAGGCATATAATTTCTCTGCTATTATGTATCATACACTTCTATCTTTTTATATTCAAATAGATATATGTATTTTCCTTTCATTTTACAGCTCATCTTATCATGATTCAATAAGCAGCGAACTTCCCTCAAATTCTGCTGTTTCCATTAATTCATATTCCGAAACCTTATGCACTTCTATCTCACATTACAACAGTTTCAACAATAGCAGCATTGTGGAAAACATCAGCGACACATTAGAAAATAATTTCTCATTTACGGAAATCTTCAGCTCTTCTGAGAACAGTGTCCCAAGTTTGAACGAAAATATTGAAACAAATAATCAAAATATTTCATGTCCAAGCACCCAGGATGAAAATCATACTCATATTACAAATGAAAAAACTGTCTTAGAATATGTAGCTGAATCTCATATAATAAAATCTGCGTGTGATACTCAAGCTGCAGCTCATAACTATGATGACCATGATGTGTTACACCAGGGTTTTGAAGTTAGTGAGGCCGATTCTGATAATGATTGTGAAGAACACTTGGCAATACATGAAGAAAATAATGTGTGGAACTTGAGCTTAGAAACAGATGATGATGACAAAAAAGAAAGCGACAATGATATATATGAAGAATGTGATAATAGTATATTCATCTCTGATGAAAATAAAATAATTGACTGGAGCGTTGAAGTGGATGATGATGATATAGAAGAAAGCAATAATGATTTACTATATGAAGAATATGATAACCGTTCATTAATCTGTGATGAAAGTAAAGTTTCAGACTGGACTGTTGAAGTAGATGATGATAATAAAAGAACAGATAATAGTGATGATTATATCAAGGTAATTTGAATTTGTACTTTATAAATTATTTAATATTCTATCTATCGAAAATAAAATTTTAATAATAATGTTATTTGGCTATAATCTGAAACGATGTAACTAGATTAAGAAAGAATTCTCTTTAATACTCATTTTAAAGATGAAATATAATTTTAAAACGCTCTGATGTGTTAAATATCGTAATTAATATTATAAAAAAAACTAAAAAAAAGGAACATTTATGTATGTATATCATATATATTAAAGGAACAAGCAATTTTCCCCATTATAAAGGATAACGTAAACTACTGGGCTGATTTTCACGAAGCCTCCTTCCTATACTAAATTGAGCACGATTAAAAGATCTTCCTGTTTCCCGATTTCAAGAAAATTTTGTGACAAACGAAAACAAACTCGGGACTGAACTTTCTCCTTCCAGTGATGGAACAGCGTAGCAGCAGAGAATCAATTGACACCAGAAAATTTTATTAGTATTCTTCATCTAACTTCAGGGCAGAATTTCTGAAATTTTTGAAGGAGAAGAATACTATAAAAATTTTGTGGTGACAATCGTTCAACTGCTGCGCCACTGTTCCATCACTGTCCTTACTATAAATAGAAAAACACCAGGAAAGTCCAATCCTTTTTTTTCCAGGAATCATGCCTCCTATAATAATTCGGCTACGTGAAAGCGAAATAGCAAGATCTCAAATTCGGAAAAGTGCATTTGGAGTCGTTAAAATAATTTCAGCAGTCAAAATGGTAGTATCAATCGAAAACAATGCCAGCGGTTTTCATGAAATAGGCTTTATTAGATTATAAGAAAACCATCCAACTAATTTTTGACTTCGTAGAAAGATTTTGGTGAAAATTAATCTACTGTAATTACGTATCCAGCGTTTTCTGGAGTTACTTTCCTGCGATTTAATCTGTTCAGCTGATTTAGATATCAGACCAGATGCTATGATCAATAAGGTTATCTGGGTGAATTTGATCCACCAGATTTGTCTGGGATGGCACAGATGGTAGAGCATTGGCGGCTTCAGCCAAGAGCTCTCTTGTTCGTATCCTGGTCGGAACATTTTTCGGCCAATTGGGAATTTACATCTCATAAAATTTGGTAGGCTTAAGCAACATTTTTTACTAATTTTAATTGCTAAAAGGTGTAAATTAAAACTTTAAAAAATATTTTTGCTGTTTTTAAAGTTTGAATTCACACCTATTACCAAATTAATAGTTAGTATATTATTGCAAGGTGTTAATTTGCGAAATACTTTTTACGTTTAATCTTCCGTAATCGGCATTCACGCCGCTATGGCACTAATGGCCATTTATCATCAACACCATAAAGTGTTATCTCGATGGCGGCATTGACGGCTTGCTTTCTATATTAAATCGAGTACTAGATAACTGCCTATGTCGGTCCAAAATATGGTAAAATTTATTTTTAATTTATTAAAAACTGGCTAGAACAAATAAAACTTATACATTTTGCCAAATGTTGATTTCGTGAACTTAAATATTTAATTAAAATTCCGCAGATAGGTTAATATTTCTTCATAGATAACTGGGTCTATACTTTTTCTACGTTTAAAACCATTACCATACTGTTACAAACATTTCTATAATTTGGTGCCATTGGAATACACTCTGGCACAAAATTAGCAGCAAGTTTAAAAAGCAAAACAATTTTTCTGCTAAATTTATCACATAGTTCCAGAAACAGCACATTTTTGCCGCCAATAAAGGGACAATGATTGTTGAGGAATAATAAGTTTTATAAAATATTGGAAATAGCATTCAGAATATGCCTTAGGTAATCGCATTTATATAAAATTAGTTTTTTTTCATATAAATGACAATACAAATTTCCTGCTCTCTCTATAAAATATTTTTTGCGTACTCAAATGAACGCTTTAGAATTTAAAATCTTAATTCCACAATTTGCAAAATTTGGCAAAAATATTGACTTTTGAAGGAATTTTCTATAAATTCACAATAGGAGCCGAGATACATGATTCAACCAAACAGATCCAACAAAACATGATCCAACAGAAAATGTAATTTGGAAGTTGTGCTTTCTGTAAAAGTAATGTCAAATTTAGAAATATGTACATGAGTTTAATATTGGTTGTTTCTGTATATAATACAGTTATAAAAAATGTTTTATGTAATAATACAGAGACAATTTATTGCTATATCAATTTGAACCTAAAGCTAAATTTTAAGCGAGCGTTTCTCGGTCTTCCTAGATGGTATATCTATAAATTGGATAATTCTCCATAGCAAAAGCTAAATTGAATTGTTAGTTTAAAAAATTTTCAGTCTTTTGGACTACAAATAATTCATAATTGGACTTGAAAAATACAGTAATCTGATTAGGTTTTAGGTCGGAGGATTTATATACATAACATGGATAAATAATGCACAAAGCCTCCTCGGATACCATTAGCAAAGAACATCACAATATGTGAGTTGGAGATTATTTTGCTGTGTGGATGAATATAAAAAAGGCAAATAATTACTAGATATAAAATGCATTCTTTGGTACAGTAAGTAGGAACTCCATTCTATTTTTAATATAAAAGAAGTAACTTAAAAGAACATACTTTTTAAGTTACTGTATTAAGTACGTTATACTTTAAACGTGTGATACACAGCGAAAATGAAAAAATGTATTTATTTTAAGAAACTGAAAAGCTATTTATCTTTCAATGCCTCTTAAATGTCATTTATTACAATCAATTAAAATCAATTAAAATCAAATTTACAGAAGCTTTTCTATTAAAAATGCTGCAGAAGGTTTTTATTTTCTATTTGTTAATAAAGTCCCGCACTTTAATTCTATTATTTAAATAAAATATGACATTCCAGCTGTTATGTTGAAATCAGATTCTGCAAGAAAAAATAATTAATATTGTTAGAAAATGTTATCAATGTTAAAACAGTTTCCTATAGCCATTGGCGTAACGAAGGTGATGAGGGGAACAAAGGGTCGATTGACATGCTGCAGCTTAACATATTACATATGCAGCAGCTTATGGTTACTCAACAGCCACTAAAGGGAAGGCACTAAATTGGAGCTGTCCCTATCACCTACATCCCCGACCCCCTAAACCACTGCATAGAACACATTTTTATATGTAAGTATTCATTTTTATTTTTTTCTTCAGGTGAATGCTTCCACATCCAATCACACCGACCAGTGTAACTCGGGAGATGTTATCAAATATTTGAAAGAAGAATTATACCGCTATGCCTTATCTGGATATATGTCATTGAAAGAAAGCATTCCTCTTGTCGACATATTACCTGTCATAGATGAAGAATCGGAATCTATAGGTGAAGCTGATGCATTAGAAAAAGCTGTAGATGGTTTGAAGCATAGTGAAGGAAAGGTTCTAAGTGAAAAAGATGAAGTTGCTGATATCACATATGACGTGTCTCATCTATTTATAGAAAGTTATGATATACTACCCCAAGTTGAAGACTCAGAAGAAATAGGAGAAATCCTTCCAGATTTGGTAGAAATGAATCCGTCTTCCGTTCCAGGTTTTTATGCTCCTCAACAAAATCAAACTCATGGTCAGCATCACCTAATACAAAAAGACGAAACGGTTGATAATGAAGATAGGCTTTCGATAAAAGAGACACAAGTGTCAAGTTTTGAAAAATATTCTAGGTTGCTATCTTCTGATGAAGAGTTAGAAATATCTGTAGAAAATGTTAAAAATCTTTCTCAGGCAGAAAACATTATTAATGCTGACTTAAATATTTCTCAAATGCAGCAAACTAAAAAAGGAAATATGCCAAAAATACAAAAGGATAGCATTAAAATGATGGACGAACTTGAGGCCATAGAGATAAAATCATTGTGTCAAAACGATCGTACACTGTTAAAATCAGGTGAAGAGGAAGAAATAAGAAAAGAATTACTTTCGAAGAAGGTTGACAGTAACCGTAAAACTAATACTATATTCCATGTTCCTCAGAAAACGGAGCATCTTGATGAATGCTGTAGTAAAGGATGTGTAGAAAAAACCGTGAAAAGTGAAGAAAAAGTCTCTAGTAAAACAAAAAAGAAGAAATTTCATATTCTCAGGAAATGGATCGGCAACATGTGTTGCTGGATGAAGAAAGACTTAAATATGTTACCTCTTCGGCACGGCTGCTTCTTTTTTCAATAGCAATATAGTTCCTCTAAAGCAGCCGACATAGGCAATACCTATTTAAAATATTTCTTCCTAACCTCCAATTTTGTAAAAAAGAAAAATATTATGTATATTTAAAACGAACCTTTTTATAAAATAGCAAACCTGGGCCTCAAACAATAAATATAACATAAACATTTGTTGCGTCTTTATTTGTTTATGTATTTATTTTACAATTTCTTCTGTTTAAATTTTGCAAATTAATATGATTTTAGTACACATACTTCATGAAACATATTTCACACAAAATTTACTGACAATCGTATATTTCTATATGTAAATTACAGAGAATGTTTTTCACATCATGTAACACAATGAACATTCATAAAAATGACGAAATCTGAACATCATTAATTTAAAAATTGTTTAATGAACAGGACTCTAGTAAAGGTTTCTATCTATAAATAAGTTTTTCTATAGTTTATAGAGTTACCTGCTGACCCAAACTCTCGCCTACATTCCCCCCAAAAGCAAATTTTAAGTATTTATATTTAACTTACTTATACCACTATGTAACTTTACATTTAATTAAAACAAGTTCTGTTTTTCCACAATGTGCATATTGATTTTAATTTTTGAGTTACACAATAACAGTAGTCTATTAAAATTACGAAATATTGCAAATTGAAAATAACATCTGCATTTATCAGTAACAAAAATATAGAACTCTTTTTTATAATACATTTAAATCAGAACAACGATAAAATTTTCTATTATAGTTAACCATAGTTGCCAACCTCCCGATTTTTTAATACCATTATACAATCGCACAATTTCTGCAATTAAATAAAGCGGGCATTTTTTAAAGAATTTACTGATATTTAAAAAATTGGGAGGTTGGCAACTATGAAGCTAACCACCTAATTCCAAAGGCAGAATCCGTTCTAGAAATTTTGTAATTCAAAGAATCTGAATTCACACCAGAAAATTTGAATATAAAATTCGCTTAATTTAAATTCGGAATGACTGTTACTATACAAAGGAAATATTGCTATTTTAAATTTCTGGTATGAATTCTGAATATCCGGATTAAAAATTCCACTAAATTCAAAACACTGTTTGTAGCATATATGCCACCACGGACATTAGAGGGTTAAACACAAACGTTTTAAAGTAAAATATTTAAAATTAAAAAATACTAAACTTGCACTGAAAATGTTTAAACTTGTAGTTTTATTATTGACATTTAAAACTACAAACAAGTCAAATCCGTTTTGTAAGACTTTAACTTTCAATAAAATTGATAAACAATGTAACAATAAAGAACTTCTAATTAATATTAATTATTTTTTGTAGATTTAACTTTGGAATTTCACGCTCCTATCTAAAACGGCTGCAGAGATAGACCAAATAATCTTACATTTTTTAACCCAATTTAACCCCTTGGTGGGAAAGATTTAAAAAATGAGTGAAATATGTGTTTAATTATATTTTTAGTAGATTTATTTTCTGAAATTTAACGCTTCTGCCTAAAACGTTACTGAGATATGCTCAAACAGACTAAAGTTTTTGAATCCATTCCCTTTAACCACCATAGGGGAGAAGGATTTCCAAAAATCTTTTCTTAGTTCGCGGTTAAAGCATAAGAAGTACCCCCCCCCCCCATTTTCCATACTTCTAGGTTGGGTAGGTTCTTCTTCTGTGCTTCTAGGCTGTGCGTTCATTATGAGAAAGTCCGGACAAATTCGGTACAATATATATTATATATATAACCATTAAATAAACATTACCTACACAAACAAAACTGTGAAATTATGAATAAATTGAGATTAACAAATTAATAAAAATACAGTTCCCCCCAACACACTTAACATAGACTCCAAAAACATAGTAAAAAAAGCAGAAATTGTTCAACAGAAATGTAATAATGGAAATTTGTAGAACTTAGACAGAATCGTTAGGTCTCAAATGCCTAAAGTTCCACAAAAAAATGTGTGGTTTCATCTTCATATTAGCCGTAAAATAGCTCAAGAATATGAATTTGGGACTACCACACATATAAAACAGAGAAATAAACCATTGAACATCAATTAAGTTCAAAATAAAACAAGATAAAAAAGGTTAGAGAAAAAAAAAACAAATTACCAAATTGAAATCCATACTGTCTTAACATGAGGCATAACATAATACAATCATTGGAAATCACCAGCACATGTTGCCAAAAGAGATTTTTATGTGATGATGGGCCAAGAATCAACAATATACAACATAGCTCCCATTATACATAACTTGCACCCTCTCTAAAATAATTTAGAATTCAACTGCTCCATGTATTCAAATGAAACTGTGAGGTGTTGTCATATATTGACTTATTAGTAAATAAAAGTTATTATATTATAAAAACTATTTATAACTATTGATGGATTAAATTTTAAAGCAAATACTGTTTAGAAATTTAGTTTTATATAATAATTAAACAATAATAAAAGATATGTTAATAAATATATACAATTGTATTAGAAAAAATGAGTAACTGATATATTAAATAAAAACGATATGTAAAGTGGTGAAATTGATAGTTAGGGTTAAACTTTTAATTTTGCAGACACATCATTGCAACCAATTTATAATTGTGATACATTATGTTCAACATAATAAGCAGGAAACTTTTTACATAGTAGTGGTAGTTTTTAGAGCTGTTAACGATGCAGAATTTTGCGTTAGAATATATTAAATGTGATTATTGGGATATAGTAAGAACCAATAACAGGAAAAGCTATCAGCTATGTGATTTCCATTCAATAGTATTTTTTATTTTATTTAATCGCAGAAGTTTACAAATAAATAAAGCAACTTTTAATTTTCCGAATTAATGTTATTAAAACAATAAGCAGTTCAAATTATTCTGATTTAGTGTAACAAACGCTGTCTATTATTCCGTATGAAAGAAGTAAACTATGATAATGAAACTTTTGTTTCACCATTTAAATATTTTTAGAAAAAACATTAGTAGCACTTAAAAATATTTTTATGTGCAGTGGAATTAATCCTTCAAAATCAAAATCAAAATGAAGAAAACTTTCTTTAAAAAATACATTATGATTTTCATTCTGAAACGGCAGCTGAAGTCACGTTTTCGAGATTCATACACACCTTAGGACTTCCGTGGAGTCAAGCAACACTTTTTTAAAATTAGAAATTTTATATTTGATATTTAAATAGCAGATTTATAAACCACATTATTTAACAGGAGAAATTACCACCTTTTTCTCCGCTGTTAAATGAAAAGACATAATGAAACACTGAGTAGCGTTGCCAAGTGTCCAGCGTAAATCGGTGCTGCAAATTTTTTGGACACGAGTATTGTAAAATAATTTTCTTCCCCTTATATAATAGCAGAATTATCTGCGATTAAACATGATGAAATAAATTGTAAGAAATTAGAGGTGTCCAGAGCATTTGGATGCCCGATTTACGCGGGATACCTGGCAACAAGAAATCTGCGTTTTTATACAGTTTTTATGCAGGGTGTGTACGCGTCAAGACATTCCAGGGATTTATGGTGTTTTAGTACCAGAAATTTCATAAAATACCGGTCGCTATATCTGAAGATAGAATTTTTTTCATTGCATAACCTAAACATTACTCTACGAAAATTTTGGTAAAATAACCTTGAAGCGTACGAACCCTGTTTCAAGATGAAAGAATCCGTATTAAAGAACTGCATCGTCACTGCACATTAACAATATCACGTCAAAAAAAAATCTGTCTGCAATCTCTACCTGCATTTCTTTACATTTACTATTGCTTTATGCATTGTTTTATTATTACTAGAGAATTCATATGGGACTTCCCAGGTTTCAGAATATCCGTAAAAACACTTTAAAAAAACCTTAAAGCTGTTCTTAACAGGGTTCGCAAAAACCCGGGTTTTTCTGAAAAAACCCAACCCGCATGGGTTTTTTCGGGTTTTTTCATGAAAAACCCAATTTTCATCGGGGAAAATCGGGATTTTTCAAAAGTATAATACATGTGTAATTATATTATTGTATACTATATTTTCTATATATTATATACACTATACATAAAAAAATACATTGTTCACTTATATATATATAATATAATTGTAATGCTATTTTACAAGTTATAAATTGTATAAATTATATGAATTTAAATTAATTAAATGTCAATGTTTCTCACAAATTAGTTTTAAATATAATAGAAGATATAAAATTGTTAATTTTCTTTAAATCAAATAATGAATAGAATATTAAAATTTAAAATATATAAGTAGGAAGAGAAAAAGGGGTAAACTAGTCGGATGTGCCAATCCCAAAAGTTTTTTCTATCTCATACATGTTAATAATTCAAAATTCACTGTCATAGTGCCAAAATTAAATGGCAATTTATGCCCATTATGAGGATTGTAAAATATAGATTTGTTGAATTGGATGCATTTAACAAGGAGATATAAGTATCACCTGTTGTGCAATTTACATCAAAACCTGATCAGTAATAATTTACGTCAACATCTAACTGAATCTGAAGTTTGATGAAAATCCATGCATTATTAGTCCTTGAGATAAATGCAGCACAACAGTGCCGTTTGGGCGATATACACCAAAAACTAATCAGCACCAATTTATATCAAGGTTTAACTGAATCTAAATTTTTATTCAAGTCCGTACATTAGTTCTTCAGATAAAGAGTTATTGCTGAAATTGCGAAAAATGCAGCATAGCAGCACTATCTGTTGGGTAATATGCACCAAAATTCAATAAGCAACAACTTAACTTGTAACTGAATCTGAAGTTTTATGAAAATCCGTGCATTAGTTCTTGAGATATTGCAAAAATTGAGATAAATGCAGCATAGCAGTGCCACCCGTTGGGCAGTATACACCAAAAACTAATCAGCATCAGTTTACATCAAGGCCTAACTCAATCTAAAGTTTTGTGAAATTCTGTGCATTAGTTCTTGAGATAGAGCACCCACAAAATTTTTTTCACATACAGACAGTCATTTTCTAAAAACTATCAAATTGTCTTCAGGACCTTTTTAAAACGTATAAATCCATCATGAACTGGAAGTCGAAATTTTTCGCGAATCCAATACTTTCTTCTTGTAAAGATAGAAGAAAGTAAAAATACGTATTTTTTATTTCCATGAATATAGTTGATTTGAATTTTTTATATAAAGACATATCTATAATTATGTACTATGTATGTTGCCTACTAGGTTCTATGTTAGTTAAGTATTTCAATGTGCTGAAGTACATTCTTATTTTACTTCAGACGTGTATGTAATGGCTTTTATATATTAATATTTTTTCAAAATTAACTGAAATGACTTAAATTTATTAAATGTATATGTTTAATTTTAAATTATATCTGAAAATTGAAAAAACCCACTTTATGGGTTTTTCAGTGGGCTTTTTCAAGTGGGCCCATTCTGAAAAAACCCACTGGGTTTTTTCGAACTGGGTGCAGCTTTGCGAACCCTGGTTCTTAACTGCTCTGCTCAACAAGCGCAAAACGTTTTTTCACATTTACAAATTCATTTTTTAACGGAAAGATATAAAATTGGAAAGCCGGAAGCGATGGAAGCGATTTGGAATTGAACTGTTTTTTCCATTTTTTGATCCATAAATTACCTATTGAGTTATAAGCGTTTTTGATCTCGTGACAAACACGTTTTTCGCCCACTCTTGAGTACTTATTCCTCGTTCGCGCGGAAACTCGGTTCAAAACGTCCACTTTGACACTATTTTCTGAAAGATCTATTGCGTTTGCAAAAAAATGAAAAAAACAGCTCGATGACATAGTTTCTGAACAACACCAGCTAGTTCCATGCATTTTCGAACAAAAATAAATTAAAACTTATGTAAGAAAGTTGCCTTTTTGGATTAGAGACCTGAATTTGGATTTGAATCCTTGACAGATTTTTTTTTATACTTAATATATATTTTTCTCCATTGCTCATTAATAACACAAAAAAGCATTTTTATATTAAAATAATCAATAATCGATTTGCTTAACGTTTTGAAATGTATTGAAAGTGATGTTTTAGTAACAGCCGCATGCATACTCACGCTAATTAGTCGGTTCAGATTGACACTGGAGATTCTCTTAATATTTTTCTGGTATGAATTTTAGAATATTCTGAAATAATTAGTTTTATTATTATCTCCATGTAGTAATCTAATCCGATAGTATCTAATCCTAAAAATATTATAGATGTGTGAAAATGCTTGGCTAATGTTAGCGTCAAAGCGTATAATTAAATGATTTTGTATTCTTTATCCATTTTATTCATTTTTACCAATGTGCAAATTTTTCTCTAAATTAATAAAATTTACATATTTTAATTGTTTGTAATGCAAAAAATAAACGTTATAAAAATATAAACTACTTTCAGTCAAATGTCCAAGTGGTGTTATTCTATTACGTTTATAAAACGCTGTATTTCAAATGAAAAAAAATATGTGAAAGTTGATTTGACCATTTAGTAATAACAGGTACAGAAATGTTAACTTTACAAAATAATACCTGATGCGAAAATTAGGGGAGTAATTTTGTTTCGATATTTTGTTAACCACTATTTCAACCTAATAGTATTATTAGCCTTAAAAATCAGATTTCAAATAAATCTATGAAAACTATTTTGAAATAGAGATTATAAACAGTGTTGAATTCAGACACTTTTCTCTGGGAGGGATTTCTTTGGCTCCGGGGGTGTACAGTATGGAGTTCCGAGGTGGGGGGAAATTTCACTTTTTGACCATTGAAAACACAAAATCTCAAATCTTCCAAGGGGCATCTCATTGGGGGCGATGTCCCCCCAGGTCACCCCCTGATCCACAAACACAGTTACGCTGAAAATCCGTATCAGTTTTGTTGTTTATATTGTGCCATTATTTGCATTAATCGCTAACAGTGTTGCCAATTTAGCGGAATTCTGAATTCAAAATAGTTACCAGACTTTTGAAAGTGTAAATTTCATTTTAATTAATTGACCAAAATCTGCCATTAAATAGGGGGGAAATATTATTAAAGCTTCTGGTATATATTTTGATTGTGAAATACGTTTAATTTTCAGCACTGATCGCTATTTCGTATAATTAAACTGAAATCCCAATATTGGTAAAATATTGGGTTTACATTGGAAATATATCTAATGAATCTTTAATACTACAGAAATATTGCTATACGTTTTAATTATCTCTAAAAAAACGAAAATACTGAAAAAAATGTTTACTTTATGCCGAAAATATTAATAGTGAAATTAAAAATATTTTTGGACAATTTAAATTTTGCGCATATTTTCGCAATATTGGAAAAATATTTTGAAATTTTACTAATAGCATTTCCAACATAAAATATTGTTTTAAAAAATATTGAGGTTTTGCTGGAGATAAATACAATGTATAGCAATATTTATACAGTACTGACGATTAATTACAAGTATTTTCAATATAAACCCAATATTTTACCAATATTGATATTTCAGTTCGATGTATCAGCGACAGAGATCCGTTGTGAAAATATTTTTAGTAAGGCTGACATTAACATTGCTGCAACTAACTACAATGTCAATTTTTTTTTTGTCTTTGAAATACCCCAGTTTCACAAGCTCAATGAAATATTACAATATTATATTTGATAGAAAGTAGGTTTTATGTTTATAACTTTTATTTTATGTATCACAGACAAATAAATGTTCAAATTTTATTAACTGAAGTCAAAATTTTGTACATGGGGAAAAATAAATATTTTGGATAATGAATACAAAAGCATTTAATCATTCGTGTTGACGCTGACTCAGACAAACATTTTCACACTTTCATATTCATAATATTATTAGGATTCGGAGACTATCATTACTACCTGGAGATAATTACAAAACTAACTGCTAAGACAAATTAATACTCAATAAAAAGACGTGTTCTTTTAATAGGATGCTAGACCCTGAAAGGATTAAATTCGATGCTTCTATGAGATAGCGATCGGCTTCATAAGTATTTCAGAATATTCAAAATTCCATATCAGAAACAAACACTTGTGTCCAATCTGAACTGAGTAGGGCTTGTGAATATGCCAGCCGCATGGCAGTAATGAGTAGCTCAAAAAATAGCTGACGATTTCATTACATACAACAGCCATTCAGATTTATTTTAAAGATTTGTTTTATTTATTTATTAAATATTTATTTTAATTATTTATTTTTTTAGATATATTTTAAAAATAAACGTCAATAACGTCATCTCTCAATAGAAATGAGATATAACAATTTTTTTATTTCATTTGCAGACAAATCACATAAAAAACTAATACAGTAATCACTAACTTACACGTCGGTGCAAGGGACTGATGAAAAACGATGCATAAACGAGAGAGACGCATAAATGAAATTCAAGTAAAAATTAAATATCAAATAAATGTTAAGAAAATATTAATTTTTAAGTGGTTAAATAACATGCAGAATAATAATAATAAAAAGATTTACTTGGATTGTTAAAGATTTACTAATCCAAATAAGTAAAATATGTATATTTCAAAATTTTAATTTTATACTTCATTTTTTAAAATAATCTAAAATCGAAGTTTGTTTATGAGCTTGATGTATGTATAGAGATAAATAGATTTCCCTATAAATAGATTTTTCGAGTTTCTTGAAATGAAAAGTATGTAGAACCAGATGCAGTTCTTTGAATGTAGTAACGAAAGGTTTACAGGACATCTATTGCCTTTGCAAAAGCCGGTGGATGTGTTTCTACATTTTCTTCGTTATTTGATTCATCTGCATGAACGTCTTCTTTAAATTCTGTGATCATTTTTTGCATAACTCTCATTTTTCTCAATGTTGCATTTTCGTCGATATCCACGAAATTGTTCAAATTAATTATTCCTACCCGATACGGCATTTCATTTTTTATTCAATAGTATAACATCTTTGCAGGGATGAGATTTCCGCGGTTTTGTACACCAGTATTTTGTTAGAGAAAATGATATTTCATTTAATCGGAACACTGTTGCGATTTAAAAGAACAGCTTTTTCTCTAAGAATATACCGGTGCGCAAAAACGCTGAAATCTCATTGCTATCTTTGGAAGAAGATGAACTATTTTGAACACCCTTCAGAATAAATCTTTCTTTTTGAAAACAATTTTGTATGCATGTTTCATTGATACTTTCTCATGATGAATAAAGCATATTTATTGCATCATGTACGGAGACATTTTTTAGTATATTTACCGCAATTCTGTAATTTTCTTTTATATAACGAATAATTTCCAAATTGAACGGCTGAAGATTATTTGGGCAGTTTTCAGAGAAGAAACAACTATTATGGCGTTGAGCTTTCCGAAATCCGAAGGGTGAGCAGGGCACTGGTCAATGAATAAAATAGCTATTCGTTTTTCCAACTTTGCATCGATTTTGCAATAACCACAGGGGATAATTTGTCTCATCAATCTGAATTGTAGCAATGTAGATTCTTACATCTATCTTTTCGTTTACGTCCATGACACGTTTCACTCTTGAAAAATAAAGTTTTATCGGGCATCATTTAAAAAAAGAGCATCGTTTCATCGCAATTAAAGATGTCACAAAGATTATAAACTTGCAATAAAGTTCGCAGATCACTTAACCACTGCTCAACTTTATCGTCATTAACGCTTGCACTTTCACCACTTATAATGCGCAGAGCTAATCCATGCCTGTCAAAAACTTTTGTAAGTTTTCGTAAAAACTCAAACAAATTTTACATCACCCTTTCTTATCATATAAATAAAAACATACATTTATTTTACTTAAATAGGTGTCACAAATAAAAATCAAAATATGTTGACATGTTTCGGTTCAATAGTAAAAACCGTATTCATAACACACACATAATCAATAGAAATGAATGACACTGGGTACCAAAAAATAATCTAATAACCAAAAAACATAAAAATGCAGAAACTGCGCCCTCTATGATTTCACATAGCCTACGCTACCACGGCTCCCTCTACCAGACTCACTCTTTATTTATTAAGGAATTCCAACCATAAAATTGGAATATCAAAGGAAAAAGAATCATTACAAACAGTATCCCTCCTAGAATATATCTCAATAGATTCACGGATGATTGACTTGCGGTATAAACTCGAAACGAACACTAATCTACTATCCCTGAAATAAATATTAACCCCCTCTTTAAAAACAGCCTTGATAACGCAGTCTTATTCCTACCAAATTTTATATCAGATTCATGCACTCTCTTCCTTAGCCCAAACTTCCTACCTGTCATACCAATATAATAATTAATATCCCCCCCCTTCATTCTCATATCGAATTTCATACACCCCTGCGAGATCATCCTGTGCAACCGGATCAACAGGTCTGTACGGAAGATGTTTCAATTTAGGAGGTGGTTTAGAAACTAATTCTAACTTAAACTTCATTAATTTACTTTTAAGTCTCTCAAAATTACCCTTAATATATGGAAACTATAATCTTTTAAATCTACTAACCCACCCCCTCTCGCACGCCTTATCAACCAAAGTACAACTAACCTGTGAATGATCTTTACACTTATAATTTTTAATCAAATTATTAATTTTCTCCCTTTTGTAACCATTTACTTTAGCAATATTGAAAATATAATTCAACTCCGCGTCCAAAAAGTCCTCTGAACAAATATTAAACGCACGATTAACCATGAACCTGAACGTTGAGAATTTATACCCAAAATTTGAATACGCTGAACTTGGAGTAGTCAGCATATTATTCCAGCGTAGGCTATGTGAAATCATAGAGGGCGCAGTGTCTGCAATTTCATGTTTTTTGGTTTTTAGATTATTTTTTGGTACCCAGTGTCATTCATTTCTATTGATTATGTGTGTGTTATGAATACGGTTTTTACTATTGAACCGAAACATGTCAAAATATTTTGATTTTTATTTGTGACACCTATTTAAGTAAAATAAATGTATGTTTTTATTTATAATCCGTACCTGTTTTAAAGCTTCTAAATCCATCCTTGGGATGCAGAGAAATTTTCTTTTCCAAATCTGTTCTATATTTCTGTTTTAATTGAATTCCCTTTTCTGTTAATAAATGACAGTGGACTGGTATATTGAAGGCTCAAATTTCTCTAATCCACTGCACTGTCTTTTCGAGTTGATCAAATTTTCCTCTATGTGTTCTACCCCGTTTATTGTAATGAACACCACATTCTTTGTTAGCTGCCTTAATTGCATCTTTGTTTCTCAAAATGCCTTTTATAGTTGTTACAGGAATTTTGCATTGTTCTGTTAAAGATTTTTTCGTCACATGGAGCATGTCTTCGGATATTTTAATAAGACCTCCATTGTAAAAGAAATCGATAATTTTATTCGCTTACTGATTTTCAATAATGAAAAAAAAATTTCAGCATTACGAGCGGGAAGAGAAGTTTGAGGACAAAAAAACTTAACATGCTCAGGCTAATAAAACAGATTTCAATTGCTCCATTTCTGAAAAAAAACCTCTCACCCTTCCCTCTACAATAGAAGTAGTAGGTGTGAAAGAGTGTGCCCAAAGAATGCGCCTTTCAATTATTGTTCGGAAAACAAAGACAACCCAACAAAGAAAGAAACAGTGGGCCATCAGCTGGAAAAAGATGGCAGCCAGCACTGCCATCAGCGGTAAAGTGCAATGGTGCCATTACTTAAACATGTACAAAGTGTCCGTGCGGAATGCAGCTGGCCCATCAGTGATGGCCAACAGCAGGCCAGCATTGGTATGCCATCACATTACTTCAACCGGCACTTTTTCTGCGGTGCCATCACCTAACCCACTGTTATTCCTTCGCTGGCCCATCACTTCCACTTAAAAAAAATTCTTATAGAATTCTATAAGAAGAACAAAGCATTGGATATTATGGCTCTTTTTCTATAAGCTAGTTTCACCAAGAGCTATAGAAATATTTGAACTTGCAGCGGTCTCCATGTGATCACCCTTCCTGCGCTCGATGCTGATTGGTTTTCGTGATCGGACATGAACAAGTACTGTCAGCGTATGCTATGACCGTTCGTAGTCTTCAATCTCTCATTACACTGTTTCAAGTTTGTTCTTTTGTGATTTACTTTCCCAATCATTAAACTGGTGTATAAATTATTGTATTTTATAGAAATCCTATATATTTTATACGCTTTTTGTTATTATTGATTCTGAACTGTGTAAATTACGAAAACCGGAACCCTTTGTAACTTATTAAAACCAGATTTAAGGAGAAAAAAAAAAAGTGCGTTGAAATTAAGAATTTATTTATTTATTCATTTACTTATTTATTTTGTTGGTGACAATGGTGTTATATTATTTACATTTTCTAAAAAAATTAGCTTCACAGCTTAAATTGTGTTAAGATATTCATTTCAGATTTGTGTTCAAATGCTCAGAGTCTTCGATATTCGCAACGCCATCTAGCGTAATGGTTCCCAGCAATAATGCTGCAAAAGTTCATGCGCTTCCATGTAGTGGTGGGACAGCGCATGAGATAAAACGGAAGCCCACCAGAAGTTTACCTAATGATTTCCAACAGCAAAGTTGACTGAAGCTTCCCAGCAGTGGTCATGGAGTGGTACACAATTAGCCAGCACTTCTCCATCATTGCCAGCACCTATTTTGCTGGTGGCCAGCAGTTTCTCTTTGCTGGGAAATAGCAAACAATTGACTTCCGTTTTAAAAGCTGATGTGTTTTTTTTTTTTTTTTTTGGAAAGGACATGTGTAGAATAGGAATAAATTTTAATGGAAACTTGAAATTTCTCCCACTCATAACAGAGAGATTCATTTAACCCCTTGAGGGGCGGTGTGATATATTTTATCCCACTTACGATTAATGAAGATTTGCACCAGAAAAATGTTATGAAATTTTACTTTTCCAACTTTGGTGAAAAAAAGTCGTAAAATTTCCTTTCCTTATTTTGAAATAAAATTTTTCTAAATTTCCGGTGGGAATTCAGCATTAAACAAATGCAAAATGCTTGCCCCTCAAGGGATTAACGTTGCGACGCATAAACAAAAAAATAATATGGCGTCGCTATATGTTTATCCGGGACTATCAAAAGCCCACGTATAACCGAAGGGAACGCATAAAAGAGGCGACGTATAAACAAGAGATTACTGTATAACAAAAATATAGGGTGATTCTAAATCCATGGTTCAAACTTTAAAGACTGGTAAAGGAAACTGTGTCATTTATTGCATAGGAATGTACAGGCGCAACTTACGCGTTGAGATAGAAACACCAGGGGGCCAATTTGGCTTTTTTTTTATTTCAAAATTTCTCATTCATACCAGAAAATTCCTATACTATTCTTTTTTTTTTGTTTAAGACATACATTTCATGATTACATAAAGAAAAAATTCTATTTTGAAAATTTCCGGTATGAAATCGAAATTTTTGAATATAAAAAAAAACTGCATTACTATCTCTTTTCATGTATATCCTGTGTTTGATAGATTTGCCAGTTTTGCGTTTTTTTTTTTTTTTTTCTAATACAAAAATTTCGATTTCATACCGGAAATTTTCAAAGAAGAATTTTTTCTTCATGTAATCATGAAATGCCTGTTTTAAATAAAGAAAGGAATAATATAGGAATTTTCTGGTATGAATGGGAAGTTTTGAAATAAAAAAAAGGGCCAAATTGGCCTCTTGGTGTTTGCACCTCTACGCGTCACTTGCGCTCACACATTCCTATACAATAAAAGATTGTTCGTGTCATGTACCAACCCTTAAAGTTTGTACCATGAATTTAGAATCACCCTGTATATATTGCTACAGGCATTAACAATTTAAATCGACAGCAGTATTTGTACGTTAATTAAGAAATGCATTACCGCAAGTTACATATGCAAAATAATACGTTTTCTATAGAAAAATCTAAATAAATGCTTTTATATAAATAAAGTATAATTAAAATCATATCAGTCTTGTGAGGAAGTATAATTGGATTTTAATGACAGCCCTAAAGTCTCTTTTTCGAGATGTAATGTTAATGACAACGCAATTTATAAATCATAAAAAAATCAGTAATTATTCCCGTTGATTTTCAGGGTTGTTACTATACACGAAACAGACAAACAAACAAACAAAAAAAAAAATGAAAAATTGAAAATCAAACGTTTTTCTTCTAGAAATTACGCGACTATAAAATTTGTTTTGTAATAAAGCATTATCTTTTGTTAAGAAATAATTATTGATTTGTGTAAATGATAATTGTCGTAAAAATGATTAATCCCTTCGGGACGGGATACTTTTACGGAATTTTTAATCTTTTGTCACCGTTTTTTAAAAACAGAAACTTGTGTCTTCTTGAATCGACAAAATGCGCTGATTAAATAAAGCAAATTTTACAGTAAAATTTTACTGGTGAGAAAAAACAAGGATTCTGAGCGCTTCATGCGGCACGTATACGTGTCGCTCGTCCCCAAGGGGTTAATTAATTCACAAATACGAAGATCTAACACAAATAATTCAATAGTAACACAAATTATCTTTTTTTCAATCAAATGAATTTAAAATTGTTTTTCTTTCAGTACATATAAAAAATATTTTAAAGTTAATTAAGAGCGGTTTCTTTATAATAACGAAATACTAATCAGTTTAAAGTTGTTAATTTTATTTTCAATATTTCATTTTATGTTTTTAATAATAAGTTACGAGTGTTTATTCTTTATTTACATATTCGATCTCATTCTTCTAGTGTATACCGGGAATTATAATTCATGGTTTATACAATTTAAGCCTTTATCAAGCAAATTAATTATGTTGCTAGAATGTGACCTATATATATGGTGAATATCAACAAAATTTAAACACAATTTGATTTGAAAGTCATAAAATACTTTTTTGGCATTACGTTTAAAAACGAAATATTATTCATCGTCTGTATACTTATCTATATACGTATATATGTACTTATTCAAACAATATGGTAAAAATTTGGCATTTAGGGTTTAAAACTTATTCAGACTTATACAATACATTATACAATATATTATACAATACAGTCTCATAAAGGGTTAACAGGACCTGCCAATCAACGGAGAAAACTTCCCTCAGTAAATTTTAATAGAAATTGTAACCTAATTTAAACGCCTTATTCGTGCATAATTTCTCTCATCAATAAGGGAGAAAAAGAGTTGTTTTTTTCTTTTTACTGATGGAAGTTTGCCCTGTCAATAGTCAGGCCCTAAGGTTTTAGTGACTCTTTCTCTGACCTATGAAGAGCACGTTCTGTTTAATGTATTTTGTTGATGCTTAGTACATACACAAGATTTGTACGCTTCAAGGACATACAATGTTCTTTTACCACAAATTTCTTAAAGCAATATTCGCCTAATTTAATGAAAAAAATCCATCTTCAGATACAGAAACCATCACTTTACGAAATTTCTGGTATTAAAACACCTAAAACCACCTGAATCTGTTGATGTGTACGAGCCCTGTTTACGTAATATGGATTATGTGTAATCTTGAATAATAATAATAAACAGCATTACATAACGAAGTTAAAATATGACAAATGAAGAAAATCAAAAGCAAATCAGACATATAAAACGTTATTCAGCTACAATGTTTGTTCAATGTATAAACACGAGAAAACAAACCAACGGAAAGATTGGAGAAATGTTGTTTTAGTCTACAGCCAACGAAAAATACAAGAGTTAGATAAAGTTTTGGAAAAAATTATTTTTATGCGCATTTGCAAAAATTGTTTTTCATACAAACGTTTTGGAAAAGTTTATTTTTTAACATATTATGAATTTTGTATCTTCCAGGCATATATTTGAAGTAAAACTGGACTATGTGTTTAGACTTAGATATTTGTGAGTTTTGTAAATTAATTTATTGAATTTTAAATTATTTTACTTAATTTTAAAAATTACAACCTATTTTTTGTAGATTAAAGATTTTTAATGTTGTTATGCTTGCTCTTTGAATTATTTTGCTTTCACATTTATCTTCTTTCTGCTTTTATTTTTATTTTATTTGAAAATGTTTTATTTTATCATAACAAGAGGGTGCACAACAGGATTTGTAACTATTTTAGAATTTTTATTATTCAATAATAAATCCATTTTTTAAGTCACATTAAATGGTGAGAAACAATGGTTTAAAAATCAAAAATTCTAAATTAATGTTTAAATATGCTAACATTGTAATTAAAGTACGATATTAAGATTTTTAATTGAGATTATTAAATTATAATTACAAGTATATTTATAAAACAAAAAATGAGAAAAAAACTAATGTAGCGCAGTTCGGTATCGAAAATGAGCCCGCGGGACAACGAGCAAACGCCGTACCAATTGAGCTAAGATCAACGTTATCCTTCCGTGATAAAGTAAATATTTCAGTTGTACATTATAAGACCCCGCCCCCTCAACTGAGCTACGATCAACGTTATCCTTCGGTGACAAAGTAAATATTTCAGTTGTATATTATAAGACCCCGCCCCCTCAACTGAGCTACGATCAACGTTATCCTTCGGTGACAAAGTAAATATTTCAGTTGTATAATATTACACCCCGCCCCCTCAACTGAGCAACGATCAACGTTATCCTTCCGTGACAAAGTAAATATTTCATTTGTATAATATTAGACCCACACCCCTCAACTGAGCTACGATCAACGTTAACCTTCTGTGACAAAGTAAATATTTGAGTTGTATAATATAAGACACCTTCCCTCCCTTCTGTTTCTCAATAACTAAGGATACTTGTATAAAATCCGTTGAACCTGAGACTAAGGGGTTAATCCCTTTAGTCTCTTCTACCTTACAACATATATTAACACTAAAACTACCAGAAATTTTACTAAGTTTTATAAAAATATTTTACACCAGAATTTTTATTTAGGACTGTTTAACTTATTTGTTTAACTTTTTCTTCGTGTTTTATTTAAACCTAATGCATATAGAAAATCCTGGTACAAATCGAAATATTTTCAGTTTGTCAAAATGACCTCTCTCTTTAATTTTAAAATAATCAAAATCTGTGATTATCAAGGTTAGACATCTCCTTCTAAGACTTTGTTTAACGCAGGGTTCCGAGTTTCAGTTATCCATTCAAATAATTATTAAATTTAATGCTGGGCCACAAAGTAAAAAAAAAATATATATTATTATTATTTGAAGTATTATTTCTTACTTCTTTTTATATAGTTGACACCGGGGCCAAATGGAATATGTCTTATAATTCATACTGTAGGAAGTGTCTCTCTATTCTAAAAAAAAAGTAACTACCGCTGTCACCGCCGCCGCCGGTTTTGAATTTTTTGTGACCGGAGGTCTTTCTTCGTTAATATTAAGAAAAATAATGCATACAAAAATATGAAAATCGGTAGTATTATACAGTAATGTTTGATAAATACGCTGATGTAGACAGTTTTCAAATCGAAGAATTATTTTAAGAGATATTTAATGCTAAATTTGGACAAAATCGTTCCACTAAAAAAGTTTTATAGTTTTATTCTATTCATGGGAATTTAATCATTTTTAGATCATTTTATACGTTTGAAGTTCCCGGTGTGCAGACTGTATTTCTTTTTTTAATTTTACTCATTTTTTGATGTATTATTTCTATTTTAAATTCAAATTCTCAGCATTTCTAGAGATATTTTTTTCATATTTTAGAAAGTGATATTAATTTAAACTGTTGCCAACTGTATAAACAGCGCAAACAATAATGTTTCCTTCAAATAAAAAAAAATATTTATACGTGTAAATAAATTAAAATTTATTTACACGTGACTGTTATAAACAGAAAAAAATATTTGGAATTAGGATTAAATAATTATGTACAAAGAGCAGGGACTTATTAAAAATTACGCCATAAAAACTATATTTACAAGGGACTTTTAAGAGAGAAAGGAAATTGTAAAATAATAAATTCATTGACATTCGTTAGAAGTCTTAAATAGAAGAAATTACGTCATACTTACGTCTCATTACAGTTATTACATAAAATGAACACAAAATAATATTGCAAAACAGTTTAAATTTAGAAATTGCGCTAGACATTTATTTGATATTTTGAGAGGATACTTTTTAACTATTTTTGTTACGAAAGCGCAAATAATATTTTATTTCTAACAAAAGTTTTTTCACGTGAATATTTTAAAAAGAGAAAGAATAGTTTGGTCAAAATTACGTCAGATTAAAAACGATTAATTTAAAATGTCTTATTTAAATGAACTTTCTTTTCGCTTTGTTAAAAAATACCGGGAGACAAAGACTCTGTTTACTTAATTCGTTTTATATTAGCTTATTTTGAAATATTTAACTTATTTTACTTAACCTTCCGTCTACCAGACGGGTCCATTGGACCCGACATGTACATTCAAAATATTTATTCAAACCAGAAATTTCTTCAAAACAAACTAAATGTATAAATCAGACAATAATAAATTAAATAAACAAATTAAATAGTTTTAAGTAAAAATTCTGGTGTAGAATGTTTTTATAAAACTTGAGTAAAATTTCGGTAGTTCTAGGGTTAATCAAAGACGAAAACAGCGATTGTATCTTTGGTACTATTTAGTTATCCCGTCGACCAAAAATCTATCATTCGCCAAACTATAAGATTAAATGCCAATAATGGTTGATCGTAAATGTCACATTAACTTGACTTTAAGCAAGTTACACGTGTCTACGTCATCAAGTTATTTTTATTTCGACGTTTTATTTGTATTGTTATTAATGTTGCACTAATTTACCGTATATACTCGCGTATAAGTCGACTCGTATATAAGTCGACCCCCTAACTTTTTACTTTAATTTTGCACAAAATCAAACCAAAGATATCACTTGCCAATGCGAAAAGATAGTAAGTAAATTTGTTTTTGTTTAAAAACAAATCATTGAATTTTTTTAAATGATAAATTATTATTATTTGTACATTTTATATATTATTTTTTATTCATACACATAAAAAGCCATAATTTTGCAGTATTCGAAGTTTTTGTTTTTGCTTTTTTTAACTGACCCGCGTATAAGTCGCCCCCCCCCCCCCAAATTTGCTTACCGAAAATTGTCAGAAATTCCTCGACTTATACGCGAGTATATACGGTATTTGTTTTTTCGTTATTTAAAATAAAAATTATGTCAATTTGTGTAATTTGGAGAGTGGTTTAGCGATTTATATAATTTGGCGCAATTAGTCGACGGGTTAATAAAGTAGTACGACAGCGGATTTGGTCTTAAAATTCCCCAATCAAAGAGAAATGAATAGAAATCCGTTTATAGGGAGATCGCCACTGTTTTTTAAATTATAATTCAATCTTCCGAAATCTTTTTAAAGCCGATCAAATTAGCGTACTTTTAGAGTCTGCGGTGTCTGAACGGGGGTTGACGAGCGTAGCTCGTAGGGGGCAGAGCCCCCCTAGTAATTCTAAAATATCCCAGGTTATCTGTTAATAGATAAAATATGTTATATTTTAGCTTAATTGGGAAAAAAAGAATATCCTTAAAATATATAATGTGAACATTAAAAAAAAAATCAACTCTAGTAATCATTGGCTATCCTATTTTTAAAACAGAGTGACGTATTTGTACAAATAAACAACGTTTAATTATCACGATATTCTCTGATGATGAACCTGGAAGGTTTGAAAGTACTAAGAAGATTTTAAATAGAATGTATATTTTAAAATTGTAACATCTTTTTCATTACATTAGTCGCCTTTTAAGTAAGATTGTGGAATTTTTTTAATATTCACATTATATATTTTATATTGAATCAAGATGAAAAATTGCGTTTCGTCTTATGATATTATTAGAATATCCTTAATTTGTGAATTCTGTCGCACCCCAACGACCAACTACTGGAAATAATAGGATTTGTCATCGATATAATGGAACACTTTTTAATGCGGTGGGAAATGCATGTCCCATTTAATTTTAATTACCAAATGCAACAATGGTACAAGAATTTGTAAAGAAAAGTTTGCATTTGTAATACACGCGAAGTAAAAGCTTTTACTTATTTTGAAACAAATTTGTTTATAAAGCCTGGTGTCATTCAATCATTAACATATTTTTGAAACTGAAGTAATTTGCCCTAGAAAAGGTTAAGTTAACACAAGTTAACAAAGGTTAAGTTTTTCCTAAATAGACGAATTCTAGAATTATACTGCACAGAAAAAAATAAGACCTAAAATAGGTAAAAAAAAAAAACCAATTTGTGTTGAAAGATTCTTAGGTTGAGGTTACCCAATTTGGGTTTATACCAAATTGGGTCATGATCCATGCCTGTTTTGGTTATCACTATGTATCCATTTTAGACACCGTTAAATACCCATTTTGGGTATCTTAAGCCACATTTTGGACACCACTCAGAATCCATTTTAGGCAGTGTTTAACCCTCCGTCTACCAGACGGGTCCATTGGACCCGACAGGTACATACAAAATATTCATTCAAACCAGAAATTTCTTTAACCCTAGAACTACCGAAAATTTTACTCAAGTTTTATAAAAACATTTTACACCAGAATTTTTACTTAAAACTATTTAATTTGTTTATTTAACTTATTATTGTCTGATTTATAAATTTAGTTTGTTTTGAAGAAATTTCTGGTTTGAATAAATATTTTGAATGTACATAGACAGAGGGTTAAAATAAACTAAGTATATAAACCAGACAAAAATAAGGTAAATAAATAAGTTATATAGTTTTAAATAAAAATTCTGGTGTAGAACGTTTTATTAAAACTTGAATAAAATTCCCGGTAGATCTAGGGTTAATATCCAATTTGGATATCTTAACACCCAGTCTGAATATTACTAAGCACCCATTTTGGAGAATACTTAACACCCTATTTGGTCATGCTAACATCTATTTTGCACAATCTAAATATATATTTTAGGACACATTAATACTCAATTTGGGTGCCTTTAAATACCTGTTTAAGGATAAATTCAACATCCAATTTGGATAAATTGAAATATTTTTCTTGGCATATTTAGTACCTATTATTTTGAACACACCCCAAATGATTGATACAATGTATATGAATTTATTTTAAATGTTAATTAACATCCTAATTAACTCCATGGACTTTAGTGCTTTTATTAAGTGATAAGATTAAAATTTCAAAGTTAAAATAATACCCCCCCCCAAAAAAAAAAAAATTATTGATATTTAAAATATAAAACAATTAGCTCAATTTCGATTTTTGATGAGATTCCAATAATAAATAATTAAATAATTTTCTCGGCAACTTTGGAATTTTTTTCTATCATATTTAGAATCTTTCTGCTGAAGATCTTGATTTGAAGCAAAATTACGACTTTCTTATGAGATAACTTATCAAATTAAATGTGTTATGCTACCAGCTTTTATAATTTCTTTAAGTTGTCACATTAAAAGAAAATTGAAACACTAATTTGTATTTTTTTTTTTTTTTTTTTTTTTTTTTTTTTGTCATTTTAAAAGTTAAAAAATTTCTTTGATAGAATATAATTCTCACCACAAGCAATAAATTTACTTTTAACATTAGAAAGACCAATTGGGGTGATTTTGACCGCTATATCGAATGCCGAAAGCATAATTGTTATTTATCTCATGCATGGTTTTGTGGCATTTTATATGTGAATTATAATATTTAGGTATTCTGTCATTATCCATGCTTAACCCTTAAATGCGCGATTTTTTATTTTGTTTCGAAAAAATTATATATGATTCTCTGAAAGGTTTATAACACGTGAAAAATAATGAAAAAAATCAGAGATACATTTTTTATATAATGCGTCAATCTTTTCTTCTGTTGCACTTCTGATTAAATTACTATCGTGTGGCTGTTTTACGCTAAAATATTGGAAATTAGTAAATATTTTAATAAGTATATCTCCAAATACGTTATTTTATATAATTATATATTTTATAAAACTTAACCTTTAACCCTTTAATTCCCATGATATAATACGTTCTAAAAATTAATTAGTTCAGAGATTCTGACTTTAGACCAGAAAGTTTCAATGATTAATTTCACTTTATTTAAATACGGAATGTTTGTTATTAATTAAAGTAAATTTTGCTACTTTAATTTTCTGGTGTGAATTAGGTGTATACGAATAAAAAAATCTATTAAATTCAAAACACTGTTGTTTGTATATATGTAAAGCTGCGTACTATAGGGTTAAAATGGAACCGAGTTACAGTTAATCATACCTTAAAAAACTGTGGAGTTCTATAGTTTATTCTAGTCTAATTTTCATATAATTATATGTTTTAATCTTTTATGACATTTGCATTTAATCTTCAAATCTTTGTCTAAAAAACAGATTTTAATGATTTAATTATTATTCTTAAAAAATATGAAACAAAAATACATTCAAAACAATGTCAAATATATCATTTGGGTCCTTTTTTGCTCTATAAAAAAAGAAAGAAAGAAAAAAAAACACCACAAAATATGTTACAAATTATGAAAAATTATATATAGAACAGCATTAAAACATTTATTTTTAATATTTTATGGAGCAGGCAATTTTTTTTACCTGCCTAAATTAAAAACTTCATAAAAAAGAAAGAAAAATCTGTAGCCAGTAAATTATAAGAAAATATACAATTTAGTTAACCAAAAATTTTTCATGATCAATCACAA
Organism: Maratus speciosus; assembly: GCA_963932465.1. Lineage (NCBI taxonomy): Eukaryota > Metazoa > Arthropoda > Arachnida > Araneae > Salticidae > Maratus > Maratus speciosus. Next base: position 209,291 of record CAWVRF010001220.1, on the reverse strand, counting down.
AGAAAGAAGTCTTTGAGTTTTGTTATTCCTCTGTGCTATGTCACTTAAAGCAAAAATAAGAGTACACAGTTAATAAAAAATAAAAATACTTTTTTGAGATTATATTAGACTTTTTAATACTGTTTTATATTGGAAATGTTATATAATGTATTCCATCTGCCCCCCTCCCCCTTAGTTTCGTCCCTGATGACAATCAATAATGTTGCAGCGAACTCATAAAATCCACTTTCATTTATAGTGGCAAGCGTGTAAATGGGAATGTAACAAAACAAATTTGTTAGATCAACATTTATACAAATAACATTACAATAACATAAAGTAACAAACAATTCAATAAATACCCGAATAAATCCAGTAATGGTACAGCGAGGGTTCTGTAAATATCCAAAGAATTCGAACTCGTAAACACGACGCCACACAAACACAACACAGACGAAATGAAGAAATCAAACATGGCGCGCAGTGACGCTGCTAGTATTTATCCGTATCAAGATAAATGGGTAGTAGTCGTTACCCAAATCAGCGCCCGCTGCTCATACCAGCAGAGCTGTAATCCAATTTGGGTGTTCACTGTCCCCATACTGGGTATCGCAACGCTGTGTCTATGAATGTGTAACCGTTTTCACCCAATTTGGAGAGATCTAAGACCTGTTACGGGTCTCATACCCTTAAATAGGTATATTACAGCCCATATTGGAGTTTCGAAAGCTAATATGGGTCGGTACAGGTCAGTTCGACGCCAACGTTTCGACGCCAACTGTTCGACGCCAACGTTTCGACGCGTGGTCAGTTCGACGCCGTACTTTTCGACGCCGGGGCAGTTCGACGCCATATATTTTTTATGAAACTTAGGAACGTCCGATTTTATTTACGTTTGCACAGCTTATTTAGACTTTCTAACAGCATATATATATATATATATATATATATATATATATATATATATATATATATATATATATATATATATATATATATATATATATTTTTTTTTTTTTTTTTTTTTTTTTTTTTTTTTTTACTTTTCTGTGTTAAAAAAAGAAAAGAAAAAATGTTTACAATGTAAAATATCTTTATTTTTATGTTCTTACTAAAAAACACCCATTCTTATTTAAATTAATTGCTAATGAGCTATTTTCTTCAAAACTTTTAAATTCCTTTACAATGTATTTTATTCTATTTTTTGCTATAGGAATATAATTCACAAATATCCACATTTTAAAAGTACTAATTAAATGAAACTCTTTAATAAAGACCTGTTTTGTAATTTTTAATCCTTGAATAGTTGTGTAAATTTTAAAGACTAAAACGCAGTAAAACTGTTAACGTTATTTGTTCAGAATTTGGAAATACCTTTAGTGTAAGTAAAGCAGCTTCCATAACGTATTAACTAGAATTCACATGCAATTCCTTTGTCCTCACCTTGACAAAGGGATAGGGAGCGTCCATAAAGGGGACAATGAGGGCGCACGTAAATGTACAAAGGAACCGTGACATTCCCACTCAGGGGGGAAGAAATGTTGCACAGAAATATGCATGCAAACAATCGATAATTCAATAAATAAAAATCAGTCATATTGCTTATTTATTTGAATCACGCTTCATATACATAACAAAAATATATATATATTATATCAGGCATATTGCATATTTATTCTAAAAATAAATAAAAATACGGAAAAAAATATATGGCGTCGAACTGCCCCGGCGTCGAAAAGTACGGCGTCGAACTGACCACGCGTCGAAACGTTGGCGTCGAATCGTTGGCGTCGAACCGTCGGCGTCGAAACAACCTGCTTCGATATGGGTGTTGTTTCATTTTGGGTGACATTCTAAAATAGGTTTAATTTTTTACTGTGTGGATATATCATAAATTAAATGAACAGATGTTACTCTAAAAATTAAATTTTCTTTGTAATTTTTAAAAATGTACTAAACGAAAATTGATTGATGTCTTTTCTACCATGTCATGTTTTATTCAAAGTTAATTTGATAAAATGATATTAAGTGGAACCGATATAGAGCAACACACATTAAGTTTACTGTACATAAAATGTGTTAACACGTTCACGTCGGTGCGGTGGGTCACACTCGACTGTCTCAGACTTGTACAGTCTCCGGCTTTTTGCACACCACTGTTATTTTAGAGAAAATGCTCTTCCTTTAAATCCCCCAATTGTTCTAATTAAATAAAACAACATTTTCTGTATTAAAATGCAGGTATCCAAAAAGACGGGGACTTCGTAGCTCTGAGACAGTCGAGTGTGAACCACCGCGCCGGCGTAAAAGTGTTAAAAATTTTTTAGATGCAATGTCTGTATACAGGGTTTCGCCTCTCAACGATGTCAAATGGTTAATTCCTAAACCTTTAGTCATAGACATATAGTTTCAGTTACAAAAAATGTTTTAAATGAGGTAAAGAAACATTTTAAAAGCTATTTGGCTCAATAAAAATATTTCTTACGAAATTAGGAAATTAAAATTTTTGTACCGTCATCTGGTCCTGTAAATTGTATCTAGAAAATGTTTTCTATTTCAGTGACAAGTAAGACCAAAAATTCCCATTATTCTGCGATAGAAACTGACCGAGTAACAGCTGTTTGAAATTGGGGGATACTCTTTAGGTGCCATTCACAAATTTAGTAGAAATATAAATAATCGTCAGATTTATTTAAAAAAATAGCTTAAAGTAAAAATAGCATAAATTTGAAATCTATAATTATTTTGACATATTAATGCAAAGTATACAATTTTGTACTAAGCATGTAAAAGGAAAAAAATAACTGATTTTTTGTTAAATGAAATGATGAAAAGCAACATCATCAAATTCATTACGAAATTCTACATATTTTAAAATGCTGTTAGCTTACAGTAGCCTACAAAATTTGGGTTGCGTGATGTTTTGTTTAGGTTTTCTATGTTTTTTTTAGAATTTTTATGTATTTTGTAACGCTGAATCCGACATTGACCTTCATTTTTTACCACCATAAAAAGATTTTCAAGTCGTAAACTTCAAAGTTGAAATAACAAAAAATAGCGGAAATTTGATAATGTTAAATAGATATGATAGTCGTGTTTTTAATTTTTAATAAATGATTTTTATGCATTCTATACCGAAATTGACCTTCATTTTTAACAATCACGTCAGGACTTTTCGCAAATCGTGAATTTCAAAGTTCAAAGTTCAAAGTTAATGTTTGACCCTCCACCCACATCTCATCAGACTCCTGAGCTGTTTAGCTGTAAGAAGTCCAGTATAAGCCAAAAAATTGAATAAATTATTTAATTTTTTTTTTAAAGTTTTAAATCTCTTTTATAGTATCAGATTTTAACTATTTTTTAACTTTCAAATTTGCGATTTGCAAAAATAAATTCAGAGCTAAAAAGTACATAAAAATAAATTATCAAAAATTAAAAAGTTAATTATTAAACTTAATTATGACACTATTTTATAGTGTCAAATTTTTGCTATTTTTTTATTTTTGAAAGTTACGAAATGCGAAAAATCTTTTCATGGTGGTAAAAAATGAAGGTCAATTTCGGATTCAGCGTTCAAAATACATAAGAATCCTAAAAGAGAACATATAAAATTAGTGACTATGATAATGATTAAAATTACGGTAAAGTTTGGATTTAGTGCTACAAAATACATAAAATTCAATTATAAAAGTTAAAAAACACAAGCATCACAGCCTTGTGTTATTTAATCTAAAACATTTTCCTAAAGTTGCTGGCAGCAATCTATCAGAATTTTTTTGTGTTATCCTGTAAAATAAGTATAAATGAAACCACCGAAAATGATAATAATATTAGATTGTCATTGGATTTACGTCAGTGTGTAAAATTTAATCTCGATCGGATATTTGAAAGTGAGTTAAAATTCGAGTACAAATTTTGAACTAGAAAAACATTCATACGATCTTTGAAGTTAAATAATAACATACTTTTTGTTAAAAGAGATCATGAAAAGAAACAGTCTCAAATCCTTACAAAATAAAACATATGTTAAAATACAATTATTTTAGCCAATGTGAAACTTAATAAAAGTTAACTCAATCGTAATACTTGTACGATTTTTTTCAAAGCGCAGATACACATGAAATAAGTTTTTCGAATACTTTAAGCACTTGGCATATAATCCCTCAAAGAATGGCCGAACCCATTTGTGTTCAGATGCAGAAAAGTGTTTTAAGTAATGCATTTTTAACAAAACTTAAAACACGGTCCCTTCGGCTGCAATGCAGAAATTTACACGTGAAGTAAATCCTTCTAATACGTTAAGCACTTTGTTTACGATATTTTGAAGCATGACCCTATTCATGTGTGTTCAGATGCAGGAAATTGATATAAGTCATGCAATTCAAAGTTTCATAACTCAGTCAGTTTTAGTGTTATATGAAATGGATTTTTTTTTGTCTTACTTGTCAGTGTAATAGGAAAAAATTACTAAATATATCTTATAACATCTGGAGAACGTGTAAAAATTTAAATTTCGTAATATTTTAAGAAACTTTTTATTGACCTAAATCCCTTTTAAAATATATTTTTTAGCTCATTTTTTGTAATTGGAACTCTATGGCTGTGACCGACGGTTAAGGAATTAGCCATTGCACACCGTTGAGAGTGGACACCCTGTATATTTATTTATATACAGGGTTCGTATGGGTCGAAGCATTTTTCCAGGAGATTTATCAATATTTTTTTTATAAAAAAAGAAATCGAAGTTAACCCCTTGAGGGGCGGTGGGATATATTTTATTCCACCTAAATTTAATGAAGTTCTGCACCAGAAAAAAATATTAAATTTTACTTTTTTTACGTTGGTGGAAAAAAAAAAAGTCGTAAAATTGCTTTTTCTTTGTATTGCAAAAAATCTTTTTGCAAATTCCGGTGTCAGTTCGACATTACAGAAACACAACTACTCGCCCTTCAATTGATAGAGGGGACCAGGTAAGCGGAATTTTTTAAAAGAAAACGATTTTTAGTTTTTTATATCATTAAATAGTTTAAACTTTTATCTTTCCAACGATGTGTCACACATGTTTATGTGTATAAAAAATAAGTGTTGGGATTATTCATTCTCTCTAAGAGTACTTCAAAACTTAATGGCCATTAAAATCTGTAATGGTCTTTTCCTCAAAACTTGTATTTTTCATGTTTGTGTTCCTTTTTTTCACTATCTATTAAACTTAAGAATTCAGTTTTTTTTTAAATGCTTATATAATTTTATATTCTATACTTAAACACAGGGATTTAATGATTTGTTGAGAATTATTTATTTTAGGCACTGAAATCTTACCAAAAAAAACGCTAATTTAAAAATGTCTTTCAATAAATAATTAATAATTAACTTTCAGTTTCATATAGAAAGAAAATGCTCTGTTAAAATACATAAATGCTGTAATACAAAATACTCTAAAAAATCGAGACCTCTGTCTTTCACCATTTCTGAGAAAAAGATACATAAAGTTCGTAAACTTAACATAGCGGTAATAGAACTTTCCCGAACCCCTTAAATGGGCAAAATTTCGCTTTCGTAAAGAGAATTTCTATGAGAAAATACTGGTGACGAAAAAATTTCTGGTCAGCAAAATTCCAGGAGGCGTACAAATACTGTATATGGGTCATTCTCTGAAAAGTGGCTGTTAAAAAAAAAAATTGCGGCCCAATAAAGTTGCCTGAAAAATCTCAAAATTTAGCCTACAAGCACCTTATTGCTATATTTATCCAAAAATAATATGAACCAAACTGTGTCTCATTGTTCTTCTGATATTTTAATTTCAAAGTACTTGCTAAAATGTTCAAATAAACGATTGACACCGGAATTTAAGAACAAATTTATTTGTAAAATAATAAAAATGCTACATTTCACAAACATGTTAAATAGATAAAAGTTTATAAAAAGTCTGGTGACATTGTGGTGCTTGGGAATTAAAATTAAGTGGTTTCATAAACATACCACCGCCCTTGAAAGGGTTAAAAAAGAAAAGAAATTATAATTTGAAGTCATAGTGTCAATAAATAATATTTTCTTTTACTCTATGTCAATTGAAAAAATAAAGATAAATCATTAACATTTAGAAGAGTTAATGTTTATTTGAATTAGTACAATTTTTTTATTTTTTTTATTTTTAACTTCTCCCTGTAAAATAATAAAAATTAAAAACGCATTATCTTTACTTACGGTTATTAAAAGTCTTATGAGTTTTTTAATGTGTATTTTATTGCATTAGAGTTTCTTATTTTACTGTTTAGTACATGTATAAATAGATTCAGATCATTCCCTCACAATTTAAATCATTCCCTCATATTAAAATTATGAGGGAATGATTTAAATTACTAAATATCTTTTGAAATGCATTTCTTATAATATACAGTCGGACCTCTATTTAACGAACCTCTATTTTGCGATCTATTCCTCGGAACCAACACTAGCACATTCCGCCTCAAAGATTCAAAATCCTCCCAAAACAGATCTGCGCATTTTCTCGCGCATTATTGCTGCTTGGGATGTTTTGTTTACATTTTTGTGGTACAGGAAGTACGAACATTATAGCGCGGTGGTTAAAGCACAAACTTTGTAATAGATAGGTTGTGAGTTGTGTCCTATTTGTCGTAGGTTTTCGTTTTGATCTTTAACATAAAGATCAGTTGCTTTGTATTTTTTTAAATTGTCAATTAGACATTTAAATTTAAATGACAATTAAGTTATAAAATTTAATTTTAAATAAATTTGAATAATTCAAATAAATTTTTAAATTCTATTTTTTAATAATTAAATGAACATTTATTAAAATGCGATAATTCTTAATATAAAATTACAAATATTTTTATGTTAGTTGTGATACCTCCCTGTTGTAAGAAATAGATATCCAATTAGTATTTTGTTTTTATCTTTAACATATAAAGATCAGTTGCTTTGTAATTTTTTTTATTGTCAATTAGACATTTAAATTTTAATTACATTTAAGTTATCACGTTCAATTTAAATCTGTATTACATAAAATGTAATTTTAAATAAATTTAAGTAATTCAAATAAATTTTTAAATTCTATTTTTTATTAATTAAATGAACATTTATTAAAATGCAATAATTCTTAAAATAAAATGAAAAATATTTTTATGTTAATTGTGATATCGCCCTGTTGTAAGAGTTATATATCAAATTAGTAAAATCAATTTTTTAAAGTTCTTATGTTTTAAAGTGAAGTATTATCGTTCATATATAAAAAATCTTTATTAATTTACTATTATTAGTTTTGCTAATTACTGGTTTATTTGTAATAATAAAATAGTGGAACATAAAAATATTAATTATATATATTTAAATAAATATATTAATTAATATTAATTATACATATTTAAATTTTAATATTATTATATATTTAAATAGTGATAATAATGTAAGAATAAAAAAGAAAATCTTTAATTATGTTAATCTTCCTCTAACATAATTAAAGATTTTCATTTTTTCTTATATTATTATCACTATTTAAATATATAATTAATATTGACATTTAAATATACCAAATTAATTAATATTTAAATATGCATTAGTGATTCAAGTAATAATTATTGAAATAATGATAATAATATATTTTTCTTATACTATTATCTCTATTTAAATATATAATTAATATTGATATTTAAATATTTAAACATGTATAATTGATATTAACTAATAATTATTTAAATATGTATAATTAATATTTTCAGTTAAATATATATAACTAATATTAATTATTAATTAATTAATATATACATATTATTATATATAATTATTATAATATTATTATATGTAATTATTATAATTAATATATGTATTACAATTATAAAATTATATATTTTTTAAATGTATATAATTTATATTAATTAACATTATTATTTCATATTAATCTATAATTCATATTAATAAATATTATTATTTAAACATATAATTAATGTTTTAGCTTAGTAGTTTGTTATTAATTTTCTTCAGTTTTCAATGTCTAGCTAGTGAGATATTAAATATGAAAAGAAAAAAATCTATATTAGATAAAAACTTGGGTTCTTTAGACATAAATGAACTTTTGTTTTGTACTATATACTTTGTAGAAACCCAATCATTACATTCATATACATTTAGTATAGACATATCAACTTATGAATAGGAAGGGTGTATTAAATGACAGTTTCACAAAAATGGATGTAAATAACACCAAAAATATTTTAATTTAAATGCAAGCTATTAGTAATAATGCGTAACTGAAACATAGGTATACTTTTTTGGTCATCCTTAGAATCTGGAAGCTGTACTTTTTTCTTTCTTTTTTTTGTTTTTCTTTTTTTGGTATATGTTGTCTACATTAGTCATATATTTGAATGGCATTGTGATCTGAAGAATTTTATGAAAATTAGAGTAGATGACAGCAGATATCTAAACGATATGCGATTTTCAAGTATATTAGAATATGCGATTTTCAAGTATATTAGAAACACACACATACATAAAATTTATGCAGACATGTATATATTCATATTTATTATGCACATATATTGATATGTATTCAAATATTCACACATGAATATGTGTATGATTGTATATGTTTTCACTTTTATGCGAAAAAATTGTCAGATTTATTGACTTACGAGAACGTTATGAAAATGCAAAACTAAAGCAGAAAGATGCAATATTACATTGATTATTAAAAACTTTAATTGATTAACTTTGGTGTATTCGATGAAGTATAACAGATTGGTAAAAACAATAAAAATCTGATCTAGGAGACTTCTCTAAAATCTATATTTTCTTAGTAAGATTTTGAATTGATGTTAAACAAAATAAAATGTATTTTTAGCTATCACTAATCGAATACAATAACAACTCTCTTTCTCCACCTTCTTCTTCTTTTATTTCTATTTACTTATTTATTGTTTTGATTCATTTATTTATTACTAGCAAACCCCGCGGCTTTGCTCGCGTAATATTTGAAATATGCCAAGTGATATTTATATGTCTAATTTTTATTAAAAGGTACTAACTAAATTTTTATTTTATTAAAAGGTAATATTTTATTTTATTAAAAGGTACTTATTACTTTTAGGAATAATTAAAAAAATTAATATTTAAAACACAGTTTGATTAAACATCATTGTTACACTGCATAAGGCAGAAATGAGACTTAAATTAATAAAACGAAATAAATAATAATTTAGAAAATATTTTGAAACTTTTATGCTCAATTAATACGCTCATTTCAGTATTCATTTGAAGTTTTGAATTTTTTAGAAACCATCTTCTTACATCTTAAAATTAACCATCATGTTTGCCAACATTAATTTTGAAATTGGTTTGTTATTTCCTAATATTCCACAGAAACGTAATTTAGAAAGCTTTTAAAGGCCTTTTTTAGAGCGTTTGTTGTTCCTGTGAATCCCAGGTGGTAGAATCATCGGCATGAAATATAGCCTGTGTAGGATCAGAGACTGTTACCATCGATTCGCAACTATTACTTTTATATTTGGTTTATATTCCCTGAAATTGCGTAGAAATCGTAAATTAGGACTTTTTTAGAATCCTTTTCGCACCTCCCCTTCACTTCACCCCTTTTTAATGCGAATTTATCTTCGACAGTCCTTCGAGGGTATTTATATTTTATAAGTAACTATCATGCCATATTTAAAGTTTCTAGCCTTTTCAGTATCACAGAATATCGCAATTTAGATAGCTTTTAGCTACTGTAACCCTCTGGTGGTAGTGGCACAGACATAAAATATAGCTTATGTTTGAGCAGGTTCTATCACCAACAATTTGTTATCATTATTTTTTTAATCGGTTTGGTATTTGATAAGATTACATAAAAATTGTAATTTATAACGCTTTTCGCTCACTTCATGTTTTTAAATTTGAAATTTTCTTTCGACAGTTCATAGAAAGCAGTTGCATCTTGTAAGTAAATAACATGCCATACTTCAAAGTGTTAGACCCTTCAGTTATGCAAAAAACGCAAATTAGAACATGTTTTGCTTTTGCAACCCTCAGATGGTAGTGACAACAACATAAAATATAACCTATGTTATAGCAGGGATCGTCACCATTGATTTGCAACTATTACTTTTGAAATAGCTTTGGAATTTCTTGAGAAATCGCAATTTAGAACGTTTTTAGAAGACTTTTCGCACATTTCCACCCCTTTTTAAATTTCCAATTTTTTCGAAACTGTTCTTAAAGATCATTCATATGTAATAAATATGTACCTTGCCTAATTTTAAGCTGCTAGCCCCTACCGATCACAAAAATCGAAATTTGGAATGCTTTTTTGCTCCTGCAACGTCTAGGTGATAGTGATACTGACTTGAAATAGCATCTATGTTAGAGCAGAGGCTGTCAGCATCAATTTCTTACCATTACTTTTGAAATCAGTTTGATTTTTCCTGAGATATTGGTGACAAATCGGCATTTAGAACGTTTTTAGAACGCTTTTCGCTCATTTTGCTCCTGCATCTCCCCTGGGGTAATGGAAACAGATATAAAATATAGCCTATCTTAGAGCAAGATCTGTCACCATCATTTTAACACCATTATATTTGAAAGCGGTTCAGTATTTCCCGAGATTGTATAGAAATTGCAATTTAGAACGGTTTTTACAACGCTTTTTGCGCATTTTCACCGCTTTTAAATTTCGAATTGTTTAAGAACTGTTCTTAGAAATCCTGTATATCTAATAAGTAGCTGATACTTCAAATCTCATATTTCTAGGCCCTTCAGTAACACATAAATCGCATTTTTAGAACGTTTTTTGCTCCTACACCCCCTTTGGAGTAGTGGCACCGACATGAAACATAGCCTATCTTAGAGCAAACGTTGTCACTATCATTTTGATACCAATATTTTTTTTAATCGTTTTGGTATTTCCTGAGATTATGTAGAAACGACCATTTGGAACGTTTTTCAGAACGCTTTTTGTGCATTTTCACGCCTCTTTAATTTCGAATTGTTTAAGAACTGTTCTTAGATGTAATTTATATCTTATAAGTAACTAATATTCTAAATTTCATGCTTCTAGACCATCCAGTTACACAAAAATTGCATTTTTAGAACGTTTTGTGCTTCTGCACCCCCTTTTGGCCAGTATCACGGACATAATATATAGCCTATGTTCTATGTTGGTCTAACACCATCATTTTGATACCATTTCTTTTGGAATCGGTTCGGTATTTCCTGAGATTATGTAGAAACTACCATTTAGAACGCTTTTTAGAACACTTTTTGTGCAGTCTCACCCCTTTTAAATTTCGAATTGTTTAAGAACTGTTCTTAGACATAATTTATATCTTGTAACTAACTAATATTCCAAATTTCATATTTCTAGGCCCTTCAGTAACGCAAAAATCGCATTTTTAGAACGTTTATTGCTCCTGCACCCCCTTTGGGGTAGTGGCACCGACATAAGATATAGCCTATGTTCTAAGTTGGACTAAAACCATCATTTTGATACCATTATTTTGGAATCGGTTCGGTATTTCCTGAGATTATGTAGAAACTTCCATTTAAAACGTTTTTAGAACACTTTTTTGTGCAGTCTCATCCCTTTTAAATTTCGAATTGTTTAAGAACTGTTCTTCGACATCATTTATATCTTGTAAGTAACTAATGTTCCAAATTTCATATTTCTAGGCCCTTCAGTAACGCAAAAATCGCATTTTTAGAACGTTTTTTGCTCCTGCACCCCCTTTGGGTCTGTGGCACCGACATAAGATATAGCCTGTGTTCTAAGTTGGGCGAACACCATCATTTTGATACCATTACTTTTGGAATCGGTTCGGTAGTTCCTGAGCTTACCTCCTACAACTAAACAATTTTTTCCTCTTTATAATATGAGTATAGATTTATTTACTTTCTCTTTTTTTTTTTTTTTTTTTTTTGCATAATTTAACATGTCATGATTTCTTGTATATTTTCAGCATTAAAAAGTTTTAATTTATTAATCTTAGTGCATTACTATGCTTGGTGACTTATATCACACTGGTAGAAAAAAATAAAATAAAAATTTGATATAGCAGACCTCAATATTTTCTTAGTAAGGTTTTGAATTAATAATTATTAAGAAAAGAAAATTTAAAAAAATAAAATGTATTTTTAGCTATCATTTTTTAAACTATTCGAATACAATAGCATCTCTCTTTCGTTCTTCTTCTTTTTATTATTATTATTATTATTGATTATAAATTGGAATACTATAAGAAATGTAAAAAAATATAAATTAAAATTTACAAATTATGTTAATACAACAAGTTAAAACAATTATCGTATATAATTAATTAATATTTGATGGTACATGTAAACAAAATTCCATTAAATATATTTTGATTTTTTCAAATAAATTACTTGTATATTGCATTTATTTTATAAAACATAATTTATTTTAGTCAAAAGCATTAGATTAAGAAGGGCGAGAGAATGCGCGAAGCAATGCGCAGATCGATTTTGGGAGGATTTTTGAAATGTTTGATGCGGAACATGTTGAGTTAGGCACCTGGTAAAACTAATTGAAGGTTAATGAGCATTATAAAATGTGTAAAAGAAAGAAAAAGTTTGAAGTGACCGGGAATATTTTGAGAAATAGAAAGAAAAAAGAATTATTTCGGTTAGTTTTACCAGGTGCCTAACTCAACGAGAGTAATAAGATCCCTGTCATTCTTTGCATTTTATCCAGGAAATGCAAACTTTCAATATCCCCCTTTTCACACTCAAAAGGGCTGTTCTGTAGTAAATAAGTTTCAGTAATTAAATTTAAGGATGCATGTAGTAATACAATGCTTAAAATTACTTGTTATAATAAATACGATAATGTCATTAAAATTCATTAATTTTAATGTAAATATTTTCTTAAAACTAAAAATACAGTGTATTTCCGCACAATATATATTTTTTAATTCTTGTTGTCCTTACAGAATTCTTTTTGATGGGTAAAATGAATAATAATTAAAAAATAAATATGGTTTACAAAAAAAGTGAGATTAGTTAAGTTTTTTAATAATGTTTAGTGTTTATGAATTAAAAATCTGTTTTGTATAGTTTAAAGTATTTAAAAAAGTTAATCTCTATTTAACGAATTTTCCAAATAACGAACTTCTTTTCGGGATTTAGCGACTTCGTTAAATAGAGGCCCGACTGTAACAACATAAAAAGACATTTCATTAGTTTTTATTAAATTTATAATAGATGAGGAAATGATGGATAATAAAGATACTTATATTGATCTAGTACTTCAAAGCCATATACTAACTATTCAAGAACCTTTTTGAGCAAAAAAACAAGATGGATACTTCACTTTACTCTTGTACAAACTGTCCTAGACATATATACAGCATGTGCTGCTTTCTACTAAGTAAATAATGGCAAATTTATAGTTATGTGAGGGGATGACGACAAATGCTTGGGACATTATTAAAAAGTGCCCTAATTCATTCATTATATAATATATAAATATACGTAAATGGCTATAAATATGTATTTAAGTGTGTTTAATTATTGAGAAAAAAATAATTATGAATATACGTGCTGCAATGGCAGAGAAAGAATTTTCTTTTCTACATATGTGAATGGGGACATCGTGAGGGAATGATATTTGCATTAAAAATACATTAAATTTATCAAATTTCAAATTCAATAAGCAAATAATTACAGTTTATATGTATAACTGAATTATATGGATAGTTTAAATCACGTTTTCTTTTTGTAATTTTAGAAATATGTCTTCAAGGCCTCTGGGACATAAAATTGCCACTTTTCAGAGAAAGACTCATATATGCATTTGATCATTTTATGTTACACGCGTAGAAAATTTTATATAAAATATATTGTGACATTTATATTGATGCGTGAATTTTGAGAAATAATTTAGTCTCTTAATATTTAAGCCTAGAGGTTGGGTCTCTCACTCATTTCATAGAAGATATCTGACAGCAATATTTGACATATCAATGAACATTGTGCTATTTTTTAAAGAAAATGTTTCATAGTATTATTGAGTCAAAAAACTTGAATGTGAATATACTACTACAACTTTGGGAATATAACACTAGAACGTCCGGAAAATTTACCGAACTTTATTAAAAAACAGTTTTACACCAGAAATTTTATTTAAAACTATTTCACTTATTTATTTAACTGAGCTTTCTCTTGTTAGAATTTAATTGCTTTTGTGAAATAAATTCTAGTTGGGATCGACATTTTATCATTTGATCAGTGCCGAATTGACACAGGGACGATGGGACGTTCTGGCGTTAAAAGCCTAAAAATATGTACCAGTAAGTGATTTTTCTCAAAAAGAGCTTTTTCAGAATTTCTCTCAATATTTCTTAGGAAGTATTTGATATTTGTACATACTATTTCTAGACGTTATAACTTATATCGATAACTTAAAACTGAACCTAACTGTGTTTAGCGTTTCACCTGTAAAAATATTATACTTAGATAAACTCGAAAAAAACATTATGAAAGGCTATTATAAGGCGTGTTCAAATGAAAGTGATTCGAAGCGTCGCATGCGAACAGTTTTTAATGTATTTTCGTTAAAGAAACGCGATAGTGAAGGTGTATGTACCACGCGTGCGCAAGCGCAAGCAGATTTGTGATAACTTCATTCGTGAGAACTTGGCATTCAGTTAAACATGGCTGGTGTGGATGCAACTGCGTCCAAAACGGATCAGCGAGCTGTAATTAAGTTTTTAACACTGGAAGTGTGTAAGCCGGTGAATATTCATCACAGAATGCTGGCTGTGTACGGTGACACGTGTGTGTCAAAACGTAATTACAGCTCGCTGATCCGTTTTGGACGCAGTTGCATCAAAACCAGCCATGTTTAACTGAATGCCGTGTTATTACGAATGAAATTATCACAAATCTGCTTGAGTTTGCACACGCGTGGTACATACACCTTCACTATCGTGTTTGTTTCATGAAAATACGTTGAAAACTGTTCGCATGCGACGCTTCGAAACACTTTCATTTGAACACCCCTAGTAACTTTATTAAAAAACAAATAAATTTTGCTAAAGTGTACGTAAGGTGTCACAATTTACATAATTATAGGAATTTTTTCTGCGGTTTATTTTAAAATGCGCAGAAAATGTTATTATTTCATATAAACTTTCCAAATTTACAAAAATTAGTACACTCTCATAATTGAAATATAATTTTATCAAGTTTTTAGCATACTGAAGTTACTTTAATTACATCGAACAGCAATGACAATATTTTGTACAAAGTGATAGGTAATTTTTAGATTTTAGTGTATGGAAAATACGGATACGGTTTGAAAAATATCCAACAACTAAAGATTTTGAAAACATTTAAAACACAATGCTAATTTTAACACATTTTTGCAGTCGGCAATATAACATTTGAAATGTGTATTTTTCAAACTCGTAATTAACTTAATGTATCAATGAATACGCATTTAGAAGAAAAGTAATATTACAGTATTGGAAAGTTATAGTTTTAATTATTTTTCTAGAATGAATTTACAGAAATTATTAAACACAAAGGACAGCATGAAAATTCATGAAGTTCTTTTACAAAAAAAGTACCAAATTTAAAACTTGTTTTTACCCTTTTTCCAGATATTTTAAAAATTAAGCAAGTAGACATATATGTTTCTTGTCTACACTAACTAAAATGACAATAAATTGTTATCATGAATATTAATTGACTACAAATTCCAAAAAGTGAATTTTAATTTTAGCATTTTCTTAACTCTCTCGCTGCGTATTTTGTTTCAATCAAAAGAAATTCAAAAATTGCGCATTTATTTTATTACATATTTTCAAATCGTTAAAATATGTAATTTCTTTTGTTTTGTAAAAGAGTTCTTTTTTTAATATAGAAATAGATCATACAAAAATATGGCGAAAATCGTGAGTTGCTCAAATTTTGCTGCTTTTACGTTGCCTGTGGAAATCGCGGAATGCGCAGCGAAAGGGATAATAGAGCTTTAAAATATCTACAGGTAATACAAATCAATACAGGATAAACATCTTTCCGTATTTGTGTTTTCGGCAATCCGTGTAAAGCGACTGGATTGTGTCATGAACAAGACAGCAACAGCTAAGACAAAGCCCTTGAATATACAAGCCTTCTCACTACGTGTTAAATTTGCTAGCGCACATCAGCGCCAACAGCGGCTGGTGGGCGAAACAGAATGCGCGGCAGGGAAACCAGCCACCAGGTTTTTATACGATTTTTGTCGTTTGTATCGGGTGTTTTGTTCCTTTAGAAGCCTGCTAATTACTGATACATCAAATCTAAAACTTTTACGAAAATAAAATAATTGGGATTAAAAAAGAATTTCGTACATATATTAACAAAAATCTGCTGATTTAACAAGAATATTTTATTACTGTATTCCATGACTTTTTTTTTTTTTTTTTTTTTTTTTTTTTGTGAAATAATTATTAATCTTATGAAAATATAGTTTTTTCAGACAAATTCATCAATAGAATTGCGATTTTTTTTATAGCAATTTAGTATTTTAAAATCTGATAATTTAAATATTTGATTTCTATGAAATAAATTCATTTGACGATTTTATGTACATACAGGATAAGAAAAGGGAAAAACTGTACACACACACATACATATATATGTGTTTATTGGGGGGAGTTCAGAAATATGCAATTAAAAATTTTATAATATTTTCCCATCTAAATCAGCCATATATCAAAAAAAACTTTAATTCAGCATATTTTTAGTACCATGATACAATTGCAAAAATGTATCCTCATAAAAATGTTACATAAATTAAGCTTTAAAATTTATTAACAAGTTTAATTTAACATTTTACTAAGTATAAATTTTTACAATTATATGATGGTACTAAAAATATGCTGAACTAAAAAATATTTGACATAGGGTTGAGTTCGGTGAAAAAATATTTAAATTTTTTTAATTATACCCTCCCCACAAATTAAAATAATATATATATATATATATATATATATATATATATATGCATGTGTACAATTTTTCTCTTTTCTTATCTTGTATGTACATAAAATCTTCAAATGAATTTATTTCATATTAAGCAAACATTTAAATTACTGGATTTTAAAATACTAAATTGCTATAAAAAAAACAAATGAAATTTATTTCGAAATTCTATAGATGAATGTCTTAAAAAAACTGCATATTTTCATAAGATTAATCATTATTTCACAAAAAATAATTTGCATCATGAAAGGCAGTAATAAAATGTTCTTGTTAAATTATCAGATTTTTGTTAAAATACGTACAAAATTCTTTTTTAATTCCAATTATTTTATTTTCGTAAAAGTTTTAGCTTTGATGTATCAGTAATTACCAAGCTTTTAATAAATTTTCTTAATTTATTTAAATAAATTAATATTTTTGCCCCCTACCCCTCCTTAAAAAATACACATTTCCATTAAATGCAGTAAAATATATATAGTTTTTATTAACACAGGACGTCAAACTTTTGTCGTAAATTTTTCTAGTAATTTTTTGTTCAAATATCCACTACTAAACTTTTTATGCTTTTTTAAGCTTCAGGTAAGATGCTTCATTTAAGACTTCAAACTTTTGATGAAAATAAATAGATCAAACTAATTAGCAGATATTAACTATTTATCCACTTTTTGACAAATTATAAGACGAGTAATTTTAATAATTTACATGAAAAATGTCATTTTGATACAAAAGAACTGGGAAAATATCAATAAGAAATTGAAAAGAGATAATTCAAAATCATTCTTAATATTAACTATTATCTTGTTTTAGCACACTTGCAAACATTTTTAAAGAAAATTATCAATAGCAAATATAGGAATTTGTCGAGTCATTGCTGCATTACAAGTTATACCAATAAAAATTATAGGGGTTGTCTAAGGGACACAAAATAGAGAATTGGCAATTTTATGCTTATAATGCTTGTGTAATACTAACTATGAATTTTGAATTATATCTTATCAATTTCATTTTAATTTTTCCAGTTATAAGAATGAAACGCATCTCGCCCTCTTCAGAGGAGGGTGCCTGAATTCAGTAACTCTACAGCACCATTACAACAAAAGGAAAAGAATAATGTACATTTAAGGAAGTTTTCATTATAATGGAATTAAACTTGACATAATTTAAAATATGAAAACCCAATAAAGATTCATATTCATTATTGATGAACAACATATTTTAAAGTTGGATCATTTTTATAGTTCTTGAATAAAACTTCTATCATAAAATAATCCATACGATTTTGACGAAAGATCACTAACAGCATTACATAATACACAAGCACGATCTTCCCACAATGTGCCAATGTAATGCTAAGAAACAGCAGTTGAAGTCAGGAATTCTCATACCGAGTACAAAATTTAGAAAAATAATTCTTAGAAAAGAGATTCCATAAATATATATATATTTTTTTTTAAGCTGAGTACATATCAAGTTTGGATGTTTGAAGTTCACTGATGTCAGCAAATGTGCATTAGCCTAGTTGGTCATTTTATTATTTATTCTGTAGATATTAATTTTTGGGACTATTGGCCGTAAATATATTTTGGTTATTTTTCTCATGCAAAGTTTAATGTTGATCATTAAACTTAAATAAAAAAATAAGAACCTAAAAAATTGTTTTTATACACAATATGTAATGCAGAGCTGGGCCTCAAATATCTCATAAAAATATTGAAACATTCTGGAAATACTTTTTTTCCCCCCAAAAGGATTAACAGACAGATTTATTATGTACATCTGGCAGATTCACCATTTTATTCAAAAAAAAGTCAAAGCTGCAAATGGGTCATAGATTACTACGAGTATGTATTTACAGGAGGGGGTATACAGGGTGTTCAAGATACATCCTTACATGTAAAGAGAATTTGACATACACAGAAATCCTGTGAGGTGTTCATGTTAGGGTATTGTGTTTAGCAAAGTAAAATAATGATAGCAGTTTGAAGACTCATTTAATTTTATTTGAATAAAATAAAAAAACAAAATTACATGAAGTAGCATGATCATTTTTTTTTATTTCACACACAACACAAACAAAAAGATGCACCAAGTAATTAAATTATAATGCTTCAGTTTACAAATCTAAGTACATATTTCAAAAATATTCTTAAAAAACAAAACACATATTTTAAAACTGATTGATATTCAACATAAGTTGTTCTAAATAATTGTAGAAAACATTTTGAAAGTGTTAGATTTTTTATAAACTACAAAGTATATTTCAATACAGGTATACAAAGTATATTTCAAACAATTAAGAATTCACACAGCGCACGCATGTTTGCATAACCATAGGCAAAAAATAAAATCAAGCATTTTTAAATATCAGTGAAAGATTTTGCAGAAAATTTGATCGTAATAGTCAGTGTTTTCAGTTATCATAAGCTAATCATCGTCATTTATCAGCAGAGCAGACACCACTGATGAAAAAACAAAAGAAACCTGCAAACTTTACTTACTGTAGCTAAATATAAAAACTAACCTGTGTATATAACACAACCCCTCGTGGTTATTGATTTTCAAATACATAAAATAGTATGTGATGTAGCCAACACAAAACTTTCTTCTCTATTATATTATACTACAAAGTAGAGAACAAACACCTCTTTGAATTTAACTTTGAGTTACAGTGATCAATGAATAAAAAAGACAGTTTAATAACATCCTATGTTGGGTATTCAATTACCAACATATCTATATATATTCAATTAAAAACTTCAAATTTAAAATTTGGTGCCTATATATTTAACATAAACTAAGACATTGCCATAATCTTCATTGTGTATGTATATCTATATAAATAAAAATACATAATAAAGATGAAATCACAAAGATATGAACAAATTGGTAAAATTCAAAAGACGAACAAGACATGAACATTTGAAACCAGTATGTGAAATAAACTATAAATAACCCACAGAATCATCAGAGGAGCTTGCAGGTTTAATTCATAGTGAAGATGCGTTATTTCATCCAATTTTCTCTGCATTAAACGTAAAATGACAAAAATATACTAGCTGACCCACCCGGCGTTGCCGTAATTATAACCTTAAACAAGTTTGTATGATTTTACATCTGCTGAAAATCTTTTAAATGAGCCTACGTTCAGGAGCTCCATTGCCTTCCACAGCTCCTAATGTATTCCCAACAAACCCCTTCCCGAATGAACCTGGGATTTGAGTCTCCGCTACCTAAAGTAGCATGTACCAGAAGTGAACTGCACATGCCGGAGACAATAAAAAAATAAAATTGAGTGAGCCAAACCTCATAGTAATCAAAGCCCATAGAACCCCCAAAAAGAAGGCACCATTAATGTTAAAAAATGTTGGTAACTGAAGGCTAAGATAAAATTTCATACTACAGAAAGTAGCCGAATTGTAATCTAAGTTAACCAAGTCCATCTAAAATTGGAACATTAGAACTCGAAGAAAGAATGCATCCCCAAGCAGTGGAAGGTGCCCCCATGTAAATTTCACAAATTACTTTTAACATTAACACGATATTTAATACACGGATGAAATCCCTTTTCTATAGTTACCTTTAAAGTAACGTGACTTTTAATTTACGGCTGTAGTGAGTAAACGTAAGTATTTGCCGAAAAAAGTACTAGCTGAGGTAAGAAGGAGTGGGCCATGGGCAGGTCAGGATCTTAACTGGAATATAGTTGCCCATAAGAAATTTTTTTTTAGTAGTTTTAAAGTAGTTGGAGAATGTTAAAACTATGTTACAGAAAATTGAAATAAAATCCAATCTTTTTTAAAGAAGATTTGAATTGAAAGAAGCTCCAATAAGATTAATAATCGAAATTAGTAGTAGCTGAAGTCTGATAATTTATTTTTGTTGTTCATGTAGTAGGTGAAGGGCCTAAAAAGTTGATTAAAAAAAAAGAAGCTAGTGAATTGAACCATTTTTAAGGGAGCTATAACAGAGGGCCCAAAGGAGGGCAATTGATTGTTAAGAACAGGGCCCTCACATGAAAACATGTTAAATGGTCTTAGTTCTTAGCACTTTAGAACTTCAATTGGTCAAAAATAAGCGTAGATATGAATTAATCATTAGAATAAAATTTTGAAGAAGTGCTTAAAAAAGGGCCATAGAATCGCAGTAAAAATATGAGGGTGTTGGTCACGGGAGAGGAGTCCAAGACTCAACTTTCAAATTTTACATTGAGAATGCAAGAAGATTAGGAGGTTAAAAATGCATGCCGCACAAAAAGTTTAAGAGGTGTGGGAGGCCCTATGTAACCCTTGGAATCTTGGGACCCTGGACTGGGTCCAACGGCACCCTAAGGGACACCAAGATCTAATCTGGAATGTAGAAATATGAGAATAACTAAATGGAAAAAGGTTCCCAAAAATGAAGATCAGATTAAAAGGAAGCAATTTATTTGCACAAAAAATTCAAGGGCCCCTATATAGGGCCCCAAACAGCCAGGGTCTTAACTGAATGACGGGAATAACTAAATGGAGAAAGGTCCCCCAAAATGAAGAAGATTGGATAAAAAGGGGGCAAGTTATTAAGAATTCAGTGCTTAAAAACTTAAAGCATGGCCCTTAAAAAGTTAAAAATTTGATATAAAATATACACTATGACGCAAAAGTTTAGACAATGAAGAAATTCTTACATACTTTGAAAAATATTTATTCAATTTTCAAATCACTGCTTGAAATTAATGTGCTGTACATATAAACAATATTTAAAACAAAGAAAAGTGGAATTGTGCATATTGCAATAAATTAAATGGTAACAAAAATAAACTGCTGTCTCAAAAGTTTAGACACAAATTCAATAAAATCGAAATAAACAATTTTTAAAACCTGGTTGCGCATCCATGCTTATGTATTACGTCATATACACGAGATTGCATGGAAGAAACTAAATCTTGCATAGTTTGTGGATCGATATCGTACCATGAATTCTCAATAGATGTCTTAAGTTCCTTTTCAGAAGAGTATTGTCTAGCGTTGCTATAAACTTTGCGACACATGATGCTCCAAAGGTTTTCTATAGGGTTAAGATCTGGGCTACATGCTGGCCAGTCGAAAACTCTTATATTATGGGAATTAAACCAAGATTTTGAATGTTTTGCAGTGTGAATTGAAGCATTGTCTTGCTGAAATTCCCACTGAGGACCCCCTAGAAGCTCAGCAAATGGCAGTAGGTTTTCTTCTAATGTCTGTGTATAATGCTGTGAAGTTTGACGACCACTGGTGAAGATCAGAGATACTTGTCCATTATAGCAAAAGGCTGCCCAAACCATCACCGAGCCCCTCCTTGTCTGCGACTAAAAAAACGTCGAGGTTCCTTCCGCAAGTCATGCCAATACGATAAACAACCATCTGGACCATCCAGATTCCACTTTTTTCATCGCTAAATATGACTGACTGCCATTTCTCTCCATATGACATATGCTTTCGAGCCCACATAAGTCTTTGTAACTTATGATGTGGTTTCAGAGCTGGTTTCTTCTGCATTTTGCTATAAACGATCGTTCCTTTTTCCAAAATTCGTCTACGAATCGTATCCTTTGATACAGAGAGTCCCGATGAGCTTTGAACTCCACGTACGCTCATTTGTTGAGTACTCGCTAGTCTTTGTATCAGGCGATCCTCTCGTACATTTGTCACACGTGGCCTCCCAGACCGACATTTTGCTTTATATTCGGAACCACTCGATAAAACTCGATAAATAGATTTTTTTGACCTATTAATAATAGCAGAAATTTCAGAAACGCTCTTCCCTTCACCTTTCAACTGCCAAATCCTTGAAACCTCATTCACTTGAATTTCTTTAGCTCTCGGCATGTCGACTATGAAGCGCAATCGTTTGCAGAACTTAAGTACTCAAAATTTGTGACATCATCGATTCTAAATTTGCATATGCCAGCGAATATTCAAAGAAATTTAGAATAGTGTCTAAACTTTTGCGACAAGCACATTTGAATTTTTATGAAAAAAATTAGTATTATAGCAAATAAAACGACTGTCTTTTGTACATAGAATTTTAAATCAGTGTTTGAATATATTTACAGGTTTTTGTAATTCTGACGTCATAATTCTACATTTTAAAGCTGAATGACGTCATTGTCTAAACTTTTGCGTCATAGTGTAGTCTAAACTATAATTGTTGAACGTCAAATTCACCTTGAAAAACATAAAATACGATGTTACATTCTGATAAAATTTACTTAAAAAGGTGCTAAAAATACATAACAGGTTTTCACATGAAAACCGTCAAAGATCTTAAAAACACCCGAGCGCTTTCAACTGCACTGCAACAGTTGTCATCAGGGAAAAATCAGGAGTGAAAGTTCATGGAAAATTCTCTGCTTAAGTATCAGTGGACGAGTCTATTTCAAAGGAAGGGAAGATGGGGGGGGAGGGGTAAAAATGAAAATGATTATGTTTCAAAATCGCTAGAAATATCTAGTATGCTATACCAGATCTTAGATATGTTGTAGGATAAAGTATCATTGCAAGTATTCTTCCTTTGAGTTAAAATTTCTATTGATTGTCTGATTATTGATGTCATCAATATGATGATGATCATGATGACATCAATAATCAGAGAATCAATAGAAATTTTAACTCAAAGGAAGAATACTTGCAATGATACTTTATCCTACAACATATCTAAGATCTGGTATAGCATACTAGATATTTCTAGCGATTTTGAAACATAATCATTTTCATTTTTACCCCTCCCCCCCCCTCCTCCCTTCCTTTGAAATAGACTCGTCCACTGATACTTAAGCAGAGAATTTTCCATGAACTTCACTCCTCTGATTTCCCCCTGATGACAACTGTTGCAGTGCAGTTGAAAGCGCTCGGGTGTTTTTAAGATCTTTGACGGTTTTCATGTGAAAACCTGTTATGTATTTTTAACACCTTTTTAAGTAAATTTTATCAGAATGTAACATCGTATTTTATATATTAAAAATTTGAGCCCTAGGTGCATCTGGACCTGTCTTTGACTATCCTCACCTAAACTTTTAGACTTCTATGTGCGATAGATTTTTCTAGCCATCGCGAGCAGACAGACAGACACACAGAGCGATGTGTTTTTTATTAGTATAGATATAGTATAACAGCACCGCCTGTTCATCGAGCAAAGTTAAAAGTGAATCAATATAATTTTAACTACTTGAACAAACAAGCCGTAACAAACATAATTTCCAATGACTTAAATATTAAATTTGATGAAATTCCTTTTCACCATTCCAAATCGTTGAAAACACAACATAGTAATGTCACCTGTTGATATTGAGGAAGATACATTAACTTATACCAAGATCAAACTCAATATAAAGTTAAATGAAATTCCGTCCCACAGATGCTGATATGCAGCTATCATGGAAATTGTGAAAAATACAGCCAATGGCTCACCTGTTGAATTACATACACTAAAATCTAATCAGCGTTCGAAATCCTTGGTAGTCCGCTGGTCCGAGACCATCAAAAATTCAATCGGACCACTAATTTGAAAAGTTTAGTTGTCCACAGGACCAGTAGATAACATTTCTTCCTTCTCTGTAAAATTTTCCGTCCCTAAGAAAACCGCAAATAAACACAAATCACACAATTTTATTTTATAATAATAATAATAATAATAAATTGCATTAAAAAGAACCTACAGTCAGTTGAAATAAATAATCGGAAATAAAATATCTAATTAATAATTTTACAGTTTTTGTTTATGTACTGTTTATTTAATTTTTAGCAAATTATAATTTTACATTTTATTATGCTGGAAATTTTGGGTAGCTCCTAAGGAAGTTTGGTTTATATTCTACAGTGTTGAATTCTGGGGATGACCCTGGGGGACATGTCCCCCAGAAGCAATGAGATGTCCTCCTCCCAGCAGATTTGAGATTTTGTGTTTTCAATGGTCAAAAAGTGCAATTTCCCCCTCAGAACTCTATAATGCCCCGGAGCCTCAGAAATCCCTTCCGGAGAAAAATGTCTGAATTCAACACTGATATCCTAGGAGGTGGGTGAGGGATAACTCAAAGAGTTAAAGAGGCTTTATAGAATTGTCTATAGCGGGCCAGTGATGATGACTGCGGACCAGTAAACTTACATGCTCACTGGTCCTCGGGAACAGTGACTTTTTTTAATCAATTCTACCGCTGATCTAATCCATATATATTTATGTATAGGTATAACTAAATATAAAATTTTGATGAAATTCCATCCCATATATTCCAAGATATAGCAAAAATATGCAAAACATAGCATACTAGTTTTTCACCTATAGGTGAAAATTGGCAGTCGCCACTCGCCACGTGGCGATTAAAGTTGTAAAAGTGGCGATTAAAAAATCGGCCATCGATCGCCACTATAGTCGCCACTCGCCAAGTGGCGATCAAAAAATCTGTTATCGATCGCCAACTGAAATACAACTTTTTTCATTTAAATAAGCATCTCTACTTTGATTACATCTAATTAGCAAACTGGTTAATTCTTTTTCCTACCGGATGCAATCAGATTTCAACGATTTAGCTGTATTTTCAATATTTCGGTTTTTCGCCATATGCTCACTCTTCGGTTGGGCTATTTTTTCAAGAAATAGTTTTATCCTGCAAAATATATTCATCAGCTTTGGTTCCACATGCATTTCAAATAATTTATTCTTTTTTTTTTCACCGGATGCAAATGCAAGTGGATTTTAACCCTTTCAAGGTCTGGTGTACTATTAATAGTAATAGATTTCCATAGAGTTATATTTTATCTCCTTAATTTTGTTATTATCTACAAATAGTAATGATAGTACATGGCTATGCCTTTCTTATTTTGATTTCATTCATGTTTGGACTTTTACTAACCACAATAACAATAAAAGTTTGCTTAAATCTCTTTGCGTCGTTGGCGATTCCTTTATTTTATACACATATTTCACTCTTTAAATTTAAAATATAGGTTACCTTTCTGAATGAATCATGTGATAAAACACAAAAAACATTAGAAAGTTGTAATATCTGTTAAACCCTGTTTTAATATATTTTCCAAATGTCTCCAAAAAAAACTCTTCCTGAACCTATTATCATATAAATATAAATTGAATAGTACACAAAATAAGTACATTCGTTAGAATTCAGACAATGAGATAATCTTTAAACTTCAGTCAATCTATTTGGATAGCTATGATAACATTATTAAAATAGATGTAATTTTGTTCTCAAAATTGAAAAAAAAAAATCATACCCAAAAGGGTTAAAGACATTGCAATACCTTCAAGATCAGTTAGATTATTTTTCTTCAAGATATACTGTTTAATCCTGCGAAATACTCACTAGCTTAGATTTCAATTGTATGTAATGTGTGTAGTATGTTAATAACACATTACTTATTAAATAAAACCGAAATAACATTTTGTGTTTTATTTGATTGTTCTTTTTTATTGTATATACCTAGCTGTTGGAATTTTGATTTAGTTATTTTTTATATAAAGTAAGAGTAATTTGATTGATGTGTTTATGAACATATACAAATAATCCAAAAATATATTCTAAAAAAATTAATATAACAGATTTTGTGGTTTAAAGTAATTTTCTTAAATTTCGACTGCTTCCCTATTCTTATGAATAGTTGGCTGGTATAAAACTCGGATTTATAGAAAAATATGTATATATACAATACAACGATTGTGGTTTATCTACATGTCAAGCAAGTTTGAAACATTATAGTGGCCACTAACTTTAAAAAGTGGCCATTAATGAAACTGAGTCTACCGGCCACTGGCTACTAACTGAATTTCCCAGTTTTCACCTATATTTTCACCTGTTTGGCAATAAACATCAAAGTCTAGTATGATTATTTTCATAGCAAGCTGTAACAAAACACAGTTTCTTGAAATTTCATTTGGACAGTGATATACACCCAAATATAATGAGCGCCAGTTCATATGAAGGTGTAAGAGAATATACAGTTTTATATTGAAAGGTTGGTGGTAAATAATTCACAACAGATGTACAGATGCCTTGATATAATATCTAAGGGGACAAATGTGGGAATCTCATGACAAATTTATACACATTGTAGGAAATTTTACAACATATAATACTGAATATTTAAAGATAACATAACATTTTCTGAAATTCCACTTTTACAATTACATACATCCAATCATAATGAGCACAAGTTCATGTGAATGTTTAATAGTTTTAGGGTTGGTGATAAGTAATTCACAACAGATGTACAGATGCCTTGATATAATACCCAATAAATATATTAATGACAAATTTAAACACATGATCGCAAACCACATTTAGTCAGTTAAAATTACAAACATATATATTCAACTAATAATCTCAGATGAGAAAGGAAACATTATGCAGGACTGCCATTTGTTACTAAAATGCTACTTTTTGCTCTATTTTGAGCATCAGAAGACTAAGGCAACTTTCCTTAGTAAAAAGGTGCTCAAAAGCAACTACTTATGGCAAATAGGCAACTATTTTATGAAGGAAACGTTTTTGAAAATTTTATGCTACCTTTGCCCAATAAATATTGCAATATCAGTAGAAAATATGAAATCAAAAAGAATCATTAGACCGTTTCAGTACAATTCGATTAAAAAATTGTGTAAATATATCTGTACAAACAAGTCCAGATGTTCACGACCTGCACTTTTCTCATTTTCATTTATTTTTCTCTTAATTTCATTGTTTCTTTAAAGGGAACATGAAAAAAATGAATATCTTTTGATATTGTGATTATGCAATACACGCTTTTACTTAGCACAGAGGTACTTTTGAACATTTCTTTTAAAACTTTGAAACTCAATTTTCTAATTTATTGCATTTTTTATGCATTTACTTCTTTTAAAATTATGTTGCTTAATCACTGATAGCCAGGAAAAAAGTGAGTATCTATATTATAAAGTACAAACATATCTGTGTAATGCTGACGTCATTTTTCGAATGACAACAGCAGACGCACATTTTCAAATTTTACACCGTCGAGGGACAGTTTTCCCTTCTGCTAATGGATTAGATTCTGATGACACGATTGTTCCATGATCTGCAGGTATAGTGCTTGAACTTGCATCACCTAATAAAATCACTTCAAGATCATCCAAAAGTAACTTTCTGAATGGTAGAAAATTGTACCGCTTGCTCTGTTCTACATTTCCAGTCTTACAAAACAATCAGTTTCGCAAACAGTTGCCTCAAACCATTTTCTAAAGTCATCTACAATTTGTCTTACTATTTTTCTTCAAAAAATAATAAGGCATTGTCTACATACAAAATAAAAAGGTACTTTCTTTTCGAAAAATGCCTGTGAAAGGAAAAAAATGTAAGTAATTGGTAATTTTCTACACTACATCAATCAAGATGAAGCAATGTCAATAAATATATTATACATGCAAAATCTGGGGCCTATTTAGGACCCTTTCACAAAAATAAATTTAATAAAATGGGCCCCTTCACAAATAAAAATGTAATAAAATGCCCCCCCCCCCTTCTTAACATCCATATTCGTAAGAACTGTTTTAAAATGTAATCTGTACATAAAAAACCAGGTCACGAAAAATAAAAACTTTAACAAGAGGAATCTTTAACAAAAAAAAAAAAAAAAAAAATTGTCACAAAATGGGCCCTAAGAATAAAATTATTAATATCCCTTAAAATTAATTAGTTAATAAAATATATAACTAAGCAACCATTGTCCTTTCTAATTATATAAAACAGTTAAAAAAAAAAAGTTGTTAAGGTCAGTGTACATTAGGGAAAGCAATTGGTATGACCTTTTATTCCAATATTAACGTCTTCATTATTGAAAAATTGGGTTATATTGATTTCTACCTCAATTAAATGTCTTTGAAACTAAGCACATAAAAATGTGTCATTTATCATTAAAATACTTCACTGTATAAAAGCCAATATTGGCCAAAAAAAGCCGGTTAAAACAAATAAAAGCCATCGGCGTTACTTTTTTTTAAATTTTAGCCGGCTTTTTTGCAACCCTGTAAAAAAAAAAAAAAAAATTCTTATTACATTCTGATAAGGTGCAATTTAAAAATTAAATTTAATTACTATGTTTTTCAGCAAAATTGAAAGTTTTTATGTGCAATGATCATTACTAAAATTGCCTGAAGTTTTAGTAATGTCTTGTAATTACTGAAAACCATGTGTTGAAATTATAAACAATAAATAAATACTAGAAAGTCAGTTATTTTCTGATCATGGATGTCATATGGGAGATAAATGTGGTCTAAAAATTCAAATCCTACATATATGTAATACAAACTATAAAAATATTTATAAAAAATGCAGCAAAAAGATATTGACATAACATTACATCTACAGAATATTCGGTACTTTTCAGTTAGCCGGGCGCCAGTGGTATGCATACATGTATATGTCTATATACATGTGTATACATATACATATGTGTGGATATATATGTGGAATCTAAGTTTTTTGGGTGTTTAAAGTATCATGTTGTATGAATTTTATCTTTATTTTTTAATGTTCAATTGGTTTAAGTTATTTATTATAAAAATTTAACATTAAATGTAGAACGAATTGAATGAAATATCATAATATTTGTCCCTTCTCAGGCTTAAACAATGTAGGAAATAAATTTTGTTTTTTAATTTGCTCTTCAAATTAGGTTTTTGTTTAATGTCAAGTTTTTTACTACTGCATTCAGACGAACACATTTCAAAATTAATGGAGGGTACCAGTCTTTGATTCATGCGGTATCTTATCACAATTTGTGATGCAATTTACTTATGTATAATTCAAAATCTTTCACCAGTGCAGTAATGCAAGTTGCTGTACTTTGGGCAAAAACTTCCAATCTGAACGTAAAAAATCTGTTTGAAAATGTCATTTTTATTTCTAATATGGCGCCATATTCAACTTCTTTTTAATTCTTAAAAAAACTATTTCAGTAATTTTTCACATGAAAATCATTCAACTAAAAATAGACAAATTATTAGTACGGCTTTTGAATTATTGGCAACAATGAAAAAAGAAAATGTTAAATTTTATTGGAAAAATGTCCGTTGATTCTCAATGAAGAAAATGAAATTTGGTATTATTAAGAAAAATTCTTTCGTTTCTGTGACATTTTATGGGTTGGAGTTGATGTCAAACAGAGAACCTCACCAAGACTTTGTTTATTCTCCTCTATACTATCCTCCATCAAGCTATTCAAAAGTGAGGTTGAAGTTTCAGCAACAGCAGCACTGAAACTACCTGAAAACATACCTGCTTGTTCTTTAGAGCCTATTCTCAAGTCAGAAATAGGAATGATGGTTTCTTCTACTTCATGTATTATAACGGAATCATCTAACATTGTGGAACTACCATCATGTGTTCCTGCACCTTTCAGAAGATCTTCAGACAAACTATCCATTAAGAAGGAATCTGTATTTTTCACAACATTTACAGGTTTATGTGGAGTTAAAGGTAAGGCATTATGCACCAAATGTTGTTTGTCCTGGGAGTTCATGAAACACCATGACGAGAAGTGATCTTCACAGACTCTGTAATTATTGTAACATTTCGATGGTGATTTCTTGCGCAAGTCTGAAAGTCCAAGAATTTCAGTCCACTGCTGACATCTAAGGAAGACAAGAAAACAGAAAATTTACTTTCAAACTTTAATAAAAATATCACATATAAGTGTATAATTTATAGAACTTTCCAAAAAGAGGAGGAGATTTTCATGTACTTAGGGCTCATTTTAAACCGAAAACAAGTGGGTAAGTGTAATCGCAGATTACATAAAGTGTTTCGTTTAATACCTCTTCTCTTTTATAAATTTAAAAATCGATTTTTTTCATAAATCGGAAAGTTGTGATCAGATTTTCCTTTTTCCTTTTTTTTTTTTTTTTTAGATTTTATGAACCAGCGTATGAAATAACATCTGGATGCGAAAGAACAAATTTGTAAAATCAATAATTAAAAAATTATGTACTGATACTGAGGTTATCCAAACCTAGTATAAAAATTTATCTCTTTTTCTTTCCGTGTCCCATGGCCTGCCATGCAAAAAAATGCAATTCTGAAATTAATTATCTTCGCTCCCGATTGTAGGAAAAAAAAAATATTCTGAAAGAGAATGAAATTTTATGTTGGACGGCGTAATAATCGTAGTTCAAAAGTCGTTATTTAAAAATTTTTTGGGCCTGTATAAAAATTCTGAGCTTGTTTCTGATCACAAGACGCACCTGTTTTATATTATCTCATTATCGCAAAAAATTCAATATCATCAGAAATCTGTCGGCTTCACAAATGAAGGAAAATAAAAGATTCTTTTCTTGTTTTTTAACGAATTTTCAAGTTTTTATGGTACGATAGAGATCATTTTTAGAATTTCCGAAAGCTGATTTTTCCCCCGTCTTATGGTACTAATTTCGAATTTCTGGGAAACGTAGGAAAAAGGTAATCACGCCTTACCCTTCATGTATTGAATTATGAATTCGTGGAAATTTTATCTTTTAAAGCATTTTCATGAATTGTTTAAACTACATTAGAAGATTTACATAATCATTTAATAAATTTTACAAGGACTTTAGAAGGTCTGATGGATTTAGAAGGATTAATTAAATTGGAATTTATAGGGATTTTATGCATTATTTATAATTCCACTCAAATCTTTTATTTTAAATATTTTTTTTTTTAGTATTTTGTAGAATTAGTAAATGTTCAAATGTACTGTTATTACAATAGAAATATAGAGATATTTCCGAATTGAAAAATCCCCCCCCTCTCTCCCAACGCTAAGAAAGCTGAAAAGATGCAAAGGCAAAAGAAATTATCCATTTAAAAATGTATTTGTTTTGTGTAACCCATAATGCTTTTGAGACAAGATAAAGTAATGTATCTATAACTCATTCTAAGCTGTATAACAACTAATCAATGAATTAAATGAATTTTATAACAAGTTATTTTAATGGTACTTATAAATACCATCAGTAGATAAAGGGTTAAATAAATCGCCAATACTTATCTGCTGTTAAAATTACACCTGTTTTTAATCGGTGGAAGAGATAAATCATTTTTGTAAATTTGATAAAAAATCCATGCTTTTGTTGAATTATAAATGCCTTTCCAATCTTGTAATTTGGTGTTTTTAATTAATAACAGCCGTTAATTATGACTTTTTTCAAAATTTTTGGATTTGTCGTTTGATGTGCAGGCATGAAAGAGTTCCCCCTAAATGAGGAATCCCCATCTTTTTCAAAACAATTTTGGCCATTCTCTGGATTGATGCAAAAATGCAACGAAAATATTGGAAGCATATAAGGTTTGGGGCGGGGGTCCTTGAAAATTTAATAACTGGATATTTTTTCTACTCTTGGCCTTGGAGTTTCTTTCTGAATTGCTGTGTAAAAGAGCTATCAAATCAAACAGCGTTCGAAATCCTTGGTGGTCCGTTGGTCAGAGACCACCAAAAATTCAATCAGACAAACTAATTTGAAAAATTTTGTGGTCTGCAAGACCAGTAACTTTTTTTCCCCTGTCTGACAGGATGACAAGTAAACGTAAATTTACCCATCCCTCAGAAAATCACAACCAAACACAAATCACGCAATTTTATTTTATTTAAAAAAATAAATAAATAAAATTGCATTAAACCTTAGAGTCAGTTGAAATAAATAATCAAAAATAAAATATCTAATTAATAATTTCATAGTTTTTGTTTATGTACTGCATCAGAGTTTCCCCCAGACAGTTTCAGGGGGGTGCTGCACCCTGCCTGCCCTTAGATTTACAAAATAGCACCCCTCTTGCCCCTCATTTAAAAAATGAGCTCCCTTGTTGCCCCCACCTGAAAAAAAGTGCCTTTACTCGTTTGTTTATCAAAAAATTTACTTGCATAGTAAAAATTGACTCATTGCTGCCTTTAAAATAGTGTTCTGTCTATTAAATATTAAAAAGTAGTTTTAAAAATCAAAAGAATGCTTTTAATAATTTCAAGGAATGCCCTTAAGAATCCAAAACATGCCCCTCGGAATTTAAAGTGCCCTTTTTCCACAAGCAGCACCCTGCCCTTTTTCAAACTTGGGGGAAACTCTCACTGCTTATTTAATTTTTAGCAAATTATAATTTTACATTTTATGATGCTGAAAATTTTGAATAACTGCAAAAGAAGTTTGTTTCAAATGAATATCAAATTTCAAATTATTTGCTTAAAAGGCGCAAAGGCCAACCTAGTGAAAAAGTTTCCATGCCGGGACTCGAACCGGGGCCATCAGTATAGCACACTGTCGTTCTACCGACTAAACCACATGCAACGATACCCAGCCTGTAACTTTTCATTATTACAGGTTGGCAAGGCTACAAGCGCAGCACAAGATGGAATATTTTCCGTGAGCCATCGACATGGGTCAAACACAGACACATAATTAAATCCAGCATTGATTCAATCTATATTTGGATTTTTTTTTTTTTTTTTCCAGAGAGAGACATGCATACAATAATTTCATTTGAAATATTGTATGCAAGGCAAGTGTCTCTCTCTGGAAAAATTTCCAAATATTAATATAAAATATGTTTGGTTTATAGTAGGAGGAGGGGGAGGGGGGGGGGCTGTGGCTGTCACTCAAAGGGACTTAGATTTTTATGTAGCAGACAATTGAGGATGACTGCGGACCAGTGACTTTTTATTTTTATCGATTCTACCGCTGTCATTGGTGATATTATAAGTATATGAAAGTCATCGTAATGAAGTTATTAAAATATCTTTCAGGAGTGAAACTTTTTCCAGTCTTTAAAAGAGAAAGGAGGTTTCAATATGATTCTTTTCGGAATAGAATATTTTGTCCTCACTTTTGACTTAAAAGTTTAAATTTATTTTTGTTTTTAATGCTTTCTAAGTTACGAAAAGACAGTAACTATCATACATACAGTTATATTTCATTTTATTCTATAAATTAGAGCCGTACTGAGTTCTCGGTAAATACTCGGTACTCGGCCAGTACTGAGTAGTTGTAAGAATTTCATTTTTTAAGCATATGAATTTAAAACTGATCTGTAAAAAGTTATTCGAATATCAATGTATAATATATGCAATAATTCATAACACTATTTAATCGGTATTTAACAATATGTCTACAAAATATAGAAAAAGTTAAGAACAAAAACCCTCATAAAATAATTCCAGATTAAAATTTAGTTTCACATTTATACAAATAAAAATATGTTCATTTTAAATATATAGGAAAACAGAAAAGACTATTATTTTGGACAAAGAAACTGAAAATACAATAAATGTAATAAAAAATTAATAATTAAATTTATTATATTTCAAATTATGGTGCAAAAACACCAAATGTTCTACATTATCAGTAGACAGAGCATTTCTTTTACTACTATAAATTTGGCCTGTCTCTGAAAATATACATTTAGAATAAACAGTGGTTGAAGGTGCACATAAGAATTTTTTTGCAAGGTTGCACATAATCGGAAAAGTCCCCCCCCCCCCCGTAAAACACACAAGAATTTTACGAACTATAAAAAGAAATTGAGGGGGCACCAAATTTACACTACAAACCTCGTTTTTTCTTGTTTTTGTTTAAAAGAATTACGTATTTATATATTGGGAATTTTTTTTCCAATAAAAGTGCATTCATTTTTTGTTTCAAACTTATTCCATTATCCCTTTACACCCAAATACAAATTTATGAATAAGGACTTCTTCCTTTTCAAAACTTCGTTAACATTCTCTCTTTTGAGTTGGTAATTTTCTTTCTGTGCTTGTGACAAAAACATATACTCGCAAAATGGCATGAGGTTTCCTTCTGGGAATACAAAAGGGTTGTAAATTGCTATCTTCGATACATTTTTTCTACACCCATTTTCTAGATTCCCTTTGCCAAAATATAACAGAAATTTCCTCTTACGTTATTTAGTTGTTTGGAGCTTCTGAATTGAAATTAAACAAAATTCCAAAATAAATGCGAAATATGTATTTAATAAAATTGATTTCTGTTTATGCACTTTTCAATTTTGTGACATGTCACAAAGAAAAAGTGTGGGGAGGGGCGCCAAATTGAGACTTTGCCCTGGGCACAGTTTTCTCTTTGCACGGTGCTGTTCCAAATTACTGTGATATAAACATAGTACTAATAAGTTCTATCCTATACTAAACTTTCCTCTCTTGTGTATTTCTTAATTTTATAGAAAAGAAAATATGAAAATGCATTGTAGTAATAGTAATTAAAAACATTTTCACTCACGTAAATTTTGTCACAGCAATTTTCAACTCTATGTAGCCTTTTTCTGAATGGTGAAATTTTCTGAAAATTCCCCACCCCCACCCACATACGTAACTCCCTAAAAATTTATAATGCTGCAAAAAAAGTGTCAATTTTTCAGAAACAATAACAAAGACTTTTTTTATATGTTACTTTAAATTTACACAAATTCAAGTGTTATAAAATCGAAACAATAGGTAAATATATTAAATTTATAAGCCAATTGTTTCTAAAATTGGCTGAATTTTCTAACTTTTCCGCCATTTTTTAAAAGATTCTTTGCTTCTAATGGAAATGAGCTGTAATTTCCGGTACAAGACTGAACGAAGATGTATCAGAAAATAGAGACTTTGAATTTGAGAAAAGCATAGCAAAAACAGAAAAAGAAAATATTTGTATTTTAAATTTATTCAGATAAATATGCAACAGCATTTAGCTAAAAAATACTGGGCAATACGAATACTGAGAATTCATTATATTCTTAGTAAATATACATTTTATAAAGATCTTCAGATTGAAAGAAAAATGATAATTGTGATAACATTAATAACCAAATTAGCAATTAATTAATGTAAAAAATATTTTTTAAAATGATAACCAAATTGCTAAATTTATTTTAAATAATTTTGTTTGATTAGAATGGTTTAATTTCGTTATGGTTCTAAATACAATCATGAAAATAATCATACAAAAACGGCGTAACAAAAGAACAAATTTAAATAAGTTACAAAAAAAAAAAAAAATCATAACAATAAGTAAGAGACTAAATTATCATAGTTAAGCTTATAAATATTTCATTTAAATAATATCTAAATTAGTGAATTTATTTGAAGAGTATTTTATTAGCATGTTGTTGTCAATTAGTTTTGGTTCTGAATATAATAATGAACATTATAGAAAATAGTCATCAGAAAGAACAAACAATTTAAAAAAAAATGAAGTCATCAAAAGAAAAGAATCTATACAATAAAGAACAACAGGTAAATGAATAAATAATTCCATTTTATTAAAATTAGAATGTACTATTGTTTCACAACATTAAATAGTATAACTTAGTACATGGTTTAAAAAAAAAATCTATACACTTTATAGTACAGACATTAAAAAACGAAAAACAATTATTTTATTCATATCATCATTCTAAAAATATTTTAAGTACAAATGGACCACAATGATTTTAGGTCTAGCGTAAATAAGAAAAAAGTTTTGTTAAAAACGAAACAATAAGTTTAAAACGAAATACCTGTTTTTATCTTTAGGAAAACGATAAAATCGTTTATTTTTCTGGAAAGTATTATTAGTACAGTTTCTAACTCTGCACCAAGTACCTGGCATGTTTAACAAATTAACACTGAAAATGTTAACTCAAAATCAAAAGTATAAGAACTAGAATATTTGGCGCGAAAGAAAAAGATAGTACTTTATTCTTCGAGAGCTAAACATCAAATGCGAAGTTTCACCTCACCGTCCGCTGGAGGGCGCTACTTTCAACTCGCTAAATTTCTCCCATTGATCTGGCAAGGCTTGTATATTCAAGGGCTTTGCTGAGAAACTCAACAACCCTAAGAAGCTGGTGTTGTGTTGAGTGTTTTGGGCGAAAGCCAAACTGCTCGGGCATGAAATATAATATAAAAAGTTAATTTTAAATTCCTATGTTTCTTTACATTATTATTTTTCTGGTATTAATTATTTTAGAAATAATACACATGAAGTTTCATTTTAATAATAACTTCTCAGGTATTCGGTTTGTAAGGTATCAAAGAAAAAAGTACTAAAATTAACGGAATAATATATCCTCTATCCACTGTTTTATCATATATGGATATCACATGTGCTATATTTTATGTATTGTATCTGTTAACACTAGAACGTCCGGAAGATTTACCTAACCTTAATAAAAACATAGTCTTCTTCAGGTTTTAGGCTTTCCAAATGTTTTTCTTCGACAAGTAACCCTCCTCAATTTTTGGAAAAGAGCTCCTAAAACAATTTTATTTTATTAGTAAATTAATCGAACACATTTCACTTTTTAACACACATAGAAATTTAAAATCCTTACGGATACTTAAAATAAAAAATAAATATATTAAAATAAATAACCCATAGAAATTACTTATAATTTACTGAAATTTTTTTTTATTACCTTAGGCTAGAAGCAAATGCTTCAAGGTGCTCCTTCCTGGTTTTTACCGATTCTTTTTTGACATTCATTTCGTATGATTCCAAAAAGTCATGCAAAACTGGAAACGTAGGGAAACTATTTTTTTCTACTTTGCAGGCCCATCGTTCGAGTTTATTTTATTTATTGCATTGACTTTGTCTTGCATATAAAACTTGTGGCTGTCGTTTCCTTGCAGTTTCAATTTAGTTATATTGAGTTCACTGAAATATCAGCCATATAGGCAAATCGTTTTAGTCCATTCTCATCAGAAACACATTTATTAAAGTAGCTTATGGATTTATCGTGAATATAGTGCTCCAATAAAAACACTCTTAGTTCGTCTCGAAGTTCAAATAATCTTGACAGTACCTTACTTCTAGAACTTTCGAACAGCCATGGAGCTTTACAAGGAAGGAGAAGTTATTTGTGTTCACTGCCCATTTCATCACACAACGCACTAAATAATCTTGAGATTTTTGGCCATGCTTTAATAAAGTTAACAATTTTCAGAGCATTTTCCAGAGTTTTTTTAAGCGCTCATCAAAACCATTTACTGCAAAGCTTCTCGATGAAGACTGAATTGCACTGAAGAAGCCACTAACTTAATATTGCAAACTAAGCCTGAATATAAGGATAGTTGATTACCAAGTGCTTTTCAAGTTTTGATGGCTTCATGTTTACGTCGAACAAGTTTTCACAGCAAAATACCCACTGAGTTTTAAGCTCTCCTTCATTGCTCGAAAACACAAACCCGCATTTCAAATAAAGTGGGTTTATAATTCCGCAGACACATTTTTGGCTTTTTCGCGTTCCCTACATTGTAATTACAAATACCTGACTATGGCTGAGTAACACTTTCACTCTTACTAATAGTAGCAGTGGAGGTTGAAGGTTCCTCACCATTTGGAGCTCAGTTTTACGATACGATCCAGTAGTAAACCACCGTTCCATAATGTCATTAAATCTACTCTCAATCCAAACAAACATAAACAATCACTCACTCTTACAAGCAGAGGAAGAATGTTCCGATTCAAGGGCAAATAAAAAAATGAGATAAAGTAACAGCGCAAGTTGCGTGCGCGCGCATCCCAGCTCGAAAGCAGGCGTCAAGGATTGCCATAACGAATACTACCATATCTCACAACGAGGTCATAACATAAAACCGATTGACTTGGTTGTTTAATAATACACTGTCGTCTTACGAAGTTTTATTTTAAGCTCATAACTTTCATGACTATTGAAGTTGTAAAATATTGTATTTCTTGCATTTTTTTAACAGATCAAATAAAAGTTATATGTTGGTGGCAAGCCTCGATTGTGCCACCACATATATATTGGAAATCACTGGTCTAGCACACACTTTTACTTCTTAACTTTTTAATTTCTTTTCTATTAGCTTGATTCTTTTATGTGACATACTTATTACATATACGTTTCATGTCTTCCCCAGGTTTTCGTCCTACATATTTATATATTCTCCCCGAAATGGGTGATATGTTTTTCCAAAGGTTGTACTTGTCCTGAAATTTTACGAGCAGGGAATTCTTCGGTACCAGTATTTTCTTATGGAAATATCTCTTCTTGAATAAGGCGAAATTTTGCGCGTTCAACCTAGATTTATTTCTTTATAAACAAATAATGATATGTGTCCTGAAAAAAATCCCTGAAGCGTACGACCCCTGGTTTTTCTGCTAGATCTTTTTTTCGCTGATTGTTATTATTTATTTTTATTTTTATTAATTTATTTATTTACTATACATATATATCTTTATATATAGCATATATATTTATTGGTTGGGGGGAGGGTCGGTTAGTTGGTAATTGAAATTAGTCACCATTTTCGGTTTTTCTTCACCCACACATCAAAATGTGAAGTTTTATATAGCTGTTTTGAACTATGTAAATAAGTGAGAAATGTACTCAGTATATTTAAAGTTAGATATCTTGCACAAATATAATGATTAATGCGGACAAAATATTTAAATTTTGTTCAGTATAGCGCAAAGAGAGTTCTTGTAAATCTTACAATTTTAGATATATGCAATCTAATGATAGTAGAAAGGATACAAAAGTAATTTGTTTAATAAAAATAAATGTACATTATTTACAGGGATGAGATTTCCGCGTTATCTTGCACCAGTATTTTGTTAGAGAAAATGTTATTTCTTTTAATCGGAACATTTTTGCAATTGAAAACAACAAAATTTTCTCTAAGAATATACTGGTGTGTAAAAACGCGGAAATCTCATCCCTGTATTTACCAATATTAGAAAAAACAGAAAATACAGAACATACAATGAATTCTTTTTATGACAAATATATATACTTTTATAGTTATTTAACTGCATCTTGATAATGCACATACTTCTGGGAAATTATTATAAAATATTCAATTTACAATTTTTCAAAAAATATTTTTAGATTCTTTAAAACTGTTTTAAGAATTATTTTTGTAGCTATGATTTAATGTTTACGTACAGTGTTTCATAGTTATAATTTAATGATGAAAGATGTGGCAGGTTGCAAACAAATGATGCAAAAATATTTGAAGGTTATGAAAAAAAAATGAAAATAAAAATAATCATACGAATCAGAGGCATCTTTAATCGATAATTAAAATAACACAAATGTAAATCATTCTTTTATCAGAATTATTTATTGGCATTAAACATTCCAAGCCGCAATGAGGTAGCTCCCAATAAGGCAGATTGGATTAAATGAAAGAAATCAGTCTCTATTTGATCTACACGTATCTAAACAAAATTAATCTATGAACATTTTGCTAAACCTTTTTTCCGGTGACAGAGTTTTATCAAACTTATGAAGCTGTGACTTGAGTATTTGATTTAGAATACAGAATAGTTAAAAATTCCATGTTTTACTTTTATGGATAGTTGAAATGTTTTGGATTTAATTTTAAATAGTTAAGTAATTGACACATAATTTTAATTTCAAATTTTAGGGTCAATTAATATTATAATTAATAGAAGAAAAATGAAAACCCTTCTAGAATATTTCAAGTGTAACACTTAATAATTTTTCTGTAGATTTTCTTTGAATATTAAAATAATTATTTCCTCTATAACTTGAAATTATATATATTTTTTTTTCAGAAAACCAATATCGCAATAATTGTTAACAGTTGTTTCTATTTTCAGAAACATCATTAATAAAATAATAAGAAATTGATTTAAAATATAACAATCTCATTAGCACAAAATTAATTCTTTAATATGAAGAAAAAAATATAAATATATGTTTAATATAAATATATCAAACATAAAAAATGGTAATTACATTTCTGAATAATTAAACTTTTATTTTAGTAGCTTATATTGTATGAAAAATTAGAGTGAAAATAATTCCGAAGGTTTTCAATTGTTAAGGATATTATTATACATTGAGTTTTTTTAGACACTTAAAAAATAAATAGCGTAACATATTTCTTTAGGAAATACTCTTTTGTTTACTAATATTTTTTACTCAAAATTTGATATTACATTGACAGACAAGGACCAATTCGTGTCTGACGCTCACCATTTAATGAATGTAAATGAAATTAATAAATATGGTTTATATAAAGAATGTTAGTTAACACTTATTAATTTAAATGAACATTTCACTCTCCCCCCCCCCCTTAATGCATGTCCTTCTCTGCCTTGAACGGAAAGAAGTAGGGAGCAATAACGTTACTGGTCACAATTCCTACTAAACGAAAGTGAAGATTTCTGCTGATTGTTACTGCGATTTTTACAATGTCCTCAAAATTTATTCCCATCTTCATTACCACACTGAAATTCTTATCTTCTCGAGAAGGGAAAAAATTAAACTAGTTTGTTTCTCTTCTTTGTCCTCCGTTACCTATTTCTGCCTTTTGACCTGCTTTTTATCTTCACTCATTCTGTGACAACAGCTGATACTTTTCAGAAGATGTTTTAGGTTGTTGAATTTCATTGTAAACCTGGATTGTTACTTGATAAAGGTGTGGAATAATATCTAAACATTCATCAAAATCTATATGACAATCAAGTTGTATTTACAGTTCTATTTTATCAAAATACTGTCGTACCTTTTGAAAGAAGTCCAGAGCAGTTGCATCTTTCCTCCCACTATTCTTATCAGTTACACATGGCAAACATGTTTAACCTTAACAAATATTCATCATGTTTTTCAGTGGCAGAAAGGTCTTATCTCAGCACAAGCGTTAATAATTTTCGTTCATTTTGAGTTCGGGTGTCTCTTTCATCCAATAGATGTCTGCAAGGGAAAGACATATGAACTTAGTTTTAAAATTTAATAATAGAAAAATAACCCTCGATGAAAGTGACAAACAAAATTAGACAATTTGTTATTCGAATATTTATTATATCTCAATTAGGCAGATATTTGCGAATTGAAATGAACTAGGATTCAAATTTAACCCTGATGCGGGTGGTGTACACGAAAAAGGAAACGTAATTTTCACAGTGGTTGCACCAATAACATTTAATTAAAATTTTCCTTTTATGAAGTACGGGAAAATTAGTTAGTTTTTATTTTTTAATAAATTGGTTTTTAAATTCTGATGTCACTCCATCATTTCTTCATTTTACAAGCAGAATTACTCCGCGCCGGAAATGGTCAAACACTTTTACTAAAATCTTGAAAACAATCCATGGAATTCACATCTGAATATTTTTAGGGACGGCTTTTTTAATCTTAAAACAAAAGGCACCTAGTTCGCCCAGAAATTAGACTGATGTTCATTAGAAACATCAAACTCAGATAAATTGTCGCATTTTATGATCTTCAATCAATACGCGTTATCATACTATGTAAGTTACCAATTACTGAGCTCACTGTTAACATTAGACAGACGGAGATTGGGATTATCGATCTTTCACATACAGGGTGTGACACGTATTTGAGAACACACATTATCTGAGAAATACCAACTTGGACATCTGGTTACAAATGCTTTTCTGCTACATCTAGCATGTCAGAACGTAGGCTATCTGACAAAAAGAAAACGCATGCTGCCATTGTCCCATTGGCTTAAGTAGGCCAATTCAGAGAGTGCTGCATTTTTGAAACTCGCCCTGTCATTCGTATTTAAAATAAGGAGCAAAATGAAGACTGCCAGGTTGGATGTGGCAAACGTTTCATACAGGGAATGACTTTGTTAGTGATATGGTATCATCAAAACGCCGGAGTTAATCATTCGCGTCGATAAAAGTCTTAGGAAGTCGATGAGCGCATTCGCTAGAGAGCTGCAGATAGACGAGGCCACCATCCGATGTGCGATTCGTGAGAACCATCGTTAGAGTTCGTACGCGGTGAGGAGAAAACGGATCTTGTCCCAGTGAACATTCATAACCACCTAATCAATGCCTAAAGCTTCCTTGACAAACTGAAACATCAAGAGGAACCAGGTATGTTGTAGTCCGGGTGCTACGGTTGAGAAAACTGCAAATCGTGATAAGAATATACCGATAGGTGGGTATCTACTTTAAATTAATGCAATGCATTTCAGAGGGGGAGGCATCGCGTAAAGTCGTGGGAATTCAAGATGACGGCTGTTATTCAAAATGGCGTCATTTACTGAATTTTCTTACTATCTATCACATACATGCGTGTTCCAGATCGGTTTCGATGTTTTTAACGTCAAAAATCTCGTTTTCAATACTTTTCATCATAGTTCAATGCGTTTATGAATTCAGTTTGTCTGTCTGTCTGCTTGCCATTGCATGCTCTAACTCGTTTAAATATCGCTATTCACTTAAATTCAATCAGATTGTCATTGATTCATACATGTTACCGACGTTTACAATAACATATTCCGAATAAAAATGGAAGTGTATAGCTTTTATAGTCTATTTACAGGACCCTCAAAAGAATTCCATTACGTTATTATCTATTAGTCCGGGTATTACGGTTGAGAACACTGCAAATCATGAGATGAATATGCCGATTGGTGAGTATCTACTTTGTATTAACACAATCCATATAAGAGGGGGAGGCATCGCGTAAAGCCCTAGGAATTCATGATGGCGGTAGTTATTCAAAATGGCGTCATTTTCTGAATTTTCTTACTATCCATCATACAAATGTGTGTTTCAGGTCTATTTCGATGTTTTTAACGTCAAAAATTTCGTTTTTCACACTTTCTGCCCTAGTTCAATGCGTTTAAGAATTCAATTTGTCTGTTTCTTTGCCAGTCTGTCTGCTTGCCATCCCATGCTCTAACTCACTTAGATATCGCTACTCACTTAAATTCACTTAGATTATCATTTAATTTATGTATGTTATTGAAGTTTAAAATAACATGTTCTGAATAAAAATTGAAGTTTATAGCTTTTATAGTCCGTTTTCAGGCCCTCAAAGAATTCCATTACGTTATTGTCTATCAGTCTGTGTGCTACGGTTGAGATAACTGCAAATCTTGATAAGAATATACCAATTGGTGAGTGTCTACTTTATAATAATACAATCCATATAAGATTGGGGAGGCATCGCGTGAAGTCGTAGGAATTCATGATGCCGGCTGTTATTCAAAATGGCGTCATTTTAATTCACAGATTTATCGTCTGCGCCTCAAAGAATCTGCAAGCAGAGTCAGGAACCGCAACATTAAGAAAGTGAAATATAAGTTGAAATTTTAGATAACATTGAATGGTGGCGACTAAACATCATAATTACATTGTATGTTTATAAGCTGCACTCCTAAGAAAATAAACTTTGCTAGTAATAATAACAGTTTGTAATACTTTCATACCTAGTACAATTTGAAAACGCACATTATAATTAAACTAGTTGGATGTGCCAGTCCTAAAACTTTCTTCTGTCCCATACATCTTAATATTTCAA
The DNA here is from genome assembly GCA_963932465.1 of Maratus speciosus. Taxonomy (NCBI): domain Eukaryota; kingdom Metazoa; phylum Arthropoda; class Arachnida; order Araneae; family Salticidae; genus Maratus; species Maratus speciosus. Next base: position 165,058 of record CAWVRF010001220.1, on the reverse strand, counting down.
AAAGCAGTTGCAGATTTTAATATTTCAATATTATTAGTTCAACACTATACCAACTTTGATTTTCATCTTAAATTTCTGATTCAGTCAATTAATCGGAGTGAAAACATGTTAAACTCGATCATGATATTTATTAAAATCAAAAGTTTTTCGTTTTTCTATTCGCTGTTTGCGAATAGCCGCCTTAGCAGGACACGAGTTCCCGTCTCTGTACGAGCCGCCGATAGATAATAGAACTGCTAAAAATCAAGAAAATTATATTAAAAGCTCTATCACATCATCCCCTTCCAGCGGAATATTTCCAAATTGAAGGAGGACCTGCTGATGATCCAAATTGAAAGAGAACCTGCTGGCCATAGACGAAAACATATACAAGAAGTTTGGTTCAATTCTATGCATAACTTTAGACACTTTTCGATGGTATTTTACAATAATGAAAGAGGACATGCTTGCGACAGACAAATATATACTAAAAAAAATTATTTCAATTCTATGCAAAACTTCATACACTTTTCAATGGTAAAATGGCGACAAACGGACAGATAGACATTTAAACATGCGTTTTGGAATATCTGACTCCTAAAACGTGTAAATCCGTCGAAAACCGGGAGTCGAAAATTTTCAGGAATCCAATACTTTAATCTTGTAGAGATAGGAGAAAGTAAAAAGCACATAGGTTATAAACAGTACTGTACTCGATTTCCTTTTTGAGCCTCTGCAAATGAACGATAAATGATATGCACGATATAGTTTACAGGAAGTACATTGTACTGCACCTCACTGGTGTATATCAATATCAATATGTTTCAAAGAGTTTAAAATCATTAAAATACACTGAAAATAACCTTAAGAGCATAGAATTTTACATCAAACACACTTTTATATGATGAATAGTATGGAAATTGCAATGATTCCAAAAAAAGAAGCCATTTTGAATAATCCGCCATCTTGAATTTCCACGACTTTACGCGATGCCTCCCATCTTATATGAGTTGTATTAATATACAGTAGATACTCACCAATAGGTATATTCTTCTCACGATTTGCAGTTTTTTGAACCGTAGCACCCAGATTAATAAACAACAACGTAATGGAATTCTTTTGAGGGTCCTGTAAATAGACTATAAAAGCTATACACTTCCATTTTTATTCGGAATATGTTATTGTAAACTTCGATAACATGTATGAATCAATGACAATCTGATTGAATTTAAGTGAATAGCGATATTTAAACGAGTTAGAGCATGGAATGGCAAGCAGACAGACAGACAAACTGAATTCATAAACGCATTGAACTATGATGAAAAGTATTGAAAACGAGATTTTTGACGTTAAAAACATCGAAACCGACCTGGAACACGCATGTATGTGATAGATAGTAAGAAAATTCGGAAAATGACGCCATTTTGAATTACAGCCGCCATCTTGAATTTCCACGACTTTACGCGATGCCTCCCCCTCTGAAATGCATTGTATTAATATAAAGTAGATACTGACCAATCAGTATATTCTTATCACGATTTGCAGTTTTCACCTTATTTTGGACGTGTAGCAGTCGGACTATTGCTGTTTTCCTCAGATAAGAAAAAAATTGTCCAGATCCAGAAAGTGAACCTCCAAAAGATAGGTGAATGTATATAATAAGAGATTTCGAGCGTCATGCACAGAAAATTTATAAGTTTACTGCTAATTCTGGGGGATCGTAAGTAGCTAAGATGATCCTATGCCTCCAAATGTCTTTCTTCAAGGTGCTGGAGGCAAAGCCGTTCAGTCCATAAAACCCACTAATGGATTGCCTAAAAGCTTTCATGAACAAGTCATCCTCGAACTCGGGTATTAACACCGTGGGCTATTACGTATGTGGAGTGGTTAAGAATCCAATAGGTATCGCCACAGCACTGTTGCGGAATTCAGTGCAGCCGTCTCTATTCAATGGCAATGAATTATTTTAACGCTAACAGAAGCAAGTTACTGTGTTTTCGTAGTGTAAAATGAATACCAGAATTAAAAAAAAATATATTTGAAAATGAAGGAATGCAATATTTTATTTCTCTTTCTTTTCAAGAGATATAAAAACACATTTTACTGAAATTCTGGTACAAATCGCGATTAAAATATTGTGGTAACAAAGATATCGCCCATCATTTCAAAGAATTATAAGCATCTGTATTCAGTGAATGCATGGTTAGTACGGATACCGTTATTTCTCCAGGAAAACTACCAGTATTTTTTTTATAGAAAAAGATATATAGGTTAAACGCGCAAAATTTCGCCGCCTTTGAAGAAGAGATTTTCTATAAGAATATACTGGTGCCAAAAAATTTTCTGGTCTGCAAAATTCAAGGAGGCGTACGAACCATGTAATATATATTTTTTAAATATATGTGGCGTATCGCAAAATTTCAGTTACAGGCAAATATTTTTCTACGCTACCTCGCATCAATTTTTCAAAACAAATTTTTTTTACATACGCTGTGGGATGATTTGCAAGAGAAATATTCTAAGAAATGTATTTTTTTCAATAATGGTGCAAATAGAAAATAAAAATATTTGCACGTCAAGCACATTAATTATAATTGAATCCGAATGTAAAAGTCAATTGCGAAAAAATACTATAGTATAATATTCTTAAAGAATACAATGCAGTTTTCGAATTTTACATACAAAATACTAATTGTTTCTCAATTCTTATTATTTTCTATTTACTTGTTGCAGGTTAGTATGCATATGTTAGCGAAAGTGCCTTGGCACGGACAAATATATATTTTTTTTCTTTTTCACACATTTTCTAGTTTACTGTTAAAAGTGCAAGGAATACAATTTTCAATATAAAATGAAACAAGATTTGACCAGCGTACAGGTTTTAAGCCCTTAACGTTTCGCATTAAATTACTGTTTAAAAATTGAAATCGCTTATTGGCACCACTTTTTTAAAAAAGAAATAATCACCTTATTTAATGTCAGTTAAAATGCGATAATAAAGCCAATCACACTAAAATAAAACTGGTGGGAATCAAACAAACTGTGTAAAAGACACAGCCCGTGAATACCTCGGGAACGAGAATTATGAGGCCACACTAGTCACGGCTTGAAGTTCGAACGCTAATGATAAGTCTATGGCAACAATATTTTCAAATATCTTGCTTGATTTTTAATATTTTTAAATGATTTTTTTTGCACAGGATAGCTGAGGACTATCTGTTTACGGGCTATTTTCTACTTTTCTGATTTTCGTTGTAGTTTAATTCTCAGGATCCTGTCAATTTAGGATCCAGTGAAATTCGAGGTGTTGTGTCCTTTTTAGTTTTATAACATTCATATCAGCAAAATTCAGGAAAATTTTTTTAATAACAACGAAAATATAGAGTTTAATCTTTCCAATAATATGCTTTCAATAGTTCTACTACAATTAGGCTGAGCAAAATTTGTAAAGATTTTGATGAAACATGTGTCAAAAACGGCCTCGTAATGATATGTTGCCCGCCCCATATCGGACATGAAAACACCGCCCTATTAAAAATCTGATTGGCTAAGACCGACACATTTTAGCAAATGGAAACTATTTCATATTTCCTTTGGTGTGATTGGATTATTATACCCTGGTAAAATAGATCACTCCTATTTATACTTTGGATTTATTCTTTTCTACGATTATTGTTTAATTTTGACAAAATACTCTTGAAAGAATGAAATATTTCAAATTCTATATTTCTATGAATAACGAAGGATATTACGCATTTACTTTGTATATATAAAATTTTAGAGCCGTATACAGGGAGGTAAAACATGTACAAGTTACTAGGGGACAAAATTTCAGCGCGAGTTTATTACAGTGTTGAATTCAGTCACTTTTATCCGGGAGGGATTTCCGAGGCTCCGGGGGGGGGGGGGCATAATAGAGTTCTAGGGGGAAATTGCACTTTTTGACCATTGAAAATGCAAAATATCGAATCTTCCGGGGGGGGACAACTCATCGCTCCGGGAGGTGGATGTCCCCCCCCCCGTGCTACCCCCTGAATTCAATATTGGTTTATTAAGTAAAACGGTAAAAAAATAGACGCGTTGTTTTTAAAGTAATTTTAAGTTAAAATAGTTAACAAATAATAAAATTACGAAGTCAGAATTTGCTAGAACATGTTTGTGGACTGGCCAGGAGACTGGGTTTCAAGTTTCCTATTCTTGTATATGTATAAAATATTCGACAATTTAACATTTTAATTTCGAAAAACAGTTTTTTTAATTAAAAATCAGCAGAACTTAAAGTTGGTAAGTTTTAAAGATTGTTAACTTTAAAATTGTAGATCAACTTGTTCAAATTTTTAAAGAAATACTTTCAATATTCATTACTTTAATATTTATTATTTTTAAGGGGACAGTACACCTTTAACAGTCGAGAACGAAATTTGTCCTGTGTAACACATCTTTTTTTAAGAGCCCACTTCAGACACGAGAAGAAAGGAAAAGGTTAATATTAAGTCTATGGGGGCGTTATTTTGAAATTTCTCGCTTTGATTTTAATATTACTGAATGATGTTTTTTGCACAGGATAGCTGAGGGTGATCTACAACCAGGCTAGTTTTTACCTTTTCGATTTTTGTTTCAGTTTTTTTTTTTTATATATATATTAGGATATTTTAAATTTCAGAACGGATTCCAACCGGTTATGAAAGTAAAAGTATATATATATTTTTTAAATAGCTGAAACCAAATTCGAAAAACTAAAAACTAGCCCGGTTATAGAGCGTCCTCAGCTATCCTATGCAAAAAAAATTCATTTTTAAATTTTTAAAAAGGAAGCGAGATATTTGAAAATAACGCTCCCATAGACTTAACATTAGCGCTTTCATATTTTTCCCCGTTACTAGTGTGGGTTCTCATGTAACGTAAAGGTATTATTTTAACTGTTAGGAAACGGAAAAATTTATCATTAACTATAATAATGTAAAACTAAAAGTTATGAGACTATAAGGTAAAATATAGCATTTTATAAAAGTCTGTCAACTAGCAAATTTATTTTTCAATACGTATTGTAACGGAATCCTGGTTTAAATGGAATATTTTCAAGATTCCCCTAAAAATATCTGACAATTGTATGTGCAAAGACGAAAAAAACCCACCTAAAACGGTATTTCGCACTTATTGTTTATGTTTTCATCTTACCAGGTTTATAGTGTCATGTTTTTAGCATGAGGGGGTCGAATTTTAATTACTATTAGGTCCCGTGTTTTTCTCTACGCCCTCTGTATTTTCTATATGTATATCCAACACAAAACTTTTGGACGGGTACTCAGATGTTTAGCACTCTCCAACATAGTTGAAAAATGTTTATGAGTTGGACTTGACTGCTTGTCTGTCCGTACTCTAACTAGCGTACATATACTTGGATTGTGATGTAACTGAAATACGTTGTTGAAGTGTGTAATAATTTATACTTCATGACATGGACATTCAAAAGTATTCTTTTATATTATGGCCTATGTGGAAAAATCATTTGCGGTGTATTTTAATGATGTAAAGCAATTTAAACATAAAATCTATGCACCTTATTGAAGTGCACAGGTTCGTGTACAGGGGAATTCAAAAGTACATTTCTTTATATTGTCGACTATGAAGAAAAAACGTTTTACGGCGTATTTTAATAATGTTTCTCTGTTGCAAACATAGCGAAATGGATATGAATTCATGAGGTGTGCTAACATGTTTGCTGAAGGGGTTGCAAAGCATTTATCATTCATTTACACTATCACAGAAAAGAATTCAGTTTTATTACAGAAAAAACTGCTCGCTGCGTGTTTTAGTTCTGTTTCAACATTTTAAACAAGATGAAATTCATATACGTTACTGAGGTTTACTACAAGATGCTTACATTAGAATATGATGTGAATCGCATTTTATTTCATTTACAGGGGCACATAAAAGTTGCTGGATACAATACTGTATACGAAGTATTCTCTATTAGGGATGATTGCTAAAAGTCAGTTTTCACCTATGATATACTTTTTTAATACTAGATTATACATATGATTTCTATAGACCGTGTATAGGGCTGCGCAAAAGAACTAGGAAGAATTGCTGAGAATGAGAGTGAATTGCTGTTTTTTTTTTTTAATTTAATTCTACATTTTCAAGTTTAACTATATTTAGAAAGATGTGTTTGTAAAATATAAATATAATAATATACAAGGCTATTCAAAGAATTGGATGCATGCGCGCACCTATGAATGATAATTTCTGGAAGTACGATTTCAGTTGTTTTAAGCATGTTTATACTGCAATAATTTTGATCTTAACATGTTGCGTGTATATAAACTTGTTCGAATGCAAGGGCTGTACAAAATAATACAAATATACTGGCGTTAATTGGTAGAAATTGCTGAAAGTTTACTTTCATCTGCATTAATCGTTTTTTTATTATATTAAATTTTATCATTTTTTCATGCCGTTAAAACAAGCCTAAGAATATCCATTGATGACATAAAAACATGGAAACATTCAAATGCTTCATTTAAAACACATTACTAAATAGGTGTGATAAAATATATACAAATGTTTTTTTAAAATTAAAAACACTAGATGTTAAAATGATAAAAAGCTACTCCGAGCGCTTTCGGCTAACCTTAAGCCATTGTCAAGGAGAAGAGGATTGACTGATAAAAACACTCGACGCTCGATGTTTACTGCTACAGATTGACCGGAAACTCACTTCAGGAAGCCCGCAGGTGGTCGTATCCATTAAACTGAAGGAGGGGGAAGGTAGAGAAAACTCAATCCTCCGAGAGACCGAACTTTCCAGTAATATTAAGTAAATTAAACCAGATACGCGGAATGACTTTGTCATTTTAATTTTTCAATAATTTGAACAATTTAAATTTACTAAGATTTAACAAAAACTTAAAGTTAGTAAGTATTAAAGAATGTTTACTTTGAAAGTTTTGATCAACTTGTTTGAAACTTTAAAGGAATATTGTTAATATTTATTACTTTTAATATTTGTTATTTTTAACAAAAAAGTACACCTTTAACAGCCGCAGAAAATGCGAAATTTGTCCACATCTTTCTTTAAGAGCCCACTTCAGACACGGGAAGAGATAAAAACTCTAATTTTAAGTCTATGGGGGCGTTAATTTCAAATTTCTCGCTTTATTTTAATAGATTTTTGCATTGGACAGCAGAGGACGATCAACAACCAGGCTAGTTTTTACTTTTTCGATTTTGGTTTTAGTTTTTTTTATAATATTAGGATAGTTTCAATTTCAGAACGGATTCCAAGCGGTTCCGAAAGAAAAAACTAAATATAATAATATACAAGGTTATCCAGAGAATTGTATGCATGCACGCCTGTGGATGATAAATTCTGGAAGTGCGATTTAAGTAGTTTTAAGCATGTTTATACTGGAATAAATTTTATCTTAACATGTGACGTGTATAAAATCTTGTTGCTAATGTAAAGGCTGTACAAAAGAATGCAAATACACTTCCGTTAATTGGTAGAAATTCCTGAAAGTTGATTTTCATCTGTATTACTCATTTTCTTATTATATTAATTTTTACCATATTTTTCATGCCGTTAAAACATGCCTAAGAACATTCATTGATGACTTTATTATTTTAATTTTTCATAATTTGAACAATTTAAATTTACTAAGTTTTAACAAGAACTTAGAATTCGTAAGTTTTAAAGATTGTTAACTTTAAAAGTGTTGATCAATTTGTTCGAAACTTTAAAAAAAAAAATTAATATTTATTATTTTTAATATTTGTCATTTTTATGGGGACAGTATACCTTTAAAAGTCGCAGAAAATGCGAAATTTGTCCTGTGTAACATATTTTTTGTTAAGAGCCCACTCCATGCAAGGGAAGAAATGAAAATGCTAATTTTAATGTCTATGGGGGCGTTATTTTCAAATTTCTCGCTTTAATTTTAATATTTTTGAATGATGTTTTTTTTTTTTTTTGCATGGATAGCTGAGGGCGATCAACAACCAGGCTAGCTTTTACTTTTTCGATTTTAGTTATAGTTTTCTTTTATTATGATAGTTTCAATTTCAGAACCGATTCCACAAGTTTCGAAAGTATAAGTAATTTTTTTTTTTAAATATCTCTAACCAAAATCAAAAAAAGTAAAAAACAGCCCGGTTGTAGATCGTTCTCAGCTATCCTATGCAAAAAATTTCATTTTAAAATATTAAAAAGGATGCGAGATATTTGAAAATAACGCTCCCATAGACTTAAGAATAGCGCTTACATTTTTTTCCTCGTTACTATACTGTAAAAAAAGGACTAAATTACGGAAATACTACTGGCAATCTAGACGATAGTACTATTTACGTATTTTAACGGAACTTTTTCCCTTTAAATTACAGAAAAAATCCGTTAAATTCTAGAAAAAACGGAAAATTTTGTGTAATTTACCGTAAAATATTTCCTTTAAAATAAGGAAATAGTACTGGCGTCTAGATTGCCAGTAGTATTTCCGTACTTTAGTCTTTTTACAGTGTTGTGTGTGTTCTCAAAGGTAACTTAAAGATATTTTTTGTAACGGTAAGGAAACGCGAAAATTTATCATTAACTATAATAATGTTAAACTGAAAATAAGGAGACTGTATGGTAAAATATTACATTTTATAAATGTCTGCTAGCTAACAAATTTATTTTCTGATACGTAGCTGTAACGGAACCCTGATTTAAAGTTATTCTCATTATTCCCCTAAAAATACCCGGCAATTGTATCTGCAAAGACGCAAATAACCCATCTAAAAAGGTATTTCGCACCTATTGTTTATGTTTCCGTCTTACCAAGTTTTATAGTGTCATGTTCTCAGCATGAGGGGGTCGAATTTTAATTACAACTAGGACCCGCATTTTTCATGAACTCTGCCTTTGTCTTTGGAGGGAAAATAAAATTTGATGTCGATACGAGTGTGTTTCGAAAGGTTATCAGCCCGACAAAGAAAATAGAAAAATTTTGACAATATTTCATTTTTTTAACGTAGTTCCTTACAACTTATAAAATTTAAACCAATGAGTTTCCGACTTTTTATTATCTTCCGTATAATAAGCCTTATCTAACTTTGGAAATGAAGTGGTGGTCTCTGCTTTACCCCCATATTTTGAAGTGAATTTCCGACTACCGAGCCATTTCTTCAGGCTTGAGAAAAGGAAATAATCGCTGCGAGCAAAATCCGGTGCATGTGGAAGCACTACAGAGTGTAGGTCATTGACTTTCGTAGCGAAAACTACAGGCATGTGTTAACGAATGTGTTAAAGAACACTTTTTTTGCTCAGGTATGGACGTTTTGTCGGAATAAGCACTCTTTAATTGGTACCGTAGAAATGCATAACACTGTCCGGTGACGATTCTACCTTTTTGCCGGTGGTCACCAGACTTTGTGAATTCCGAAAACCGTATCCATGGCTTTTCCAGCAGATGGAACCGTTTTCACTTTCTTTGGCGCAATTTCAGCTGCTCTTTCACATTGTTTAGATTGCTGTTTCATCGCTAGTGAATAATGGCGGTTTCATGTTTCATCCACCGTTATAAGACGTTGGCGAAAATCAGCAGATTGGTTAAGTTTTCTAACTTAACTTGAAATCACCATAGTCCACATTACTGAAGATAGTGGGCCATCTGCCTTCTTTTGAAAAAAAAAACGAACAGTAAAGATGGAGAAACTCATAAAATGATAAAGAAGGGGGGGGGGTGAAGAAGGAGATCAATTTCACGAGGTTTAATTTGATTATGTTAATAAATGAAATGTTTTCATGAAGGAATTTTCAGCAGAAAGTCCACCCAAATCAGCATTTTATTGCAAAGTATATCTATACTAATATTATAAAGAAGTAAAGTTTGTTTGTTTGTTAGAGGTAATCTCTGGAGCTACCGAATCGATTTCAAAAGTAATGGTATCAAAATGATGGTGTTAGTCCAACTTAGAACATAGGCTATGCTTTATGTCGGTGCCTCTACACCAAAGGGGGTGCAGGAACAAAAAACGTTCTAAAAATGCGATTTTTGCGTTACTGAAGGGCCTAGAAATATGAAATTTGAAATATTAACTACTTATTAGATATAAAGGATTTTTAAGAACAGTTGTTAAACAATTCGAAATTTGAAATTGTGAAAATGCGTGAAAACCGTTCTAAAAAATGGGGGTTTCTACACAATCTAAGGAAATACCAAACCGATCTAAAAAATAATGGCGTCAAAATGATGGTGACAACCCTTGCTCCAACATGGCTATGTTTTATGTCGGTGCCACTACCCGAAAGCGGATGCAGGAGAAAAACGTTCTAAATTGCGGTTTTTGCGTTACGGAAGGGCCTAGAATCGTGAAATTTGGAATGGTAGTTAGTTATAAGATATCAATGGTCTCTAAGGACATTTCCTAAAAAAAAAAAAAAAAAATTATAGTGGGTAAAAATGCACAAAAAGCGTTGTAAAAACCTTTCTAAATTGCGATTTCTATGCAATCTCAGGAAGTTCTGAACCAATTTCAAATATAAAAACTAAAAACTAAACTCTGTGGCTATACAATCCAAGAAGGATCTGGGCCGACAGTGCCCATCTCTGTTTTCTTGACCCTGGGCCCCGAGGTGCTATGCAGCATGCGTCCCGGCCAGGTGGTCAACCTAACGCGAGACCTTCGGTGTTTAGTTCCCAAGCAAGCTTGGTGCTCATTTTATCGACCCCGAAGGGATGAAGGGCTGAGTGAACCTTGCCCAGTCGGGAGTCGAACTCTCGACCTGCGGCGCAGCAGACAGGCGTGCTGACCACTACACCACTGGGCTTGATTTCAAATATAATGGTGTACAAATGAAGGTGACAGATCTTTCTCCATGATGGGCTATATTTTATATCTGTTTCCACTACTCCAGAGGAGATGCAGGAGCAAAATGCGCGAAAAGCGTTCTAAAAACGTTCTAAATGCCGATTTGTCAGCAATATCTCAGGAAGAATCAAACTGATTTCAAACGTAATGGTAGGAAATTGATGCTGACAGCCTCTGCTCTTACATAGACGCTATTTTATGTCGGTATCACTATCACCTAGACGTTGCAGGAGCAAAAAAGCGTTCTAAATTTCGATTTTTGTGATCGGTAGCGGCTAGCAACTTAAAATTAGGCAAGGTACATATTTATTAGATATAAATGATCTTTAAGAACAGTTTCGAAAAAATTGGAAACTTAAAAAGGGGTGAAAATGCGCGAAAGCGTTCTGAAAACGTTGTAAATTGCGATTTCTACTCAATCTCTGGAAATACCAAAGCTATTTCAAAAGTAATGGTTGCAAATCAATGGTGACAGTCCCTGCTATAATATAGGTTATATTTTATGTTGCTGTCACTAACATCTGAGGGTTGCAAAAACAAAACATGTTCTAATTTGCGTTTTTTGCACAACTGAGGGGTCTAACACATTGAAATATGGCATGATATTTACTTACAAGATGCAACTGATTTCTAAGAACAGTCGAAAGAAAATTCCAAATTTAAAAAGATGAAGTGAGCGAAAAGCGTTATAAATTACAATTTTTAAGCAAACTAATAAAATACCAAACCGATTAAAAAAATAATGATGACAAATTGTTGGTGATAGAAACTGCTCAAAAATAAGCTATAATTTATGTCTGTGCCAGTACCACCAGAGGGTTGCAGGAGCTAAAAAAATTCTAAATTGCGATTTCTGTGATACTGAAAAGGCTAGAAAATTTAAATATTTCATGGTAGTTACTTATAAAATATAAATGCCCTCGAAGGACTGTCGAAAATAAATTCGAATTAAAAAGGGGTGAAGGGAAGGGGAGGTGCGAAAAGCGTTCGAAAAAAGTCCTAAATTACGATTTCTATGCAATTTCAGAGAATATAAACCGATTATAAAAGTAATAATAGTTCCGAATCAATCGTAACAGTCTCTGATTTTACACAGGCTATATTTTATGCCGATGATTCTACCACTTGGGGTTCACAGGAAAAACAAACGTTCTAAAAAAAGCCTTTAAAAGCTTTCTAAATTACGTTTCTGTGGAATATTAGGAAAAAAACCGATTTCAAAATTAATTTTGGCAAATTAATGGTGACAGTTCCTATTTCAATATAGCCCTTTATCTTGAGAGAGGTGGTAGGACTTGGAATTTGACATGATAGTTAATTTTAAGATGTAAGAAGATGGTTCCTAAAAAATTCAAAACTTCAAATGAATACTGAAATGAGCGTATTAATTGAGCATAAAAGTTTCAAAATATTTTCTAAATTATCATTTTTTTAGTTATATTTCGTTTTATTAATTTAAGCCTCATTTCTGCCTAATGCAGTGTAATAATGATATTTAGTCAAACTGTGTTTTAAATAGTAATTGTATATAGTATTTGTATATAGTAATAGTAATTGTATTTAAATAGTATTGTAAATAGTAAATAGTAATGTTTTTGAATTATTCCTAAAAGTAATAAGTACCTTTTAATAAAATAACATATTACTTTTTAATAAAATAAAAATTTAGTTAGTACTTTTTAATAAAAATTAGACATATAAATATTACTTGGCATATTTCAAATATTACGGGAGCAAAGTCGCGGGGTTTGCTAGTATCTGATAAAATCATAATAGAACCTTCACTTTTGAGTTTGCCAAATTCGATCTATAAGCGATGATCTAACGGAGGCAAATCAGGCAAATTTCTAACACTTGTTTTAAAATGTTATTATTGTCTTAATTAACTGAAATTATTAAAAACGATAAAAAAAATTTAAAAATTTGTATTAGAAGTATGCCTACTTCATCCTCGTGAAGTCGGAAGCTACGGCTCGATCCAGCACATTTAGGCCTGAAACTTTTTCTATAAGCAAGACTCTATGATTGAATACCAGTCATAATTGATTGTATCAGTTTCTAAGTCTTTGTTGTCTAAAAATTTTAAAGTAGAGGTCTCCTCGGATAGAAATTTCTTGTTCCCGGTTTTACTTTGCAGCCTCTACTTGAACTTGCCGATCAAGACAATGTTAAGCTATCATTCATTGGTGCCCCTAAAATGTTTTTATCAGTTTGTTAAAAATGTCCTACTGACATTTTCTACGTAAATAACGCAGACTTTCACAGTGATAGACTTGTTGATGACGGTATTATCCTTCTCCTATAATTCTTGAAAAGCTAATGACAAATTTACTAACTGTTGCTTTGTTAGCCTTAATTTCCTCTCTACTCATTTTATAAAACTGTGTCATTGAATAATGAATTGTAGTAAACGAAAGAATGTGCCATTACAAATACAACATGAAATAAAAATTTTAAGTAACGCAATCTTTAACAGGATACCAATGTAAATTGAAAGTAAAGATGGAGTGTTATTAAAATTTATAGAAAAAGACCAGAGAAGAATCCATTACCAAATTCCGATTTTGAGACTGATGCAAAAGTTTGTCGCATATTGTTGATGGAAATTAAAGAAAATGTATTTCGTGAAAATTTCAATTCCTAGCAGTTACATAATTAGCGCTCATCTGGCTAAAGATTCGAAGTATTTTCTCAAATCTTCCAAAAAATAAAATATCTTATCCTCAAAATGTTTTGAAGTGATCTAAATAAACGGTCATTCGACGATGCAAGTTTTGGAGAATGGTTCTTGGATTGAAACATTAACATTTCATCTCAATTATAACAGTTTGTGTCTGAAGTGGGCTAGATACATGTGGTCTTGCAGTCTTGTTGGAAAACAATGCCTAATCGTTGATTATTTGAAGCTGCTTCTAGCGGATTGCTTGATTTAATTCACTTAATTATAAACAGTATTTCTTCAAATTAATGCTGTATTTTCTGAGTAACATCTATTAATAAACAATTTTCTTGTCTCACTGAATGCGAAAAAAAATCTTCTGTGGGAAGGAACTGACTTTTGCTTTTATTAAAATGCCTCTTCGATGTAGTCATCAATGTAGTCTAAATAATCATTAACATTGTTATTATTCCTTATATTCCATGAGTTACGAATATAATCTGAAAATAAAAACTATGCGTAAATCTGGTTTTTGAATAATGTAGAATAACGTTGTTTTAAAAATATTGACATGCTTTGTAGAAATTGAGTCGTGCTAAAGTTTTAGCTTCATAAAACTGCTAATTTACCAAACTAATTTATAAACTAATAAAAACAGTTTCTTAGCAACAACGAATGATAGCTTAACACTGTCATGATCGGCAAGTTCAAGTAAAGACTATAAACTAAAAGCACTGCTAATTTACCAAATTCCGATATAGGACACAGATTGGTAAAGGATATTACGGCAACTTCTCCTTAACTTGGAAGTAAAGGAAGAAGATGGAGAACGTCTGGAGATATTTGACTGTAAGCTTGCAACTGACAAGGTTAAAAAAAAATCTCTATCAGCAATGTGTGGAAAATAAAATTATAACTTAATCTAAAGATAAAGATGCAGAGAAAAATAAATTTATTTTCTCTGACTTCTGATAATGAAAAAGAATGCTTTGGTAAAATTGGAAGAAATTCGAAATATTGTTTTGAAATGGAATTCTAAGAAACTCATTATCAGAATTACATATCAATGTAATGAAAAATCCAAGAAGTTTTCAGAGAAAATAAAAACAAAGTCTTTCTCAAACAATTGTAGAAAAAAAAAACTACAACTGTATTTGTTACAAAAAACTCCAGATTCCTAAAGAGTGATACAAGATTTCACAGGAAGGGATTTGCTCGACGGGTGGCAATTGCACAGACCATCAGCTCATCAAGTTGAAGACTGAAATTTTAGGATTAGATAGAACTCAATTAGCATATTAAAATGCAAATTGTCTGCCAAGTCATATCTTGATAGAAAACACCTGCAGACCGGAGTTTAGTATTTGATCGATTGGTTTATCATTGTATTTTCCTGCACCCAAATGTATGAAAATATTGAAGTTTGGGTGCATGAAAACACAATGGTAAACCTGCAGATCAACCACTAAATTGAGGTTCTGCAGATGGTTTCCACCAAGATACGACTTGGCAGACCAATGCATATAACTTGTATATAAAATAAACGGTCAAGTACGAGTATTACTCGCGCTCAGAGGGTTCCGTACAATAAATTTATGAATTATTAACTGTATTATTTAAAAGAATAATGAAACTTTGTAAAAACCTATACAACGTAGAAGGCGGTATAGCTGAATATATTAGAAAAGTATGAATGAGTATACAACAAAAGTTCAAAGAGATATGAAGCCGAAATAAAATTAAATATTGCTATTTTGTATAACTCTTTTTTAAACTTATCTTAATCTGCATATGATGAACTTAATTCGGTACTGACAATAAAAGTACTGCATGTTTAAATTTCATATGGCATTTCATAAAACTAAATTCAACATAGTAATATTTTTCTTTTTACAGTGTAGCTGAAAGAAAATTCTTGTTCAAAGTTTAAACTTGGCATTGTACTAAGCGCGCTTCGAAAGGAGGTCGCAAAGATGCAACTCGACTTTGTCCGTGCCGCGTTTTTTCAAATAGGTCTTTAATTATCATTTAAAGACACGGGCGTCGTATTGAGAGATCCACTCAACACAAACTAGTCGCGAATCCCATAGTGTTTATGCGATTAATTCTAATTAAATTGGTCTGTTTTTAACAATTTGATATTTACTGCTTTTATGCTGCTACTGGGTATTACATTACACAAATATATCATTAAAAGTTGTTATCTAGTATTTAAAAACCGATGGTATATAGAGTACGCCGACTCTGCCATTATGTATGTCCAAACCAACCGTGTCTTTAAGGGTTAAGGCTCTTGCCCCTGCCTCACGAGCTAATGCTAATCGTATGGGGAAGGATTTTTCTAATATCTCTTTTGCATGTCGATATTTAAAAATTTTTTTTTTGGCATTGTATAGCCGAGATCCGTCTCTACATCGCACCTTTCTTTACTTTTTCCTCCCCATAGGATTAGCATTAGCTCCTTATTGTCTTCGCCGGCAGGGACATGAGTCTTAATATCTCGGCGAATTACCAACGATTTTTTTTCGAAAGTCATTATAAAAAATGCCTTTATACTTTTGATACGATAGGCACCTTTAGCGCTCTTCGATACCTTTGCTTAATGCCCGCAAATAGAAATCTGTATGTAACAGAAAAATGCGCTTTTATGAAAAACTATGCCACCTTGGGCAATCGCTATAATTTCCCTGCAAGTATTAAATTAACCTCTACTACCTCTAATTTTTTTCATAATTTTAGTTTCAGTAGATTCGGAAACAGAAGGGAGGGGGGGGCATATTTTTGCACTACATTTTGGACGATATCTCTGAAATTATAATATCTAAAATTAAAAGAAATGTACTTTTGAGTTCGGCGTTACGTAATCTTTTAACCGATACCCCACACGATATACAAAGAAAATATATTTCTTTTTCAAATAACCTAATTAGCCCCTCTACGTTTTCCCCCACATATATTTGTAAATGTCTAATAATCTGTAAATATGTGGCTCAATAGTCTTTATTACATCCTCCAATTTGAACATTCGACGTTCCGTAGTTTACGAGTAAAATGGCTGTGACAGACAGACAGACACAGGAGTGATCTTATAATGATTCCGTTTATACTTTTTAAGTACGGAACCCTAAAATCATGATTATTGCAACTAAGAAATACAAAAACATAAGAAGATGAATTATTGACAATAAATAAAACAAGAAAGGAAAACCATGTGCCAAGTATGGATTATGAACCCTTTCCTACATTTTTAGTTCAGTTAGAAAAACATAACACATTTGAAAATACACATTTATTAATTCCTAACAATAGACGGAAACGTACTTCAATTGTTTTGTGAAGGTCTGTATTTTTATACACGCCACATACTGAGCTGAAATTTAATTCAGAAATAAATACGCTGAAAATTATTGAAATCACATTTCTAAGGCTAACATTAGCCTAAGAATTGCTATCCATGGACGGCCATGTATCCTGTTTTTTCGCATACCACTATTTATTTATGTGCTACAATGTCATTTAGCCGACGAGACATTTAGCAGACAGCAATTAGACGACAGGATGTTTAGCCGACATGACAATTAGTCGACAGCGACAGTTAGCTGACAAGATATTTAGCCGATAGAGGACAATTATTCGACATGGACATTCATCTGACAGGGCATTCATCCGACTTAAATGTAACGTAACTGTAACCTGATCTTAACCTAATTATAACCTAAGTATAAACTAACTCTAGCGTAACTGTAACCTAACCAATACCAAACTGTAACGTAGCTATAACCTATCTGTAACCTAAACGTAACCTAAGTGTAACATAAACGTAACCTAAATGAAACCTAACAGTAACCTAATTGTAGCCTAAATGTAACCTAACTGGGACGTAACCGTAATCTAACTGTAACTAACGTTTACCTAGTTATAACCTAATCGTATGCTAACTGTAATCTAACTGTAACATAACTTTAACATGACCAAGTTGTAACCTAAGCGTATTCTAATTATCTCCTAAACGTAACCTAATTGTAACCTAACAGTTATTTAACCGTAATCTAAACGTAACCTAAGTTTAACGTAACCGTAACCTAAGGGTAACCTAATTATAAAGTAACCGTAACCTAACTGAGACACAACAGTAACCTAATTGTAGCCTAAATATAATTTAACTGGGACGTAACCGTAATCTAACTGTAACTAACGTTTACCTAATTATAACCTAATCGTATGCTAGCAGTACTGTAACTGTAACACAACTTTACCATAACCAAGCTGTAGCCTAAGCGTAATCTAATTATCACCTAAACGTAACCTAATTATAACCGAACAGTTACCTAACCATAATCTAAACGTAACCTAAGTGTAACCTAATTATGAAGTAACCGTAACAAAACTAAAACCTAACAGTAACCTAATTGTAGCCTAAATGCAATGGCGGATCTAAGGGGGGGGCGAGGGGGCGATCGCCCCCCCCCCTTGGGCAAATAAAGGGTTTGAAAAACGGCATTATGCATCCTCACGAGAAATGACTTGGGGCGAAGCTCGAGCGCGGCGCGACCCGGTCGGGTCGCGCCAGTTTTAATCCACAAGACTCGTGCTGGGTCAGGTCTTCCCTCTTTTAGAGCCGGGCCGTGTCCTGATCTTAAATTTTTCTGCAGATTCGGGTCTGGCCAGACTTCTTTTTCTTCCAGGTCGAGCCTGGCCTGGACTTCATTCTTCGTAGAGGTCTGCACTGGCCGAAATTTCCAAGTCGGGCCTCGGCCCGGAATAAAAGCTAAAAGTTCAGTCCGTGCCAGTCCTTATGATAAGCGTTACTGGCCCGATCGCGACCTGTGCACTCCTCTAAATTCCGACTGTCTGTCCGTCTGTCTGTCAGTGTGTGACACAAATTTTGTGGGCGCTCTATCTCAAGAACTAATGCGCAGAATTTAATAAAAATTTATATTCAGGTAGTCCCTGATATAGATTGGTGCTGATTAGTTTTTGGTGTAAATCGCCCAGCAGGTGGCGCTGCTATGTAGCATTTTGCAGGATTTCCGCAAAAGCTCTATCTCAAGAACTAATGCACGGAATTTTATAAAACTTCAGATTCCATTAGTCCGTGATATGAATGGATGCTGTTTACGTTTTGGTGTAAATCGCCCAACAGGTGGCGCTGCTATGCTGCATTTTGCAGGATTTACACTATTTTTGCAGTAGCTCTATCTCAAGAACCAATGCACACATTTTCATCAAACTTCGGATTTAGTTAGTCCTTTATATGGAATGATGCTGACTACGTGTTTGTGTAAATCGCCCAATAGGTGGCGCTGCTGTGCTGCATTTTGAGCTATTTCCTCAATAGCTCTATCTCAAGAACTAATGCACGAATTTTCATCAAACTTCAGATTTAAGTATAACTTGATTAATATTGCCGCTGATTATGTGTTGTTGCAAATCGCTCAACAGGTGGCGCTTCTATGCTGCATTTGTCATGATTTGCGCAATACCTCTATCTCAAGAACTAATGCACGAATTTTCCTCACACTTCATATTCAGTTAGACGTTGACATAAGTTGGTGATAATTAGGTTCTGGTGTAAATAACCCAATAGGTGGCGCTGCTATGCTGCATTTTGCTGGATTTACACGATTTCAGTGACAGTCATACCTCGAGAACTAATGCACGGAATTTCATATTTGTAGAATTCTCATGATGAACACAGATTGGCACTGAGATAATGAATTTTGAAGTATTGACATGTATGAGATAGAAGAAAGTTTTGTGATGGCCACAACATACTAGTTCCTTGTAGAGCTTTAAAATTGTGATTTTCTTTTATCATCCGTTTCTTTCATTCTAAACTGATTTTTTAACTGGATTTTCATTTGAATGTAATTCTCATATTTTTAAGTAGTGTTTATGTACATAATTGCCTAAAGAGTCCTTAATAATATCGTTTTTATGTATTCATGAATTTGGAACATAATCTGAAAATAAAATATGAGCATAAGTAAGTGTGGTGTGCTTTATGAATAGTTTTAAAGGCAAAATGCAGGCTGTGCTGGAGTCGATTTTTTAGCTTTTATACCGGGCCGGGCGATAATTTTTTTTGTGCGGGTTGGACCTGGACTTGGGCCAGAAAATTTCAGCCCGGGGAAACCTCTAACTGACATATCGAAGGCCGCTTTATTTTTTTTTTTTAATGCTTCTTTCATCCATCATCCCATAGCTAATGAACATACAGGGTGTCCCAAAATGCACTGGCTGATTTTAAAATTCAATAACTTGCAAATGGTGGCAGCTATTAAAACAAATACTTGCAGGAGAGTTATGTAAGAAGTCAAGGAGCAGGGGTGATTATGTTCCGAATTTTCCAAAAATTTTACCCTCTCGCTGCGCATCCCGAGATTTCCGCGGCCAACGTAAAAGTAGCAAAATTTGCACAACCCGCGATTTCCGCAGCAAATCTTTTTTTTTATGATTTAATTCTATTAAAAAAAAAAAAAAAAAAAAAAAAAAAAAAAAAAAAAAAAAACTCTTTCACAAAGGTTTTGGGCATATTTTAACTCTAAAATATATGAAGATTTGAAATATGTAATAAAATAAATGCGCAATTTTTGAAGCTATTTTGCTTGAAAATACGCGGCGAGAGGGTTAAGGCGTTCGGTTCAGAAAATTAAAAAAAAATCATCAATGCTTAAATTCGGACATAAAAATAGTCACGATTTTTGACAAATGGTCGTCATAAAAAATCTATTTCGTCAATCTAAAAATAACTTCAATTCCTCCAAAGGATCACGGAAAAAGCGCAAATTTTGTCAAAAGGACGACGAAAAAGAGTGAATTTGTTCAAAGAGACGCCGAAAAAGCGCGAATTTGGTCAAAGGGCCGCTGAAAAAACGCGAAATTCTTCAAATGATCGAGAAAAAAGTGAGTTTCGTCAAAAGGCAGCAGTAAAAACTTAAATTTCGTCAAAGGATCGCGGCAGAAAACGGGAATTTCGGCAAATGGCCACGAAAAACCACGAATTTCGTCAAAGGTTTGCGAAAAAATGCAATTTTTATCAAAGAATCGCGAAAGAAACGCGAATTTCATCAAATGGTCAGGAAAGAAACGGGAATTTCGTCAAAGGGTCGCGAAAGAAACTCGAATTTCGTCAAAGGATTGCTGAAAAACGCGAGTTTTGTCAAAGAGTAGTGGAAAGCGCGCATTTTGTCAAAGAGTCGTGGAAGAAATGCAAATTTCACCAAAGAGTCGTCGAAAAAATACAGCGGTCTCTTTAGAAAACAGCACACATATATATATCTATATGTTTATTATTATAGATATCGTTTTTAATCTGAAATAATATACTGAACTAACTTTTGAAGAAATGGGTTAACACAAACACAGCTTGCGCAAGAATCTGCACTCAGCGACTCAGCCTGAAATCGACCCGAATCTAAAACAGTTAACCCGACCTGCAACAAAAATAATTAGTGCCAGGATTGAATCCCCCCCTCCCTCTACTGTAACCTTTCAGAAAATTTGCTTTGAATTTCAGACTTTTTTTTTATATTATTTATTGGGAATCACCCCTAATCAGGAGTTTTTTTTACTGCGATTCTATATTTTAGTTTAAAATAGCAACGATAGAGGGCGCTGCAAGCAATAGACACTAAATCTGTGCCTGGAGGAGGAACCCCAGAAATTGGGCCCCTATTTAACGACTATTGATTGCAGCGCCATCTATCGCTGCTATTGTAAAGTAAAATCAAGAATTGCAGCAAAAAATCTCCTGACATCTTACATAACCTGCAAGATTTTTTTTTTTAATGGCTGTCATCATTTGCAAGTTATTAAATTTTAAAATCAGTCAGTCCATTTTGGGATACCCGGTATGTTTTTTGATAAGTTTCAAAGCATTCTTTACTGAATTACAACTGATCTTAGATATAAAGAGACAAGCAGTTTTATACCAAATTAATACTTTTTACATAATCCTGAAGATTAAAAAGTATCTTTAAATAATTATTTGGACGTGTCCGTTATGGAGCTTTTACTGTATATTGTTTTTATCTTCAAAAATATTTAGACTTACTTTTCAAAAATCGGGTCAACCCGAACCCTTCTCGCAATAGTGAAAACCCAATCCGAAACTGACTCAAGCCCGAAGTAATGTATGTCAATCTAACCCAAACCCAGCGCGCTAGGCGCAGCTAAAAAGTAGAAGTCAACCCGACCCGCAGCAGAAAAATAGAAGTCAACTGGGCCCAAACCCAACCCGCAGCAAAAAAGTAGAAGTTAACCCGACCCGCAGCAAAAAGTAGAAGTCAACCGGACCCATACGCGACCCACAGAAAAAAGGAGAAGTCAACCCGACCTGCAGCAGAAAAATTGAAGTCAACCGAGCCCAAACCCGACCCGCAGCAATAAAGTAGAAGTTTACCCGACCCGCAGCAAAAAATAGAAGTCAACCGGACCCAAACGCGACCCACAGAAAAAAGTAGAAGTCAACCCGACCTGCAGCAGAAAACTAGAAGTCAACCGGGCCCAAACCCGACCCGCAGCAAAAAAGTAGAAGTTTATCCGACCCGCAGCAAAAAGTAGAAGTCAACCGGACCCAAACCCGACCCACAGAAAAAAGTAGAAGTCAACCTGACCTGCAGCAGAAAACTAGAAGTCAACCCGGCCCAAACCCGACCCGCAGCAAAAAGTGCAAGTCAACCGGACCCAAACCCGACCCTCAGTGAAAAAAATTAGTCCCGACCCGCGCATCAGATTGGAGTCTCCAAATTTCTAAAATCGCCCCCCCCTTGAGGACCCTCCAGATCCGCCCTTGCCTAAATGTAACCTAACTGGAACGTAGCCGTAATCTAACTGTAACTAACGTTTACCTAGTTATAACCTAATCATATGCTAACTGTTATGTAACTGTAACATAACTTTACCATGACCAAGCTGTAACCTAAGTGTAATCTAATTATCACCTAAACGTAACATAATTATAACCTAACAGTTACCTAACCGTAATCTAAGAGTAACTAATCGCAACTGTAACCTAGCGGGAGGTGCATAATATGAAAGAGTGATCAAAGGGCTGCCCAGTCCAATGATATATCACTTGAGCGATGTCGGAAAAGTCAGAAAAATGCTCCCGGTGATACAAATTGAGGGAGGGGGGACGGGAGGTACATAATATGAAAGAGTGATCAACGAGCTCCAATGCGATGTATCTCATGAGAGGTGTCGAAAAATGTTAGAAAAGTGCCGGCTAATTATACTATCAGCTAAATGTCCTGTCGGCTAATCGCCTTTTCGGCTAAATGTCCTCCCGGCTAATTGCCACGTTCGGCCAGTTGCCTATCGGCCAATTGTCTGTATTGCTAAAATTATTGCTATATGTCCGTTTCAGTCAATTGTCCTGTATGCTGTATGTAAATTTCAGCTAATCGTGTTGTCGGCTATATGTACGTATCGACTAAATGCACGTGTCAGCTAACTGCTATCTGCTAAATGTCTTGACGGCTATTTGGTTGTCGGCTAAATGTCTGCCACCGGCTACGGGTCAAACATCTATACTAAAAGTAGTTGAGCTTGAAAATGCATAAATCAAATTAAAAAACATCTTTCATTAATTCATGGTCATTCTCGGTACTACTAATGAAATCTTTTGTGTAGTGTCTATGCAATTCATATACACCACCTATGTGCCTGTGCAAAAATATTAGTTTAACTTAACTTATACCATAACTTATCATAAATCAAACATATCATAATTTAAAACTCACTTTCAGCAATCATCCCTAATGTTTCCCTGTAAATGAACAACAAATGCGATGCACACCATATTCTTATCCAAACATCTTGCACTCTTTGTCTCCCCTTCTTCGGAAATTTCGCTTCCCGTTTTGCTCCCTTTACAGTATCAATGTTTAAAATCTTTAAAATTCTTTAATGTTTTCTTTAATTTTCTGTTTTATATGTTACTTTAAACTAACAATAAATAATCAGTCATAAATTTCATTATCAATTTATTTCACCACATTCCTTTCATTAAAAGTTCTTGTAAATTGCCCCTTCTGAAAATGTCATTTCTCCCTTTTGCTCCCTCACCCACGGTACCCATATTTTAAAATAAAAACCCTTTAAAACTCTTTAATTTTTTTAATCTTTTCTGCTCAATTTGCCACTTTATTTTAACAATAAACAAACGATCATAAAAATTTCTCCCCCCCCCCACCCCAACTGAAATTGGTATTTCCTCCTCGCCTCTCCCTCTTACCAAGCATCTGAACTTTAAATCCCTTAAAAATTTTTCGTTTATTATTTTTTTAACCTATTTGTAAATATTTTCTAAGGTAAGTAAATAATAAGTCACCAATAAACTTCTCTCCCTCCACTCCCGCAAAAAAAGAACTAATTCTGCTTATTCCTTTTTTTTCATCCAGGTCACAAAATTTTAACCTTAAAAGTCATTGCTTTTTCTAAATCATTTTGTACTCTATCTGTTAATTTATTGTAATCATAAATAATCAATCATATAACTATACTCCTCCCCCACCAAAATTGACGTTTGTTCTGACTCTACCCTTACCAAGAACACAAAATTTAGTCTATTTTTTGTCCTATTTCTTATTCTTTAGTAAGGTAAATAAATAAGTCATCAAATAAAATCCCCCCCCCCTTTTTCCTTCTTTCCTTTATTTAAGTTTAAAATCTTTGAAAATCTTTTTTTAATACATTTTCAGCTTTATCTGTTTCATATTGAACAATAAATAATCGATTATATAATTTCTTCCACCCCCATATAAAATTGACGTTTTCTTTTCTCCCTCCATTATTTCCATGCTCATAAAATTTAAAGTCTCTAAAACTCCTGATTTCAATGTTTTTGCCCTATTTGTAAATCTTTAATAAGTTACATAATCAGTCATCTATTAAACTCACCCCCCCCCCCCCCAAAAAAAATAAAATAAAAAAATAAATAAAAAATAAATCTGTTTCTTCCCTTGTCTTACCCTCAACTCATGAAGTTAAAAAAATCTAATTTACAGTCTTTAAAACTTTTTAATTTTTACTTTTTTTGGTCCTAATTATAAATCTTTACTATCTATAATATTAACTAAATCTTTTCAACTATGTGCGAAAGTGTTAACAATAAAACGATAGGTATACAATTAATTATGCACAAAACACATTTTAACTGTATTTCTGAAAGGAAAATGTCTATAAAGATATATTTCAAAGGAAAATATTGTGTTTTCTCGTCAACGTGCAAGTATATTCTCAAAATCTTTTAAAATCCTTTCATTCGGACTAGCTCAGAAAGAACCACCAAACTTAGATACCAAAGGTGTTATCGACTAAGCCGAATACATCAATAAACAAAAAAAGAAAAATCATGCTTCAAAACTTTCCAACACTTTCAGAACACTGTAACAAAACTTCGCCGTTTAATAAAGTAAAGAAGTTACCTAGCTAAACATTTGTAAAACGTATGACACATTTGAAAAGCAGATTTCAACAATTGCGCCCATAACCCAGAAGATATTCCAATTCTTTTGTGCAGCTCTGTATATGATATGTTTGTAGAGATTCTACATACTATGTTAAAATTTAATTTTGTAAGAAAATACATAAAACAGTTGAAAATTCACCCTCGGCAATTTCTACCAATAAACGGAAACATACTTGAATTATTTTGTGTAGCCCTGTATATAGCATACAGATTTTTATACACGTCAAATATTAAGCTGAAATCTAATTCAAGCAAAAACATGCTTAAAATTACTGAAATCACACTTCTAGGAATTATTTTCCATAGGCGGCAATGTGTCCAGTTTGTTTAATATCCCTGTATAGGATTTTATTTGTATGATACAAACACCTTTTAGCATAATAAATGTAGTTGATCTTGTACATTTATAACTAAAGAAACCAAGCATCTTTAAGCCATTCATACTCATTCTCAGTAATGTTTACGAATTCTTTTGTGTAGTCCTAGTCTGTAAAATTTAAGCACACCATGTAGTACGCAAAAATTTAGTTAAACTTAAAAACGCATTCTGTAATTGAAAATGCACTTTCAGCATTAATTTTTAATAGCTAACACGTCGGATACAGTATTGTATCAAAATATTTTATGTGTCCCTGTAAATGAACGCTAAATGAAATGCAAACCATATTCGAATGCAAGCATCTTGTAACAAATCGAAGTAATGTGCATCTATTTCGTCATGTTTGAAATAATGTAACGTAATCGAAATACACTACAAACAGTTTTTCCTCGTAGACCATATATAACCAAGCTCTTTTGTCTGACCCCATAAATAATTGTTATATGCTCATGTTGTACAGAAAGTAGTCTTAGAACACCTCAGAAATTCATATCAATTTCATTATCATTGTGACAGAGTTATATCAATCAAATACTCCGCAAACGATATTTCGTCATGGGCTATAACATAACGGAATACTTTTGAGTCCCCTATACTCGTACTTTAAGCGTTACACATAACTTAGTCTATAGTAACCATTTTAAAGTGTATCTTAAAGTATATAAAATTAACTATGTTTAAGATTGTGTAACACTATTAAAATGCACCCTAAATGATCCCCCCCCCCCCATAGACCATAATGTAAGAGAATACGTTTGAGTGCGTCTGTAAATAAACCATGAATGGTAATTCATTCGATATTCATTTTGAATACCGAACATACCATGATGATTTTGAATATCGTATATCAATTACATGGCAATCCGACTACATTTACGCTATTTAGAGCACGGACAGACAGACAGACGGACTTACAAACCGAATTCATAAACACTTTTAAACTTTCTTGGAGAGTGTTAAAAATGAAAAAAAAATGTAATGAAAATAAAAGTATTTTAGTGTTATTTAGATTACGAACCGCTACAAAAATATTCTTATCTGACTGCATCATTTAAAATATATTTAGTGTTCAGAAATCCCCCCCCCCCCCACACACACACACTTATAAATAGTTCTTATAAATTTCTTGATAAATTTCACGTTTTAAAAAGAATCCCCACAAAAGATAGTTATTTTAGAATATTTGTACCTGATATTTCCCCCCTCATTCAATATCTCCCCCTTGATTTTAAATGTAATTGCGTTATGTGAAATAAAATAGTGTTTGTACGGCAATAATTTCAATTTTATGCTTGTAAAAACTGTAAAATGAATCTGAATATTAAAAAAAAGAAATATATCTAAATAAAATATTCATTTATTTTCTGAAATCGTTTTAGTTTTTGCACTCTTATCATAAACAGATTAAAATTCTTTTTACGGCTTTTAATGTTATCGAGGGTATCCACAAAGCAGCGGCTTTGATCTACGCTAAAAGCGAAGACGGTTGAAAAAAAAAATTCTTTAGACCTGAAACTCACTGGAAATGATCAAATGTAACTCTCAGCCGAAAGGAGGTGGGGGGTGGAATCGAGACAGATAATTGGCCATTTGCTGATTGGAAGAGTTCCCTTGTCAATCATTTGCATTTAGACCATCCTTCCAATTTAGCTAAAACGCGAGCGGCCATCTTGTTTTCATTTCGCCTGTGACTGCAGTGTCCTCTTAAGGGGTTAAGTGCTCACAAAATGTTTGCCATTACGTAAATAAAAAATACTGTTGGTATTTTCTGGTATGAACTGGGGATTTCTGGATAAAAATAGAAGTTAATCTGGCAACACTGCATAGAACGATTCCCAGGTAGGAATCTGCGGATCGCAGAACATTTGAGCGTCTTTATCGGGAGTTGCACGCGAGTGGTTCGCTTTATGCTTCCAGACGTGATACGGGCACTGGAAGATATCGCAGAATCCCTCCCGCGGAAGAAGTGGTATTACGCTCAGAAGCATTCCTCCCCAGGACTCGTTTCATGAACATCCCATAGCTGCCAACATCTTACGCTTTTTCAGACCACAAAAAATTTATAGTAAATTTTATCTTTTTAAATCGCCGTTATCTGCCGATTAAACAAGGCAAAAATTTCTATTCAATTTTTGTGGTCTGAAAAAGCGGAAGAGTTGGCAGCTATGACATCCTTTGAGCAGCCATTCCATTTCCTTGCGCAGCCTCATACGTGAAATGCACGTAGTCAAACTTCGAATTGGTTTACCGATGCATATTGTTCGAAATCCGTGCGGCGAATGACAACTCAAGCTAGCAAAGCGCATTCATTTGCCGAATTCAATAGCGCCCTCTACCGCCTCAACGCAGCATATCGTACCAACATTCCTATACGAAATCTGCTTATTTAGGTCCACTGTACCTGCATTTACATTTCTGACATATAGTTTTGAAACTTGCCTATCGATAGCACACCGATTAAGAAAGAACGCACATAAAATAGCATATATATTGTAGAATTACAATTATCGTAGTGAATATGGACCAAGCTCACGTCCGATAAGCAAAAAACTCGACTTATATATGGGTCATTCTCTGAAAAGTGGCTTTTTTTTTTTTTTTTTTTTAATTGCGGCTCAATAAAATTGCCTCAAAAATCTCAAAATTTAGCCTACAAGCACCTTATTGCTATATTTATAAAAAAAAAAATAATATGAACCAAATTGTATATCATAGTTCGCCTGATATTTTAATTTCAAAGTACTCCCATTGCTAAAATATTCAAATAAATGATTGGTACCGGGATTTAAGAACAAATTTATTTCTCAATAACAAAAATGCTATATTTCACATACATGTCAAATAGAAAAAAAGTTTATAAAAAGTCTGGTGCCACTGTGGCGCTTGGGAATTAAAATTAAGTGGTTTCATAAAAATACCACCGCCCTTGAAAGGGTTAAAAAAGAAAAGAAATTATAATTAGAAGTCATACTGTCAATAAATAATAATTTTTTTTTACTCTATGTCAATTGAAAAAAATAAAGATAAAGCATTAACATTTAGAAGAGTTAATGTTTATTTAAATTAGTACAATTTTTTTAATTTAATTTTTACTTCTCCCTTTAAAACTATAAAAATTAAAAATGTATTATCTTTACTTACGGTAATTAAAAGTCTTATGAGTTTTTTTAATGTGCATTTTATTGCATTAGATTTTATTATTTTACTCTTTAGTACATATATAAATGGATTCAGATCATCACTCATATTAAAATTATGAGGGAATTATTGTGAGGAAATGACGAAATACTTCTGAAAACCATGTTATACAAAATTGATTAGTATTAAGTACATTTTCAGTTACTAAATATCTTTTGAAACACATTTCTAATAAGATAACAACATAAAAAGACATTTCAGTAGTTTTTATTAGTTTTTATTAAATTTATAATAGATGCGGGAATGACGCGTAATAAAAATACTTACATTGATCTAGTACTTCAAAGCCATATACTAACTATTCAAGAACGTTTTTGAGCAAACAATAAGATGGATACTTTACTTTACTCTTGTACAATCTGACCTAGACATATATAAAGCATGTGATGCTTTCTACTAAGTAAATGACGACAAATGCTAGGGACATGATTAAAAAAGTGCCCTAATTCATTCATTATATAAAATATAAATATAATTAAATGGCTAAATATGTATTTAAATGTGTTTAATGGATTGAGAAAAAAATAATTATAAATATACGTGCTGCAATGGCAGAGAAAGAATTTTCTTTCCTACATATGTGAATGGGGACATAGTGAGGGAATGATATTTTCATTAAAAAATACATTAAATTTATCAAATTTTAATTTCAATAAGCAAATAATTACAATTTATATTTATGACTGATTAATATTGATGGTTTAAATCGCTTTTTCTTTTTGTAATTTTAAAAATATGTCTTCATGACCCCTGGGATATAAAATTGCCACTTTTCAGAGAATGACTCATATATCGTCACAAGCTACAAAAATGAAATATGAATTTACACACAAATCATAAATTTTTATGGTAGTTCTTTGATGTTCACGTCTGTTGCTTTTAAAAAAATGAGGAATGAAATTGTTCCTTTGATGAAGTCGTTGATAGTTTGTTTTATTTGTTTTATAAACGTTTCTTTGCTAAAATATTACGCCATTACATAGCTGCTGACACATACAGATTTTTCTTACTTCTAAACGTTGAATTTTGATTAATTTAAATTCCAAAAGTAAACAATTTCTAACAATTAAATTACGCGATTTTTTTTCAATTTCAATGCATAAAATGGATATAATACAGCATGCATAAAATCCAAATACGACAGACTGTGTGATGAAACATATTTCACTGTTAATTTTACAACTTCATTTTTTTTTTTTTTGGCTCCTTACAAATTGCATTCGCAGGGCTGCCACTGGCGACTATTTTTTTAATTCTATCTCGCAACACTTTCTCAAAACAAAAATCATTGACGTACACTTTGGTAACATTTTCAAGAGATATCTACTACAAGATATATTTTTTCATAAATAAGGGTGTAAATGGAGTTAAAAAACAGTCGCCAGTGGCAGCCCTTCTACACCAGAGATAATTATTAGAAGAGAACTTCATACGTGTTATTACGTTTAAAATAACTAATATAGATACCGGAAAAAGCATAAGAAAAAGAAATGTAGGAATTGAAAATGAAATTTCAGAGTAATACCGTATCTATCGCGCAGTAATAAGTTCATGTAAAAGCTATCAGAACTGATAGCTTAATAAACACACAACATGTCATACTTGCTGACTTTTACGCTTTCTTTCTACCAGTAAAATTTTATAGTAAATATTGTCTTATTTAATCGTCAAAATCTTACGATTAATCAAGGCGAAAATTTCTATTAAATTTTAGTGGTAGCAAACAAGCGTAAAAGGTGGCAGCTACGCATGTCGTAAATCACTTGCATCATTCTCTGAGGCCGTCAATACCCAAATGACTAGTGTTCTAACATTTCATTGTATTGACAGTGATCTAAAAACTTATTTTGTCAAACTTTCTTTTTAAAGACAAAGACAATTGTTAGAAATTATTCTGAAAATTTAAAAATATAATATTAACAACGTACTTGATATTTTTTTTATTGATTTTTATTTTTTTTTTGTTCTTTTATTTAGAGGTAAAACATTTAATAAGACTGTTTGCCGTAATATCAAGTACGTTCTTAATGTTATATTTTTGAATTTTCAGAATAGTTTGTAACAATTTTCTTTGTCTTTTAAAAAAAGTTTGACAAAATCAGTTTTTAGATCACTGTCAATACAAGGAAATGTTAGAACACTGGTCATTTGGCTATTGACGGCCCCAGAGAATGATGCAAGTGATTTACGTTTGTCGTAATATCAAGTACCTTGTTAATGTTATATTTTTTGACATTAAGATTAGAAAAAAAAATCAAAAGGAAAATTCTTTTTCATTGTGTTTTTTCAGAATGTCTTTAGCCACTCTTTTGGATTGGAAATTTTCGAAAAAACATTGAAATTCTAAAATTTGTAATTTACTCGTTTATTCGCATAACTTGTAATATTTTTAGCGTAAAAATATTTGTAAAAATATTTGCGAATTTCTGTTTAAATTCGCGGTAAAAGTGTACACATCCTTGCTGAAATCCTGTTTAATAACCATAAACGCATCAAGGGTCATAGAGTGATGGAACATCTGTCATTTAAAAGACAAAAGTTGTAAAATAACAATGTGAATGAATTCATTATAGTTTTTCTGATACGTAGCTCAGTAAAACAAATTTCTTTTCTGTAAAGTACTTATATCGGGGATTTTAAAATGTGAGGCACTTTTGCAGGACTGCCACAGTCGACTATTTCTATATTCTGCTCGCAACACCATTTTTAACTCCTTAATTCTCGCTTCCGTCATATTCACGGGCAGTTTCTTTCATTCAGATTATTTGATTGCCACCAGTCTTACAAAATAGTGTAATTGGTTTTATTGGAGTATCATTTTACCTGTCATTAAAAGGTGAATATTTATTTTTCAAAAAAGTGGTGCCAATGAGCAATTTGAATTTTTAAACTGTAATTTAATGCGACCATTAAGGGGTTAAAAAGTACATTTTGTAGTATATTTCTCTTGCAAATGTAGTTAAAGCACATGTAAAAAAGTTTTTTTTTTTTTTTTTTTTTTTTTTTTTTTTTTGTAAGTGGTGTGAAATAGAATTATAAAATAGTCGTCTGTGGCAAGCCTTCTTTTGATGTCTGACAAA
The DNA here is from genome assembly GCA_963932465.1 of Maratus speciosus. Lineage (NCBI taxonomy): Eukaryota > Metazoa > Arthropoda > Arachnida > Araneae > Salticidae > Maratus > Maratus speciosus. The sequence continues at coordinate 133,439 of CAWVRF010001220.1, read as the reverse complement.
AGACTGTTTTTCATTTTCAAATTAAATGTTCCTGAGGGTTTCGATGATGTTTTTTCAAAGGTGCAAGTGTTAAGAGTTATTCGTGTATATTACTATAAGAATATTCCTTAGATATTTTTGAAATAAAATTTTATCAAAGAGTAACCGCAGAAAAAGGGAACTCAAAAATGCCTCAAATTCGAAATCCACCCAATAACTTTCCTCCACAATACTGGAATAATGCTTGAAAGTTTCCTATGCAACCCAGTGTTTCCAGATGGGCTACTTTTTTTGAAATCAGATTACGATTGGCACCACTTTTTTGAAATGGTAAAATGTGCCTTATTTAATGACATATTAATTAAGGCAAAAAGTGTATTGCACCGTTTCAAAAAAGTGGTGCCAATCAAGAAATCTGAATTTAAAAAAATTAGCACGCTGGCAACACTGATGCAACCTCCATTTTAAATGTAGGCCTAGGATCTCTTAAAAATCTCAAATCAATATTTTGACCACGACTACTTCCTTAGCGAAATTTTTGTTTTAGCTCTATCTTGCAATTATTGAATTAATCTACTTGGAAAATAATTTTAAAACGCTAGTGCTTTTCAAAAAAGAGGCCGCCTCGTGGTTGTTAATGACATATAAAGCGTAAATAATTTGTATGATTTATTTACCAATTAAAATAATTTTGTTCAAAATTAATATACCGTTAATAACATCTTTAAATGAAAATAGAGATAGTTTAAATTAAATGAAAAAATACATAAATATACATATCACATTCAAAATTATGCATTAATAACTATAAATTATAAAATACCGAATTAAAAAATTAGTCTTAACGTGATATTGATATGTTTTTTGAAAAAGTTCTAAATTAAACTCAACGCTTCCGTAACTTTCACATTTTATTATAATCGCAAGTGCTGTCACCATAATTTACACGAAGAAATCATCAAAACCCATTTTATCAGAAGTACATACTTAGTATAATTTTAACCCCTTATATTATACTTAATTAATTGTGTTAATATATTAGTATAATTAAAATTAAATTATTTTATGCCATCAGTGTTAAATTGAAAACACTGTTGTTTACATATATTCAAAGCTGCACACTAAAGGGTTAAAATCAACCTGACAATTTAAAATTGATGCCAATTTCTTTGATAAAAATAAATAAAAATAAATAAATGTATCTACTCTTCTGACATAGCTGGTAAGACTTGTTTTAAATTGAATACTCCAATCCATTTTTTTTTTCATTTAATACATGTTTTAAGAAAACTCACTAATAATATAAAACAATTATGTTTTTAAAATATCAAATATGTATCCAAATAAAGCTTTGGAATTTATCAAAAGCAATACTTCCTATTACCGCCTGACAGAATATAATAGTCGAAGAAATCGCGAAAACTTTTGCTACTTACAGTATTCTTTTTTTACTCTGATTATTTGGGTATTTAAGCTAGCAGTTCGATTTCATATCTGCTCTATTTATGTTTTATGTATAATGTTTTGTTTATTTATGGATAAACAATTAATTTAGCAATGGAATATTAGTCGGGAACAAAACTAAACTGTTAAATTTCACTACTAACGTCAGTATTCAGCCGTCAGCGTTGCACAAAAATGGCGGCTGTCGTAGGCGGATATTTTTAAGCGCTTGTACGGTACCTTGAATTTGAACACCAGTATTTTCCAAAACTTTTTTTTTAAATTCTTTTTAGAAGAACTAAGGGTAAAAACTTTTTTAATTATTTGTATACAAATTCAGCGGACCGTACAAACACTAAAAAAACTTTCCCTACGAAGCCGACATTTTCGTGTCAGCGGTCAGGCTTAGTATTTAACCCTTTAGTGCGCAGTTTTGCATATATGCAAACAGCAGTGTTTCAAATTTAATAGATTTTTTTTTATTCGTATGTACCTCATTCACACCAGAAAATTAAAATAGCAATATTTGCTTTACTAAATAACAGACTTGAAATGAAGCGGAATTAACCATTGAAATTTTCTGGTGTAAAGTCAGATTCTCTGGACTACGTAACTTCTAGAACGTATTTCATCATGGGAATTAAGGGGTCTTGTACCTTTTAAACGCGTCGAAAATTAACGAAAAACTTAAAAGTTTGATTTAGTCTATCTTCAAAGCCTTTTTATGTATAAACATGAAATTGTGGATACTGATTAAACAGATTGTGCTTTGTAATATGCTACCATTAGAAATTTATTAACCCTTTACAGAATTTGTGTATTGTTGAAATCAAAATAGCTCTTTTTTTACCCCATAAGTCATTGCGCGCATGATACCTTGAGAAAGTATGTATGGATTGGCATGAAATTCGGTAAAGATACTAAACATATATGTGTGTTTAAAATGACCTACTCTTAGGCTAAAATTTACATTAATTTCATTAACTATATACAAAAAATATTTTCATTAAAAAAATAAACATTTTGTATTTTTATTGAATAAAAATAGTCATAACTAAAAATATTACCATTGTAAATACTTAAAAGTAGATCATTTTAAACACACATATTTGTTTAGTATATTTATCAAATTTCATGACAATCCATATATGCCTTCACAAGATATGCGCGCAATGATTTGTGGGGTAAAAAAAAAAGATCTATTTTTATTTCAACAATACACAAATTCTGTAAAGGGTTAATAAATTTATGTTGGTAGTGTATTACAAAGCACAATCTGTTTAATCAATATCCAAAATTTCATGTTTATACATAAAAAGGTTTTGAAGGTTGACTAATTCAAACTTTGAAGTTTTTCGTTAATTTTCGACGCGTTTAAAAGGTACAAGACCCCTTAAAGGGTTAAAGGTTAAGTTTTATAAAATAAATAATAATTACAGTGGTGGAAAATTGGCGCAGAGGAGGGGCCTATTGACATCACTAAATTTTAGTAGTATTTTTCGGCTTATCTAATGACAGAATTTCTGAGTTTTTATTAAAGGATATAATACTATAAAATATTAGTGGTGTCAATAGGCTCCTCCTCTGCGCCAATTTTCCACCACTGTAATTATATAAAATAAGGTATTTGGAGACATGCTTATTAAAATATTTAATAGTTTGCAATATTTTAGCGTAAAACAGCCACACGACAGCAGTTTTTACTTGTACTGTAGATGTGCAACAGAAGAAAAGATCATATGAAAAGTGTATCTCTGATTTTTTTCTTTATTTTTCCTGTGTAATAAGCCTTCCGGAGAATCATATATAATTTTTTCGAAACAAGATATAAAATCGCGCATTTAAGGGTTAAGCTGCCGTTCTCATACTCTTGTCTTGCCTTTATAATCTTATATTTTATGTTTTTTTATTGAAATTATAAACACCACTACATTGAAATGAACAATTTCATCTCTATGGAGTTATAAAAAAAAAGAAAACTTTCTAGCAACCACTGTCGCGCCAAATTGTCGGACAGCAAAATGTGAAAAAAAATAACTTAAATATTTTAGAGAATTTATTTAGATTAACATTTAGAAAAAAAAATAATTCAATAATTTTCAAAAAATTACTTTTCAAAAGGAAAGAACAGAAACTAGATATCTTTACGGTAATATTATCAATACACCAAAAATCATACACTAATAGCTGCAAATTTCTACCCTTTTTTAGATCATATAAACATGTTTTAAAACAAAAACACTATTAAGAAAAATGTATGCTGCGTTTTATTTAAAAAAATGTAGAATATATTTAATTTTTTTTTTATTAAGTAAAATTTCTGCTTCGAACATATTTATTTTTCTTAAAAACGCATGTGCACGTAGTATTATCTAAACATGTGCTTTTAGTATATGCAAGAAAATATGTCACATGTGCATGTAACATATTATCTTCTTTCCTGTGTAATAATTATGATTAACCTTGAGAAACTAACTGGTGGAAAAAAAATGTCGCTGGAAGTTGGAACACGTAGCTGAAATGAAGGTAAGAGTTTCAAATAGATTCCCTACGCGACTTACAATTGCTAGATTTGTAACGTACGTTTGAGGTTGATAGAACATTTCAACTGATTTCGAAGCAACTTTCAGATTGGTCACGGTAATTAACAAACCTCACAGAAACCATTATATAAACCTATGGCGAAAATTCAGAGAAATCTTTTCGTAAAGCGGCAGCGAGATGAGATTTTCAAAATGAAGGCGACATCGCATTTTAAATCGAAGAGAAATCCAAAAGATACAATCCAAGAGAGTCCACGCTCACAAGGAATGTACTCTAGAACAGAGAATTACGTTGTATATATACTTTCTAAACACCCTGTTTATAGTTTACATACAAAACGTTTATTATATACTGCAGATATAATTTTTTCAATTTTTCAAAAAGTAAAAATTATACTGATTAATAAAAAATGCACATCAATGCTGATTCAACTAAGTTATAAAAATCTACCTTTTTAATGCAAATGTTGGCTGTATATCATTTTTTTATTGGCATCAATAGTATAAGTATAAAAAATTAAACGTGTTTACGCATTTAAAAAATGTAAATTTTGTCTGTTATTTAATAAGAGGCTGATTATTATTCAGACATTCTGGTACATGTTTGAATAATAAAACGTGCCGTATCGGCAACACTAACAGGTAAACTGAAAATTCCAATTCCTTTTGCCCTTTACAGTGATGGAACAGTGGCGCAGCAATTGAGCGATTGTCACCACTAAATTTTTATAGTATTCTTCGCTCTCATAAATTTCAGAAATTTCGTCCTGAAGTTAGTTGAAAAATACTAATAAAATTTTGCGGTCTCAATTGATTCTCTGCTGCTACATTGTTCCATCACTGCATTTAACATTTTTTTAAAACCTCGGTGTGAATCACACAGCCTGAATTTATTCACGTGTCGTATAATATTGATGGCTGCGAATAAAACAATGTGTCAAAAATAAAAGACATATTTTTTTATAAGCAATAGCTTGAACAAAAAAAATCACTTACTTTAGATATTATAATCAAGTTTTGAATTTTTTTTAATTATTTTTATTTTTTAACGTTAACTTAAAAATAGAAACAGGAAAAAGTAATCAGTTAACCCCTTCGGGACGGGAGCCTTTTACGAAATTTTCAATCTTTTGTCACCGTTTTTTAAAAACAGAAATTTGTGCATTCTTGAATCGAGAAAATGCGCTGATTAAATAAGGCAAAATTTAGAGTAAAATTTTACTGGTGAGGAAAAACAAGGATTCTGAGCGCTTCATACGGCACGTATACGTGTCGGTCGTCCCCAAGGGGTTAACCCCTTGGGGACGGGCGACACGTATACGTGCCGGAAATAGAGGATCCTCGTTTATACTCACCAGTAAAATTTTTCTGTAAAATTTGCCTTATTTAATCCGAGCATTTTCCCGATTTGAATAGGTACAAACTTCTGTTTTTTTTAAATCGGTAGCAAAGTAATAAACATTTCGTAAAAGGCTCCCGTCGCGAAGCGGTTAAGGAAGAATAAATTTTAAACCCCTACGTATTGAATACTCATTTCACGAGTCTATTAATAGATATAATCAAGAAGCAATTCTGCCGTATAAGGTGAATAAAAATTGTTGGGAACTTTAAAATGTTTTTAGAGATGTATTGTTTTAAAAGTGTGCGTTAATATAGTTATTCCTACGACATGAATCTATATAAAAATAATCTTATATTTTGAATTAGTAAAAACAGTCGGATATTTACTGGTATTTACTTCGAGAAAAACTTACCTTTATACAATCGCCTATTTAAGTCAAATTTTACTAAAAGAAAATAACAGAAAATTAACCTGAAACTGTTAACATCCTGTTAAAATAAAGCTAATTTTGTCCCAAAAAGTTTAAATTTGTTGTTCCTATGATATCACTACTATATTCGTGTTACTATTCACTTGTTGAATTATTATGCCTCATTCTTTTTTAAAGAATGTTCTGTTATAAAATGTTTGTCATCACCACTTATCACTCCTTATCTGTATAAGCCAAGGGCAGGGAATGAGATTTCCATGCTGAGAGGTCTTTCTCAAGAGATATTAACCCATATTTATGCAAGGGTCGAAGAAATTTATAGAAAATTTTGATAAGTTAAGTTGACGAGCTCGGCACAAAACAATGGGATGAAAGGCAAGTTTTCTTGAACATGGAAGTAAAGCTGGTAAAAGACGTTTAAATGACTTGGTATTTAGTAACTTTATGTTGTTAAAAATTGGAAAGGCGAATGTGAAGTCAGAATTGAGAAATTGCAACAAAAATAAGAAAATCCAGAATCTTATGCTTACATCTGGTGTTTTCAAAATTCAACTACAAAATAACTTCGAACTCATTGAGGAGTTTAAATTAGTTCCGTCGTCCTGCCGAACACGCCCGTATCACGCACATATGTAATCTTTATGAATTATTCTAACCCAAAAGTAGGAGCCGTACTTGTCCTGAAATTTCGAGACCAAGAAATGCTTCGGTATCAGTATTTTCTTATAGAATTTTTTTTCTTAAACAAGGTGAAATTTCACGCGTTTAACCTAGTTTTTTTCTATAAAAGAAATACAGATATTTGTCCAGCAAAATTTCCTGAAGCATACGACCCCTAAGAAAAAAAAGGCTACAAAGCTCGTTTTCCGGAACAATTCGGAACTTTTTTTTAATCGCTATATTTGTAAAAATTACATTTGATGTACTTTCATAAAAAAAAAGATAAGGTACAGAAATACTTTTTATAAGTAAATTGTATTTGATTGAATTACGTACAACGACAAGGAAATGTGATAATTTTTAAAAGGGAAATAGCAACTTCCGGCACAAAAATAAACAATTTGGAAAGGCATCAAAATTATGGAAAATTGCATGAAGTGACCAGCTTTATTGCAGATAAATGTTGTATTTTTTCGTCCTTGTCTTATTTATCATAAACCCTACAATGTTACAGAACACCTTTATCTAGTTTTATATTGTGAAGCTTCAGAGTTAAGTCTTATACGGGATAAAACATATTTACTTTTATTCTTATAATTCTCGAAAACACAGATAGACCTTAATTTACTTAACGTAAAAAAATAATTATAAAATTTGTCTTTTTATTTCACAATTTAAATAAGAATGTAACAACGTTTAATACATGTATTTCAAAACAAAATCATAAGTATATATGCTTTTCTCATTGTAATTTGAAATCAAGTTACCCACAATACGTTTTATTTAAAACTGTTTTATTACTTCTGAAGAATAATTTATTTCTACAGCTATTGTTGGAACAAATAACTTCAAAATACATTTTAAAGTTAAAAATCATACTCATGGCGTATCTATTTAAGTGCGTCAAAGTTTAACTCTTTATGGACCGTCGGTACTTTAGAGTACTATTAAAATATTTTGTTACAAAATTCATTTAATACATCGATTAGTAGTAATACATATTAGAATGAGTTTTAAATAGTTTACTTCATATTATTCAAAAAGCATTACTGGTTGCACAAAACAAAAATATTTTTAAAAGGTTGATTTCTTTTTCATTTGCTTCATTTCCGTTTTCTGGACGTTGAATGATTGTGGGGGAAAAGTTTCAGCTAGGAAATATTTCTATATTTGTACATTTCCTAATTCTATAACATTCTAAAAATACATTTTAAATAAAAGATTTGAGTGGAGTTATAAATATTGCACAAAATCCCTATAAATTCAAATTTAATTAATTAATTTTAATTCGAAAGATCCATTTAAAATTTATTAAATGTTTGTGAAAATCTTCTATTGTAGTTTCCAAAATTCACGAAAACTGCTTTAGAAGATGAAATTTTTATGAATTCATAAGTTGGGACATACAGGGAGACACACAATCTTTGGGACATACAACCTTTGTGCTCTGGTGGGTAAATTTATTAAAAATTACCAAATATTACATTGGCACCAGTATTTTGAAAATAATAAATTCGGTTTAAAATGTGCACGAAAAAATGTACTAAACTCTGTTCAAATAAATTTGGTCGAATATTCCGGTGCGATTGCGACATTTTGGAATTAAAATTAAGTGCGAAGAAATTCAACCACCAGAGCTCAAAGGGTTAAAACATTTCAGATGTTTTCTTACACACTTGGCATTGCATATTACCAATAGTCAGATCGAAGTAAAGCAATCATAAATAGTGGATTGATGTAAAGATAAGAGAAACATAAAAATTCAAATTTCATGCTATTCGGAATAGGAATATTCTATAAGGAATAGCCTATTCCTTATAGAATATTTACCGAAACGAAATAGGAAAATTGGAAAAGATTTGATCTTCAAAATTTGTTCTTTGCGATCTGATTTTGATTATTTTTATCTTTATAAATTACATATTATACATAAGGTTTACTAAAAATTATTTTTTATATTGAGAAATTTTGGTGTTAACCCATTAAAGCCGAGCCTATTTTATATTTCTTTTAATTTTCCTACACCAGTTTTTAAAACATTGTAATTTTGAATTATTTAACCGCTTAAAATCTGAGATTAGATAATGTGAAAATTTTCAAACTAACATACTGGTATTCAAATTTAAAAGTTTTGTTCACCTTACGTGGCAAGTTTTCTTCCCAATCGGCTTTAAAGAGATAATAGATTTTCTCAATCAACTAACGTTTAGAAATTGTTTAATGTTTATGAAGTTTTAAATTTAGACAAATAATTAATTTTACAAATTAGAATTTTATTATTACTGAAGAATCGCACAAAAGTAAAAGTTTTAAACTTTTCAGGGATAAAGTAAATCTTTTGCTAAACTGTTGAAAGGGTTGCATAGCACAAGACTTTGCGGAAAATTGATTTGGAAATCAATAAATTATTTTTTCAAATTTCTCTTTAATTATAAAAGTAAAAATTTCTTTAAAAAATTATGAGTGTCACAGGGCTCCCAAATGGTCCGCCAACTGGACACCGATATTTTCTTATGAAATTTTTCCTTTTAGATTTTTTTCCCAATTGCACAGAAATCAACTTTGGAGGTTAATTCTAGCGCAAATGCTGTAGAAACATACCATGAAATTTTCTGTTAAAAAATATTGTTGTTCATTTCACGGACCATTTGGGAGCCATGGCTTGTCATCTTTGCGGAATTAAAATTAAGCGATATAAATAAAAGTGTAAAGGACGACCGGATGGTCGCGTGTGGGCTTTTCTATAAAGATTGGCCAATTATCAAAACAACACAAACGTTTAGTACACACATAGGACGGGACGGTGAACACAGACTGGCACAAGCAAATGTACACATGACACTAAGTCATATCAAACAAAACTTATAGTTTCATCTTGATTCTTTACGGCTGGCACTAGCCAAAACCGTTCTCAGTAGTTTTGGATCACCTTCTTAGGCGAAGCCATCCCAGATTCTGCTCTGTTTCTCCTCTTTTGGCCACAGATGGCGCTTCTATAGGTGAGAGGGGTTGTACAAACATCACAAAAATATTACCTCCTTTCAAAAGATTAACAGATTAAATATTTGTACGTAAGTATGTAAAAAGAAAAAAACTACAAATATTTATATTTAGAAATTTTTCTTAAGAATAAGTTGCTTTACCAAACATCACTGAAATAAATCTATTCAAAGTACATTCCAAAGTTAAAAATCGTGATCATTGCATATATTAATTGAAATGCATATCAGCTTAAAGCACTGCAGCTATCCTCCCATATTCCTGAAACTAGAGATTACCATAGATGTCATCGGAGTAAACTCCTCTGAGGAACTGAACTAATGCAGTTATGTAATTAAACAAAAACATAATTTGCCGAACAAATTAAAAAATTTCATTCAGTTAATTTTGCATTTAATGTTAAAATTTTGTAACACATTAGTTAAACCAAGTGAACATTAAAAAATAAAAATGAAATTCAAACAATATGATACTTAAACACCCTTAAAACTTAGATTCCGTTTAAACGAAATCAAAATAAATCTTAGACTTTCTTCCAAATTTAAGTTTACGTATTTTGTATTAAGTTTACGTTAGGTAAAACGAAATGATTAGGCACATCTAAAATATAAACTTCCAAATAAATACATAAAAAACAATTTTGCTTAATTTTACTTACCCCATTTTCCACTCTGGTACGCTATGAATGCTAAAATATCCTTAAATCTTGATTGCTAATATTATAACAAGAGTATAGATGTTACACAATAAAACATGAAAAAAAAACTCTTTTGCTTAAATTTTGATGCTTTATTTCCTGCCATGGGACGATGTAAATGCAATATGAAACTGTGTCCCCAAAAACATTTATTTAGCATCAACATCAGTCGTTTTCAAGCCCCCTAAAAAAAGAAAAAAAAAAGACAAAAGGAAAAAGGAAAAATTTTGATAAAAATTGCGGTAATAATGTTAAGTTTACTTAACCCCTTAACAATGTGGCCCGAACTGGATTCGGGCAAGAACACTTTGCTTGCTTCGTTATTAAAAGCATTTTGATACCACTAATTTGTAACTGTAAATTTATCTTTATCGATTGTCAGATATTTTTCGATTAAGTGAGGTAAATATTTTAGCATGGAAAAAGTGGTGTCCAGCCCCATTTTTAATTTTTTTGTAAGAAAACAAATGTCACTGTTAAGGGGTTAACGTAACGTCATTAACTTTACTTAACGTTAAAAGTCTCTATCTCAGGGTTCCCAAATGGTTCGCCAACTGAATACTAATAAATTTTAACAGAAAATTTTATGGTAGGTTTGCGCTAGAATTAACTTTCAAAGGTGTTTCCGGGGCGGTTTGTAAGAAAAATCTAAAAAGAAAGTGTTTCTAAAATAATATTGGTATTCAGTTGGCAGACCATTTGGGAGCCCTGCTATCTTGTTAAAATTTACAAATAATTATTTTTTTACTTCTTAATAGCACAAAAAAGAAATTCACCTGCTTTCTGTATTTACTCTTTTTAATGCTTCTTGTATTACTAATAAACCGGGAGCAGGCAGCACTGACAATCACCTCATGGAGTTCACGGATGAAATTCTGGGATTAGTTAAATCTTGATTCGCATATTAAAACGCAGTCGGTCTGCCAAGTCATATCTTGGTGGAAAACTCCTGAAAACCCGATTTTAGCGGCTGACTCGTACGTTTACCATTGAGTTTTCCTGCTCCCAGTCCTCCATGTTTTCATACTTTTTGGTGCAGGAAAACACAATGGTAAACCTACGAATCAGCCGCTAAAATCGGGTTTTCGAGTTTTTTTCCACCAAAATATGACTTGGCAGACCGATTGTGTTTTAATATGCGAATCTAGATTTAACTAATCCTAGAATTTAATCCGTGAACTCGATGAGGTGATTGTCTTGCTGCTGGCTCCCGGTCTAAAAGGTGTATTTTCAAAAATTAAAATGAGACAAATATGATAGTGTCATATTAAAATGGTTCTTTTATCTTATTGTTATCATATCACCCTGATTATTTTAAAACATTTTTTAGAAACCGCGAATAATGAGTCAACTATCTTTGGTACCTGGTAGTGTATGAATAATGCAATTAGTGTAACCAATTTTGAGTGAATTTATGTAGAATTTAATTTTAATAGCATTACATTGCAAAACTTGACACAAAAAATAATTCTGCCAGTAACACATCTAATACATATCAAAATATGAAGTCAAGATTATCTTGCAAACTGATGGTGTCATGGATGCATTACAAATACTCGTAATGATCTTAGCCCATTTCGTACAAAATAAGGTTGAAAAGCTCGATAAAGTATCTTGTTTATTGTTAAACTTATGGCCGAAAGTATTAATTTCGTTTAGAGTGCATTTTCGACTGGATAACTGCATTTCACAAAAATGAATTGCTTTGTCGTGTATTATACTCTCTTAGTTTATCACTAACTTGAAAGGAGGTTTTCACTCCTTTGACTTGATTTTTCACGTGATTTTTACAATTTGTCGTTCGGTTACAAGGGAAAAACAGTTCCAGACTTTGAATTATATTTATTGATCTTTATTTCATTCACTGCAATTATTTCGATTACTAATCTTTATTGATCTATATTTCAACTTTTGTGTGTGAAAAAATTAAGCATACGGTTTGTGCAGTGAGGGGGTAGAATATCTAATCGGGCGACCGATTTTTCCAATCGCAGGAACTTAAAACGAATTTGATCGCCGAATTATTAATATGGTCTTAAATTCTCTGGAATCTATAATCAACAAGTAGTTTTAAATCTTCATTTTTGACAAATAGCGGCAATTTCAACAAAAGAGATAATTTTTTACTTTTTGCAAGTTCGAAAAAATAATTAATCAGTGAACATTATGCTTTTCAGTGGTATAAAATTCCTTTAAAACTATTATTTTTCTTTTAAATAAAAAAATGAAGGATATCAATTGAATAGTTCTCTAGAAAGAAGGTCACCTAGCTTAAAAAAACGAGGCGTCGAAAAAAAAACAAGCGTAAAGTTTTACTATAGCGCTACGTTCAATAAACAAAAAAAAAATTATCAGGAATTTATCTCAAAACCGCTTTAGGGGAAATCTACACGTTTCAGTAAAGTAAAATATGCAAAATAAAAAAAAAGAAAAATTTAACCCCAAAAAGTAGTACCTCCTTTAATGCGTCCCTTTATTACCCATCCCATATTGCTAAGCCAATGAAATTTGTCTTAATTAGCGAAAACATCAAAAGCATCTTAGTTTTCGCAGTAAATAAAATTATGAAAATTAAAAAATCTAATAATCTATGCTAAACGTAAAAATACAAGAGATTTTATTTTCAAAAACTAAACTGTTTAATTAAACTTAAAAAAAAACCGTTAAACTTAAAAAAAAACTGTTTACATACAAGCATTTGATATTAGAACCTATCCAACTGGTTAAGTTGTTTTTCATTATTTTTTAACTGGGTTTGAGTCAATTAGCAATCTAATTTTACCAGGAAGAGTGGGTGTGGGTTTAGTTATTGTAAAAAAGGGATATATCAAGACAGTGTTGCCAGATTGGGGGCTTATTTGTCCCTAGATTGTTGATTGTCACCGCTTTTTTGAAATAGAAATATTCGACCCATTTAGAAATAGAAAAATTTTGAAAAAAATGGCGAATTATATTATTTCAAAAAAGTGGTGATAGTCAAATGATCTGAATTAAAAACATCCCCGATCTGGCAACACTGTATCAAGATTATAATAAAAAAGAAATCATCCAAATAAATTTCCATGACAGTAAGATAATTTTTCCTCCCAGTCTATATTATTCATCCATTATCAGTGAAACCATAGAGATTTTAACAAGTAAAAAATCCATGCGCAACGATGAAGCATCCTTTATCTTACAAAATCTGTGGCGCGAGTGACTCATTGGTTACGAAAATAGAAATAAATATCCAAGTAAAATGCAAAAATAACGTTCGTTACATGGAAAAGTGAATGCTGACGTTTCAGATCATTGCATTATAGATCGTGCAATTTCAGAATATTAATATTTATTTGTTCGGAGAATGTCTGAAGTATCGTGGAAACATACCAACAGTCGAATAAAACTATTTTACTATTTTTAAAGATTTAATCATACTCTTTTTAGCAATTAGAAATAATATATTATTAAAAGGTGTTTGTTATATATTCCCTTATGAAATAACCGAATACAGTTTCTCGTTGAAGAATTAATTTTACGTTGCAAATAATAGTCCTTGGCGTTTTGGACATTGCGTATAATGAAAATACGGAAAGATGAAAGATAAAGTCTAACAGACCATAATGTACAGTACCATTTTTACAAATTTGCAATTGATGAAACCGCAGGTGAACAGAATACACTCAGCTCTAGTATTGCCAAGTGTCTCACTTAAATCGGGTCTCCAAATGCTGAGGATGCCACTAATTTCTTACAGTTTATTTCGCCATCTTTAAACGCAGATAATTCAGCCATTAGAGAAGAAGAAGAAAATTTAAAATACTAGTCTCCATTGCATTTGGAGACCCGATTTACTGCAACACTACTCAGCAGGCAATTTTTTATCGCTGATACAGAATGAACGTGAAAATGAAGGGATTTCGAAAATTAATCCTATGCTCGGTAGAAACGACCGTGACTCATATTTGTTATTCATTTATGAAAGTTTTATTCGAATAAAGCTTTTCATTTAAAAATTAAGATCAGATTGCAAATATGAGTGCTTCTGTCATGACTGGTATCGAAAAAAGGAACAATTTCAAAATTGAAAGGAAAGGGCTCAAATCACGTAGAATTTTGTAACATGTTGATCGTATTTTACATTTTTAGTAGTGTAGTTTCTCGGAAAGAGTTCCATATCCTGTGCTGGTTGGCGCGTTTGGCGAAGGAATCCAAAATGGCGCCAAATAGCCATTTTAGCATCTTATAAAATTTTTGTAGTTCGCGGAAAAACATGGTTTTTAAATATTTATAAACACATATATATTTAATAAATGATATGTCACATCTGAAAAAAATACGATGCTTATACAGATAGTTTTATTTTTATGTATATATATTACATATAGAGATATACCTTATACATACATAATATATACACCTATAAATTAATATTATGTACTTATATATAATTTTATATATTTATTATATTTATTATATATATCAAATTAAAACAAAGGTTATAAAATTTTGCGAAAAAATATGCTAAATGCAAAACATTACACACCAAAAAAAAAAAAAAAACATATGAATAAAGTCCATTCCAGAAGAAAAGCAACCCCAAAGGCTGAGATCGTAACCACATCGATTCATTTAATGCCAAAAAACCAGCACAGAATATAGAACTCTTCCCAGTTTCCCTTTTTCTAAAAAATTATCTGAAATTGCCAATTATATTCATTCATACAAGGTTAATCCTCGTTAGTCTGGTACAGGGTGTCCAGCGAATAAGACCCTGATTTCAAAATTAAATATCTCAAAATCAAAGATCAATAGAATTATGCGGTAAACGGTTTCTTTATTAGCTAACCTCTAAAAATGTTATACAGAAGTTTCAAAAATTAGTCAAAAACCGCTAACAGATGGCACTGTAATCGCAATTCCCATAAATTGTGTTTTGAAGTCCAGAGCATTAGCGTCTCATTCCTAGATGGCTTCCTATGGAAGAACGAAAAATGGGAAAGGCCATTTTTTCGTTGTGGTGATGAGCAGAAGTGGGGATATCTGGTAACAGAATTATTGCATCAATTTCAATTTTAGAGAATTTCAATTAATAGAGTTTTTAATAAAAAGTTCAGAACTCATTATATAAGAATTTATTAAAATATTTTATTTTGGTAATCTGCAGAAGCGAAGCCATGTGTTGACAGAATTGAGATTTGTTTCAATTTTGTTATAAGCTACTTCGGTCCGGATACCAGTATCTCTGTGATATGTTTTTTCTCTCCGAATTGGTAGATCGTGGAATCGAATCCAAGTAGGATTTGAAAAAAAAAATGGAAATCTATAATTCTTTAATATTTATTTAAATTGTGAAAAAGAAATTTGAATAAAAAAAATCCAAAGTTTCTGGTTTTAAAATTTAATTAAGCTAAAAGAAACCCCTTTTTTAAAATCATATAGCACTTATAATAATGATTCATAAATCTTTTTTTTTTTTTTTTTTTTTTTTTTTTTTTTTTTTTTTTTTTAAATTGTAAAAAATGGTTTGAATGAAAAAGTACAAAATTTCTATTTTTAAAAACTTAATTAAGTTAAAAAAATCATTTTAATTTTAAAAATTCGTTTTTTTTTTCTATCAATGAGCACAGAAATATGGTGCAGCTTCTAGCTATAGGATCCGAAGTGTTGGAAAGGAAAGCATCGAAAATACTTTTGCTTTGACGTTGATGATATGATTTATCATTAATATCTTTTAAAAAGAAATAATTTAATGCATAATTTCTGCCTCTAAAACTTTGTTTACAAAGAAAAGAAATATATGTGTTGTGCTAAAACCAAAGTATTATGCCGTGATTTAAAAATAAATGAAAAGTGCAAAATTACTTTTTATTTATAATAATTCAGATATAAACAATAATACCAAAATTTTATGCGGTGATTAAAATATAAAAAAATAAATAAAAAATACAAAATTATTTTTCTAAATATATTTATTTTGATTTAAATAATTGGCAATAATTGCAAATTTTAATATGGCATTAAAAATTGAATTTAATAAAGTATTTTAACAAGTTCTTATATAATGATTTCTAAACTTTTTATTGAAAATTCTATTAACTGAAATTTTCTAAAATTAAAGCTGATGCAATAATTCTGTGACCAGATGTCTCCACTTCTGCAATCACCCCAATGAAAAAGTGGACTTTCCCAATATTCGTTCTTCCGTGGGGAGCCATCTAAGAATGAGACGCTAGTGCTCTGGAGTTCGAAGCGCAGTTTACAGGTATTGAGATTACAGCGCCATCTGTTAACGATTTTTGCAACTAAATTTTGAAACTTCTGTATAACATTTTTACAGCTTAGCTAATAAACAAATCGTTTACCGCATAACTCTATTGATCTTTGTTTTTGAGATATTTAATTTTGAAATCAGGGTCTTATTCGCTGGACACCCTGTAAATATAAAGTAATGAAGTCAAAAAGATCTACTTTATTTAACATCTTGAGGGGCGGTTGGATATATTATATGCGATATATTATATATTAGTGATATATTATATCCAACCTAAGTTTAATTTGCCCCAGAATATTTTAATTCAGTTTTACGTGTATATTTTTGGACGGAATTCTGAACTAGTTTTTTTACAAATTTACAGTGGGAAGTCAGCAATAGACAAACGCAATTGCTTGCCCCTCAAAGGGTTAACGGAAATTTGGTTGCTTTCCTCACATGAAGGTTCAACTATCAAGTTCAAGCCTTATTCAAGATTACTATTTATTAAACCCTTAACTATTGTTATCGGTCTCACAAGCAGTTGCTTTTTTCCATTTTTAAACTTTAACTTGTAATTTCCATTTTACCTCTAGACAGTAGTGAAATTTCGTTTCGTTTGTATCCTTATTGCTATCGCCAGAGACTTATCAGTGGTATTTAATTAAAATAAGAAAGCACATTGAACAAAATTCTAAGGATTTTTTTTCATGAACATATTGTATTTTTTTATTTTTTGAATTTCGAAAAACAAGAATAAATAAAATGAAATTTCCTTTAATAGTGACCTATTTCGTATGTGTACATTTTATTAAATGGGATGCTAATAATCAGGGATGAAAGTGGTTCGATCCAAATCGCTGATTTTCACCACTAATTTTAATAGTAATCCTTGCTTTATTAAATCTGAGAAATTCTGTCATTATAAAAGGGGAGAAATACTATTAAAATTTTGTGGTAGCAAGCAGTCATTTGGGTCGGAGTGCTCTCATCCCTATAATAATATAAATCTGCTTTCAATTTTTTCCCTTGTGGCCAACAGTTTTGTATAATATGCTTAAACTGGACCTCTGTGCTAAACGAGTGTGACATGCCTCGTGTAAGGTATCATATAGTTTATAGGTAAAAGTGCAAGTAATATAATTTTGAACTTAATAGAAAATACCATTGTGTCTGTGTACGGCTTTTCAACTACAATATTTCAGGTTAATCCCATTAACGTTTTTAGATTAATTTTTAATTAACTTCAAATTTTAATAAACAACATAAACACAAAATACTTTTTTACAAAGATATCAAAACGCAGTTCAAAAAACTTTTCGTACGATATCTGGTTCATCATGTTGTGTTTAGTTTATTTACAGGAAAAAGAATGTTCAGATTTGATCATAATTAACATAGATTTTTCTATAATTTGAAATGTACATCAGATATCAGTCGTAAAAATACAAAGGTTCAGAATTTTTAAAAAATATCAAAAATATAAATTTTAAGTCAAAAATATAAATTTTACAAAAATATTATACATAACAAAAATTTCTTTTAGAATTCAATATAACTGTAATCAGTGTTGAATTGAAATTGATTTATTGTTTTTTTAAGAGCCAAAACTTTTTTTTTTTTTTTAAACGGATATTTGTTTTTGAGACAGTGATAACAGAAAAGATACGTACAGTAAACGAAACTTGTACAATTAGACCTCTTCTAATTATTTTAATTTTGTATAAGGCTATATTTTTTTCCACGTTTATGTCGGTTCGGTTCCAACAACACACTTCCCTGCAAACCAGGGTTTCGAGTTTGGCCTCCATTTTTATTCGGAAATTCAGTGTTCACACCATAAATCAGGAATAGTATTTTACGCTTTATTAAACATTTGCAATACCATAAAGCGCAAATTCTTTTTTCGAAATTTCCAGTATGAATTTGAAGTACAATTGGAGTCCAGACTCTCAACACCGGCGCAAACAAATTCTCCTGCATATTTTTCATGGCGCCATTGTGAACAGCATGATTTCGTGAACACAAATTTAGAGTTTGGCCTCCATTTTTATTCGGAAATTCAGTGTTCACACCATAAATCAGGAATAGTATTTTACGCTTTATTAAACATTTGCAATACCATAAAGCGCAAACTCTTTTTTCGAAATTTCCAGTATGAATTTGAAGTACAATTGGAGTCCAGACTCTCAACACCGGTGCAAACAAATTCTCCTGCATATTTTTCATGGCGCCATTGGGAACAGCATGACTTCGTGAACACAAATTTATTATAATATGGATGCAAACGTACAGAAAATATATTTTTTACGTATAAATATTATGAATAATTTTTTCCGGTATCAACTTAAAAATTTTAAAATGTTACTTTGAAGTAAAAAACCGATTTTTTCACCAATTGCCTTATGCAATCGCCTTAAGTAGAACACAAATTAACAAAATAACAACAGTAAATTTTACACAGTAATGTGTACTTAATTGTTAATATTGCCCACACGTCTTTGCAAACATTGTATAGTTGGGATACATTATTTTCAACATAATTAGCAGGAATTTTTTAATACATTTGGCTTTGGAACTGATTTAATGTAACAAACGCTGTCTATCAAATAATTTTGATTATTCCGTATTAAAGAATTGCACTGCAATGATGGAAAGTTTCTTTCACAGTTTAAGACATTTGATATAAAAATTTAGCAGTGTTTAATACTAGAACGCCCGGAAATGTTACTCAAGTTTCATA
Source organism: Maratus speciosus (assembly GCA_963932465.1). Taxonomy (NCBI): domain Eukaryota; kingdom Metazoa; phylum Arthropoda; class Arachnida; order Araneae; family Salticidae; genus Maratus; species Maratus speciosus. The sequence continues at coordinate 114,370 of CAWVRF010001220.1, read as the reverse complement.
AAAATATCTGAAACCAGAGTATTTAAAATTATTTGACTGATTTATTTAATGTAAATATGGGCGCTTTAAATTTAACTTAATTTACGAAAGAATTTCTGTTTCCAATTGACATTTAAACATATGGTCGGAGTCCAATCGACTCCTTCCGGGCGTTCTAGTAATAAAATATCTTATGTAAAATGAAATTGTTCATTTAAAATCATAATTGAAAAAAAAAGTTATAATTTTAAAAAATACAGCGTGATTTTCGGTTTGAAGTGGCATCGCAAGGGACATTTTCAAGGTGCGTATATACTTTACAATTTCCATGGTGTTTGGAAACACTGTTTTAAAATGATTTTTTTTAATTTAACCCTTCCCACTCCATTGGCTCCGATGCGGAGACATTCTTAGTCTTTGCAAAATTTGTTTTTGGTACCAGTAATAAAGGAAAATAAAATTAACCTTATTTGAAATTGTGTACTTGAAGGAAAATGCTTTTTAAAAAGTGGTGCCGATCGAATAAAATTTGTGTAAGAGACTCCGGAGCTTTAAGGGTTAATATTTAAATAACTGACTTAGCAAACACATTATTCAAGCGTAGATTTTTAAATATTTTTTCTGCGATTCAATGAAGCTAAATAACGAAAATTTTTGGCAAAACTGTATATATCTTGGGTGTACATAAAGTTTTTTAGTTAATTATTCCCATAAAAGAACCTATATGAAAGATGTATATATGCACAGAGCTGACAAAGAAAAGGAATATCACATGGAACAAACAGATATCGATAATTATGAAAAAGCATCAATTGAACGAAAAATACTATTCTCGTTTTTTTACCATTTAGTGTCTGGAGATTATATAACACTTTTTTACAATTACCATTAGTCTGTGCTAGCTTTTACAATTTTATGCATTTAATAATTATTGTATATGTCACTAGCTTCATTAATATAACTTTATGTTTCAGCATTTTCAAAAAGGAAAGAAAGACGAAACCACTCCGCATAATGTATATATTTGCACTGAAGCTACAATAACACTGTATTATTTTTAACTCAATAATGAAGATGGTTAGATTGTCATATGAATATGCTGCCCACTGCTCATCATACCATGTTGCTCAAACGGTAGAACTTTGAGAATGTTGAGAGTTCTGCATTCGAGTCGCGTCATCGGTATTTTTACGCTGAGTTGGAAAAAGTAAATTCGTATGATAGAAAGGACACTTCTGTCATATATAAACAGTACACACATCTAACGTAGAAGATGTAACGCAAAACTTAATAAAAAACATAATTAATTCAATTAATGCAATCCCCCCCCCCAAACCCCCCAAAAAGACAAGTTTAGACATTGAGTGATTAATTCCTGTTTTCGAAATTGAAGGAAACACTTATCTGGTACTGCGCTTAATTTAACTAGTCATGTAAAAAGATCTGCCGAAAGTTGGCCCAATGGGCAAGAAGATCATCTCTACCAAACCGGGTTAAACAAGCGAGTCCTGCGTTCAGATAAATGCCTAAATAGATTTGGTAATTACGGGGAAATGTGATCGACAAATATGCCTCTTAATTCCTTTTTGCCTTTTCGGTCTATTGTTATTAAATAATTTTTATTATCTTTGTAACTTTTTTTAATTAAAAAAATAAATAAAAATATATTTATTAATCTTAATCACTTTAGCGCGAAAATAATATCTGGTAATAAGGCAATTTTTTTTAAACCTTTCTTTTTCAACTACTTCTAACGGGAAAAGAGACCGTGGTTTCCCATGCGTAAATACGGGTTAGGTTCCCTTAGAAAGACCCCCACGAAGGGCACTCCCCCCCAGGGCCTATATCCCACGTGTTGATAATTGGCCGTCATAAACACAAACCAAATCTAACGGGAAAAAAAATTCACAGTCAAAATTTTCTTAATACTTAAAACGGTGTGTAATGGAATCAAAGACATTCAGTTTATAATACTCTTCTACAGGGAATCTGGGGGATGAATGGGACATTCTCAATATTTCAAGCAATGAACGTTTTTTAGTTGATTTCTATTCTCATATATGGCCCTACCATAGTATGCTTTTGAACCAAAAGCAAAACCACATGGCTCTTTTCATTTTTTTGCAAAATTGCATTTTCTGAAACATTTTTTAAATTTCGAAGTTGCCAAATATTTTATTCAATATAAACAAATAAGATATGTTGTAGTTTTTTATTTGAAGGTTCAATATTGCAAATTAAAATGAGTGCATATTAACCAATGTGACAAAATAAATTCTGAGGCAAAATAGCGGATCTATGTATCATAGGGATGATTGGGACAATTTGAATGGAGATGAATGGGACTGTCTTTTTCATCCCTAAAGATGTTAAAACATTTATTTATAAACTAAAAAATATCATATAGGTTTATAAATTAATGATTTATGTTAATTAAACTGTGCATTAAACTGTACTCGTATTATATAGGTTGTTTATTACTGAAAATTATATTGAATCTTAATTATTTGCATTGTAAAAAGTATTAAATAGTTTATCAAAAAATTGCTATTGAAACATTACCAAAATAAATAATATTTTTAAAAGTAGTATATGTTTATTGATCAGAGGGGGTAAATTATATTGAATTTGAAACTTGAGCTTAAATTCCCACTCGCACCTCCCCTGACATAATTTCATTTGCAGGGGTCGTACGCTTAAGGATTTTTTCATAGCAGATATCACTATTTGTTTGTAGAAAAATAAATCTAGGTTAAACGCGCGAAATTTCGCCTTATTTATGAAGAGATTTTTCCATAAGAAAGTACTGGTACCGAAGAATTTCCCAGTCGTGAAATTTCAGGACAAGTACGACCCCTGCATTTGTGCATGATATCTAAGATACACTGAATTAATATTTATTAATAAGTTGTGAATGGAAAATATTGGCTATGCCGTGTTTCAAAGACATTTTTCACTTTCATTTCATATCTAAAATGTCTCGTAAGTGGGAAAGGGGAACAGATAGACAGTCGAAGTTTGCATTACAAGTTAAAACTGCAGTAAAAGAAGTGATTAGCAACGCTGAGATGTAATAGCCATATTATAAGATCATATATTACAAATATATATACATATAAGTTTATAATTATACACTTTAACTGGGTAACATTGAATATAGGGAGAAGCATATTTGTGTCCCATCCATCCCTATTAGTGTCCCATTCATCCCAGCCAGAGGGATGATTGGGACAGAGAGTATAAATAAACAATTAAGATATGTTCTATTACTTATAAAACAGGGCTCACGCTAGGTCCATTTTTTGAACACCACTATTTTTCAAGGAAAAATTTCCCTTATAAATTTCGTCGAAACTTTCCAGGAAGAACTTCTTTCCTTTAATTGCTGCAGAAACCTACCATGATTTTTATTCTTAAAAATCACTGGTTTTCACTAGTTTCAGCGTTTAATCTCTTGAGGGGCGGTGTCATATATTTTATCCCACCTACGATTAATGAAGATTTGAACCAGAAAAAATTTATTAAATTTTACTTTTCTAACTTTGGTGGAAAAAAGACGTAAAATTGCTTTTTCATTTTTTGCAATATTTTTTTTTTAAGATTCTGGTGTGAATTCGACGTTACAGGAACACAATTACTTGCCCCTCAAAGAGTTAAAACCTATCTTAAAATATCTTGTACGGTCCTGCTTATGATATAAAACTTTTTTTACACACCACATATTTAGCTTAAATATAGTTAAGATAGAAAAAGCATAACACAACTAAAATCACACTTCCGGCAATTACCATTTATAGACGGTAATATACAGTCAGACCTCTATTTAACGAAGTCGCTAAATCCCGAAAAAAAGTTCGTTATGTGGAAAATTCGTTAAATAAAGATGAACCTTTTTAAATACTTTAAACTACACAAAACAATTTTTTAATTCATAAATACTAAACATTATTAAAAAACTTAACTAATCACACTTCTTTTTTGTAAATCATGTATTTTTTTTTTAATTATTATTCATATTACCCATCAAAAAGAAATCTGTAAGGACAACAAGAATTAAAAAATATATTGTCCGGAAATACACTGTATTTTCAGTTTTAAGAAAATATTTACATTAAAATTAATGAATTTTAATCACATTATCGTATTTATTATAACAAGTAATTTTAAGCATTGTATTACTACATGCGTCCTTAAATTTAAATACTGAAACTTACTTACTACAGAAAATACCTTTTCAGTGTGTTTCCTGGACGAAATGCAAAGAATGACAGGGATTTTGCTGCTCTCGTTCAGTTAGGCACCTGGTAAAATTAATTCAAGGTTATTGAGCATTATAAAATGTGTAAAAGAAAGAATAAGTTTGAAGTGTCCGGAAATATTTTAGAAATAGGAGAAAAAAAATTATATCAGAAGAAAAAATTCGTTAAATAGAGAATAAATACACTTCGCTATTTGGAGGTTATTTTACAAAGAAATTCGCAAAATATTGTTGGTTCCGAGGAAAAGTTCGCAAAATGGAGGTTCGTTAAATAGAGGTCTGACTGTACATAAAAGTTGCATGGTCGCAAAGAATTCTTGGTACTGTTACGCTAACCGGGTGCAAATCTCGCCAATGGCATTTTTTCAACTCGCCAGATAGCATTTTTTTTCGAGTGGTAAATTAAAACATTGCTTTGAAGTTGAAATTAAATGTCATGGTTTGTTGCATTATTTAATATTTGGCCAGATGTCATATACGCACCGGGTTTGGCGTGATTTTCTTTTACGAAAATTTGGCAAAAACCTCGTTTTCGAATCCCAGTTACACATATATTTTTGGTACTACTTAGTTATCCCGTCGACAAAAAATCTATCACCAAACGATAAGATTAAATGACAATAATGGTTGATCGTAAATGTCACATTCACATGATTTTAAGCAAGTTACACGTGTTTACGTCATCAAGTGATTTTTATTTCGACGTTTTATTTGTATATTTATTAATGTTATACTGTTTTATTTGTTCTTTCGTTGTTTAATAAAAATTATGTGAATTTGTATAATTTGGCGAGTGGTTTGGCGATTTACATAATTTGGCAAAATCGGTCGACGGAATAACTAAGTAGTATTGTATTTTTTAATTATTTTCCATTATTTTAAAAAGAAAATAAACAAAAATAATAATTAATAACTATAGAACAAAACAATTTATATAATTTAAAAAAATGTAAACAAACATTTATTATTAAATAAACAACAATAGCCGGGTTACCATGCCAATCAAAATAATACCATTTTGGCGCAAAGTAGGTTCCCCGGTGCATATATGACATCTGTGCCTCATACTTTTCATTTCGTTTTGTTTTTAAAAAAAGAAAGAAGTGAAAGCATAGCTGCCAACCTTTACGCTTTTTTGCTACCACTAAAATTTAGAAGATATTTTTGCCTTTTTTAATCGTGAGATTTCGACCATTAAATAAGGCAATATTTACAAGAAAATTTTAGTGGTAGGAATAAAGCGTAAAGGTTGGCAGCTATGTGAAAGCCATCAGTTTTAAATGTTTCAGTTTTAAATGAAAGTTTTGTATTAAATTAATGAAATATAAAAAAAATGCGACGGAAAAAATGTTTGGTGATTTATCACCTATGTCTCGCTAACATAAAAATACCGCGTTCTTGATTTCTCTATCAGCATCTTTCGATTTGGCGAAAGATTGTTCAAGTAAATTGAATTATGAAGAAAAGAAACATGATACATTTTTTAGCGTACATTTAAGTGAGGCCAAACTGGTCGCCAAATTAGTTTAAAATAATTACTTTTTTCTAAAGTATGAAAAAAAAATATATGTTATGATTAAAATTTGAGCTGCCATCACTAAAGAAAACTATTTAAAATTAGAAAAAAATATTAATATCTCGAAAACTTAGTCGAATTTAAAAATTCTAATACAACTTTTGAAATCTGTGGATCAATGCGGATTTTTGGCGTTAATTTTATCGCAAAGTATTCCATATTTTAGGAGAAATCGCCGTGAAACATAATCAGTTGTTTCATAAATTCGTTTCAATTCAGTCGTTTCATAATATCCGTTTCATAAATTCGTTTCAGTAGGATTTTATATATTGAGGGTAGATTTCTTAAATAACAATTTAAAAAGAAGCTATATTGTGCTATATTGTGAAATAATATTGTGCTACAAAAACACTGTACGTTTTCGCGAAATAAATTTGGCATATATTTCTTTCCATATTTAATGTTTTGCTTTTGGTATAGACGTTCCAAAACTGATTTTTAATCATAACAATTTTATTAACCCTTTGTGATGAGCTTCTCGTCGCAACATATTAATCTTTTGAAATAACTTTATATAATCCTTTTTGTGTTGTTTAATCGCTGAAATTTTTTAAATCGATAGAGTTAAAATATGAATTGTCTCCATTTTACTTTCCGAGTATTTTATGGAATACTGTGGATTATGTTTATTATATTATATTATTAGTGTGGAAATTATTTTACTTTTATTCAATAAAAGTAAAATAATTTAGCCGTCCAGCCTATACTCTCCATCCATTATAAGAGAAACCATAGAATTTGTAACGCGCAAAAAATCAATATGTAATGTTGTAGCATCATTTCACTTACCAAAAATATGGCTCGAGCTACTCAATGAGTACGAAAATAAAATAAAATAAACATCCATATAATATAAAAATGTAACGTGCATAATTTAACAGAATACATCGAAATCTGAATGATGGCGTGTCATAGACCGTGAAAATTTTGAATAGCTTTATTTATTTGTTTTTGAAAATGACTCGGGGTGAGTCGAAACATGTCAACGATCGAAATAAAAGTATTTTTATAGGTTTTAAAGTCTTAATTTACACTTTTTAGCATTTGAAATTAATGCATTCTACGAATCAAAATCTAATCTTGCTGAAAATATAATTTCATAATAATAATTCTAACAAATATCCAACTATCTATTCTATTACATGTTACATGAAAAGAAGACATCGACATTTTATTTTCTGTGAGAGTATTTTTCAAGAATGTTCAAAACGGATATACAATAAAGATGTTTGTTTAATAAAGAAAAGCTGTTTAACAAGATTTATTGATGTCAAAAGTTTCAAATTTGAGTTTCGAAAATCTTATGTGGAAAAGCAAATTGCATTAGGCTCCAACATATTACATAAAATGTATAAAAAGAAGACGGAGACTTTTTATTTTTCTGCATTTAGGTTGAAGGAGGAAAGAAATGAGATGCAGGAAACGTCAAGTGATTCAAAAAATATATTTGATGTCAAAAGTTTCTTTGCTTTTTAAAATAGCTTTCCTAAATATTTATTAGTAGAAGGAGTTTCAAAGTTGAATTTCAAAAGAAACTCAAAGAAGAATATGATGTAATCATATATTAGGTCTAATTTATTAATTTAATGTATTAAAAGTAATTAATTCCCATCTCTTTTAATGTTTTTCAGTCCTTCAGTCTTTTTTTATTTTAAACGAAAACTCTCTTTTGCTCTGTCAAAATTCAATACCTTTTACTCTATTTTTATCCCAGTTAAAAAGGTCATTCTTTCAGGCAGATGTGTTAATTTAACTCATTTTAGAAAATCAGTTTGATAGATTTATGGGTTTTGCAATCATAAAAGGAAATTACTTTGTATGTATCTTGTGTTTCACTTATAATGCCTGCGCAACGTACTGCGGTTATCATAACAACAAATGCAATAAATAAAGTTATTATGACATATCTGCGATGAATTTCAGCTGCTTTAATTTAGGGTCTGCCCAATATGTTGGTTAAAGATGACGGCTCCAATCCTGGTTGACCCTTGGCAGTTTTTGTTTTAAATTTTAGAATGCATTTCTTCGTAACGTAAATTTTAGTTGGCGCACCATGACTCGATTTGGAAAATGTTTTTTGGCTTTGTAAACGTCACTATTTCTCTAGTCTTGCATCTGAGAGGATATACGTAGCAATGCTGGCGGGGGGGGGGGGGGACACCTCAGCTTACTCATCAAAATAAAAGTCTTTCCAAGTAGTTAAATTCTTATTATTGAATAAATTGATTTTCAGCATTCTCTCATTTTTCAGGATCGGAGCCTTTGCGGTCTTAACGCAAAATGTGAGATTATATCAGATAGGTACGATTTCACGGCTTGGTACAAACTCTCTCCATTTCAAATACACAATATACTTCACAATAAAGAAGAATATTTCGAAAAGAAATCCATGCAGAATTAATTTAAAAAGGATAAGTTAATAAATATATTGTACACATGAAAATCGAATCTTATCGGGGAAATAGTCGAATTTTGATAAGTAACTAAAGTTTGACTTTTTTTTATAGGCGACTAAATCAACATTTACAAGTGACTTTCGATGAATTGAATGCGTTTCTGCTTCTACCTTTGTTTTTATCGATTAGAATGCATCATTTTGTTATAAATATGCAAAGCATATTTTGAGGCTAAACTGAACAAAAGCAGTAAGAAATTTAAGATTACTTTATTACTGAGCACGGTCCTGTTTCTAATTTTTTTTTTTTTATCTCGTGAATATTCTTTATTCTATTACTGTATGCGTAAAAAAATATTTTTGTATATAAACCTCTTTATAAGAATCAACATTTTTATATAATGCCCCAAATAGAGATATCCTTATTTTCATTTTTTTTAAATCTAATAAGTCTATTTCCATGCGAACTTGTCATGTCTGTCACAGAGCTGAAAATCGCTATGCTTGTTGGCCACCGTTATTTTCAAAAGGTATGCTTCGCCTTATTCAATTGATGTGATATCTCCGGTAAAATAAGTCACATTTTCCGTTCTAAAATACTGGTAGCCAAAAATCGTAGTATGTGACAGACACGACAAGTTCCCATGGAAATAGTCATAAATTATTTTATTCAGTGCTTTATTAGTTCACAAAGTTATGAGATTAAAATAGTTTCTTGTGCTAGTAAGAGAGAATGCACTTTTAAAAATCATTTAAAGAGGATATTGAATTTAAAAAAAAGCTTCTCAATAACATTTATTTATGTCATACGTAGTAAGTTTACGTCGCAAACATATTATCTAAAAAAAGCTAAGAGGTTTAAGTTGAATAAATATAACTGCAATTTAAATAAACCGCAGCACGAAGTATAGAAGTCCTCTATTTTTCTGCTTTTAGATTGATAAAATTTCTTTATGTGGCTGTAAACAGATATCGATAACAGAGAAATTTCGTTGCTTCTTAAAAATAGCTTTTTTTTTTTAATTTATTGATGTCTTGCGATTGAAATTCGTACTTCAAAAGAAACCCTGATCTGAATAATATTTCAAAAGTAATTCATGCAAAGTTAATCTAATAATAAAAAAATATAAATACACTGCATAAATCAAAATCGAATCTTCTCAAAAAACACTGTTATATTTATACCTGTTTCTCTCTTATTTTCAGCATTTCTTTTTCTTCTATAAATCAGCATTTATTAAGTTGTTCTTTTTTTCTTTTACTTTTCTCTACATACATTAGAAGACAGTGATGATCGCAATACTTTTCAATTTCTGTATTTTGATGTATTTACACTTTTTCAATATCCTGAAGACGATTTAACTATTTTTGAAAAATGTTTTCCTGTCTGTCTGTTAGTTTGTGCGTAACACATATTTTTGACCACTCTATGCTGAGAGCTAATGCGCGGAATTTCATAAAAATATATATTACATTACACTATGACATAAATTGCTGCCTATTGTGTTTGTGTTTATATAGTCCAACAGATGTCGCTGTAACCCTATATCTTTCGCGATTACTGTGAAAGTGATATCAATCTACTAGCAATCAGTTACATATAAAAGACATATGAGCCAGTAACACTAACGTTATAACGATGCTGTTAATAATCCAGACAAAACCGTATGAGAGTTATAATAATAAAGTAAATTTTGCGCCAAAACTTGCCCGCTAATACATTTCACTGGGCTTTCACTTGTGCAACTTTTTACATTTTATTCGCACAACTTTCTCAAGACGAAGCAAATTTATATACAACTTAAGGGGACCGGGAAAACAAAATTCAACCAAAAAATCGATTTTTACTTTTTTATATCGTTAAATAGTTTAAACTTTTATCTTTCCAACGATGTGTCGCACATGATTATACATACAAAAATAAGTGCTGAAATTATTTATTCTTTCTAAGAGTACTTCACAGTTTAATGGCCATTTAAATTGACTTTTTCTGAAAACTTGGATTTTTCATGTTTATGTTCCTTTTCCTCAATATCTATTAAACTTAAGAACTCAGATTTTTATTTAATACTTATATTATGTTATATTGTATACTTTAAAACAGGGATTTAATGATTTGTTGAGAATTATTTATTTTAGGCAGTGAAATCTTACCAAAAATGCTAATTTAAAAATGACTTTCAATAAATAATTAATAATTAATTTTGAGTTTCACTAAAAAAAAAAGATGCGTTAAAATACGTAAATCATGTTATTTTAACTACTCTAAAATATCTAGACCTCTATCTTTCACCATTTCTGAGAAAAAGGTACATCAAGTTGGTGAATTTAACATGGCGGAGATAGGGCTTTACCGGTCCCCTTAACACCATGAGCAACATAGCATAATATTTATTTTTTTTAAATTAGTGGTACCAATAAAATATAAAAATAGGTGCAAGTGGGAGCTCTGACATCAAACGTATATTGGACCCAATTATGTATATATACATATATGCATAATGATGTGTGTGCCATACATATAGTCATACGTGCATACGCCCGTGTGCGCACTCATCCGTTCGAACACACAAAAGCACGTGCCAAACGTGCTGCTAAAAGACAAGGTAAACATCTTGCTGACAAGTAACGAGACTGTCCCTGTGATATACTTAGCGTAATTATCGCACGATTTATGCCAGAGCGTGTCTAGAACACATTTTTCTGGTATCGAAAAATAGATTTAAAAGGTTCTGCTCGAAGAGCCATACTAATATAAGTATGTTTGATTATTAGCATGCATTATTAATAGTATTTCAATAATACGCATAAAAGCCGTAATAGCAAAAGTAAAATTAACATTTCACTTCCTGATTCATCTTTCATCGATTTTTTTCAATTCAGTAAGATATAAATTATAAATTTCTATACTAATTATCTATATAACTTCACCAGAGATACCTTATTATTAAATTCATTGAAATAATTGAAAATAAACGTTAATTAAGGCAATTACAAATACCCTTAATGACGCTTTGATAGAAATACATGCTAATTACAGAAGCGTAATCGTTGATGTCATTGAATTATTTGTCAGTTACTTCAGAAAACAAAAAAAAAAAAATATTTATTTCTTTGCTAGTCAAGAAGAGCCAATAATCGGCAAACATTCTAGAGTGTATTATATATGCAGAATAATTTATGTTCGTTTTAAGTAAAGATTTACTTTAAGAATATAACTGATATACTTACAAACAATAAAACTAATTTAATAAAATAATTAATGATGTGTGTAAATATAGAAAAAGTTTTAATACTAATCTAAGGTTGCAATTTTTTTATTCGATCAAAAGTACAAAGTGTACAGATCAACCCGAACTTTTTATAGCTTTAACAATATTGTAAACATGTTTTATAGATACTTACTTTTCTTCGTGAGAAATATAACGACGATAATGAGAAGATTCGGATACGGATACCATTTGTGTCCAAACAGCATTGAGCAAGATACTTAATCATTCATAGTATGTGTAACATGTTTTACATTATCACTGGACGAATTATACCGCACTTCCAGCAGTTGCCATGCAGTCATGACATTCACATAAACAAATTTAGTATTCCATGTTTTTTCCCGAAATTTTATTATTATTCTTAAAGTTACGAACAAAACTTTAGTCTCGTCTTATAGGAAGGCAGTCTGTATTTTTGATTTAATGTGTGGATTAATATCCAGGTTTTGAATTAAAAAAATAGTTTATTATATTTTGATCTATAAAAGTTTTTAATAATAATTATTAGTTATCCTGCATGCTAGTGTTATTTTTTTTTCAAACTTTTGCAGTCTAAGTCTATACAATATATTAGCTTTGAATAGAACATGGAGTCAGTAAAAAAATGTATACTACTACTCTAAATTAATATTATCATAAACAAACAATGAATCGTACATTAAATATGGAGAATTTGTAAAAAAAAAAAAAAAAAAAAAAAAAACACCATTATTCTGAAATTATTAAAAAAGCATGATTTACTTAGTAGATATGAAAGCTATACAATTTATTTATGCTATACGAAAGTACATTAGCTGTATATGGAGTTTACAGAGAGTTAATTGTTATATTAAGAATAAAATAAATATTATACAAATCCGTTTTTCCGAAGAAAAAATTTTCAGGTGTAGAAGTTTACTGTGCCCCATTGCGGTTATTCTCCGTTGCACAAGCCCTATTATTCATTTTTTTCACACAAAAGTTTAAATATATAACTGAAATGCCAATAAACATTATGCAAAAATCCCGAAAGACCTACCTTTTACCTTTGTAACTTAAAAATAAATCGTAAAAGATTAGCTGGCCAAAGTAAACTTTGGAACTTGAAGAACTGGAATATATAATCAAGTAATCAAGCTGCTAGAAAAACAGCTTGAAAAATTAATAATAAAAGACACAAATCCAAATCCCTACCCACATATAAGGCGTACGCGTACTGTCACAGAATAAAAAAAAATTCCTAATGTTGTTCTTATGTACCAATAAATCAATCTTCAGACACATTTTTTAAGTCATTTTTGTTCAAAATGTTTCAAATTTTCAGGTGCTCTTTCTTATTCCCAGACGAGTGCAGACTTTAAGATTATCCGAAAATAGATTTTAAAAATAGTAAAATAATTTATCCATCAAGATCTTAATTGCCAACCATCATTAGAGAATCAATAGAGCTCTTCTTACGCAATGCAAATATTTGCAATGATTCAGCCTCCATGGGGGTCCCTAAAATTTGGAAAGAAATGCCAACCTGGACAATAAAATAATAATATAAAAGTCATGTTTACAAATTTCCCTTTTAATACTGCAGTTAAATTCATTATGCTTGAATTTGCGTGATTTTTATTTTTGTTTACTAGTTTTTCAATTTGAATTTTTGCGAAAATATTTTATCATTTTATTTTCTTGAGAATGTTGCCGCCTGATGCAATGAAACATGTCGAAATGTAAATAAATAAAGGTATTTTACCGTTTTAACACTTATAACAATTAAGATGTATTTTAATGTTTTGAAGAGATTTTTATATATAGCTTTCCAACATAGTTGAAAAGTTTTTGTGAACTCTGTTCATCTGTCCGTCTGTTCATCTGGCTGCCGTCAGTCTGAGCTCAAACTTGCGTAAATATATTGCATTGAAACTGAAAAATGTTTTTCAATTTTACTACGACATGTTCGGTATTGAAAATGAAGTGTTTGACATGTGTATTTAGTTTAACACTAGAACCGCCGGCAAAAACCTATACCTATAACCGACAAAGAGTTCATTTTAACCGAAGGAGATTACCATGCTCAATTATTGTTTACTTGCCATTTTTTACTCTTAGTATCTGTATTACTATTATTACTATCATTGCCCATATAATAATATATATTTCATAATTTTTATTATCCTTTTTTATACTTTATTTTGCCATAATTATATTATATTGATATATATATATATATATATATATTATTTATATTTTTTATTTTAAGAATATTTTTATAGTAAAAAAATATTTTTTATGAGAAATCGAAATTGCTAAAAACAAGAGTAATATTGGTCAAAACAGACATTTATATTTATCAACTGAGCAATACAATGTTCAGGGTGGCGAGTGGTCAGGAAAAACACCGTCAAAAAAAGATGTACGTACCAGTATTTTCTTCTAGAAGATACTATGAGTAATATAAAGGGATTAAAAAAAGCTGATTTCTCTTTAACAATATACTGGTATGTAACACCTTTTTGACTGTGTTTTTCAGAATTGATACTCGCTAGATCTAGAAAATTATAAAACACTTGTAGAGGTCACCGTCTACAACATGGGTGTCAAACTGTGGAACGCCGGATACCACTAAAATTTTATAGAAATCATTGCCTTATCTAATCATTAAATCTCTGCGATCCAAGAAGTCTACTTTTTCTGTAAAATTTTAGTGGTACCCAGCGGGCCACAGTTTGACATCCCTGGTCTACAACTAGCTTTTGTAGAATACTTCCGTGCCATTTGGTCGAGCACGTCGACGCCAACTTTTGTAGAGCTGTAGAACTTTACAGTTTCTGGTTTAGTTTATCACTAGTTTCAAATGTAACTGATGGATATCGGGAATTTCGACTTAAAACATATTTATTTTTCATCCCTTGATAAACTGAACGTAATATCCTCTTTTGGAAGAATTTGGCTACTGTACAAAGACTTTTTTTCAGATTTTATGGTCTGTGGAATTTTGTTTTTCATCCGCGATTGACTGTGCCAACAATGCTTGTTTTTAGTGACTTCAGCTTTTCTGCAAGGGGCAGTAAAGTAAAGAACTTATCTGTGGTAACGTTGTAACCTTTGTGGAAGTATGGTTGTATGAAGTATGGACTGTTATGACATCTACGAGACAAAATGTGCACTAAAATTGACGGCGGTCATTTTGACAGTTTCGGCGGTTCTAGGTACACTGCTGCAATACTTCATAAATTTTGGCTAACTGGAAAATTTATCACTGGCATATCATAGCTTTTCGAATTATAGGAAAAATCACGGAAACTGGAAGTTATACTCTAAATAAAAACAAAGTGGTACGGAATGAAAGGTTCCAAATGGTCAAAATGACCGCCTTGGCGGTCCTTTATTTTCCTTCATAACGGTACAAAAACGTTTACTGTGAGTTTCAAAGAAGTTTTATTATTTCATACAAACTGAAATTGATATATACATTGAGGTGCACTGAAACATGCTTATTATAGAATAAGGTGTACAGAGCATTCAGCCTTCATTTACAGGAACACACAAAACATTTCGGTTACAGTACTGTCTATGAACTGGAAATGCTGGAAGTGCGATTTTCGTTGCGATACGCATTTTTAAATGTAACAATTTTTTTTGTATATAACTTAGTGTATATAAGTTGTATAGATAATCTACATGGCTTCACAAAAAATCTGGAATACATTTCCGCTAATCGACGGAAAAAGCTAAAGGGGAGCTTTCAACTATGCTATGCGTTTCCGACCTGAAATAAATATTAGCTTTCCATGTAATTCGAATTAAAATAAATATAAACAAATAATATAGATCAAATCTCAAGGTTCTAAAAGGAATTTTGTTGATGGTAGTTGCTTTATGTTGATTTTTAAAAATGTAATGCGTTTTCTAAATTATTAACTTAGGTAATTTTGTTATTTTATAAAACAGTGGATTTTGGTTTAATAATTCATCCAGTATTGAATAGTGTTTCATAATCGATACTAGATGAATAATTTTTCTTTCTTGATTAATGTTTGTACATTGAACAAATATTGTAACAGAATAAGGTTTTATGTTTCCGTTATGTTTACATTTCTCTATATGCGACACGTTTCCACCTGATGGTCGAAATTTGAACTGTTACTATTATTATTTATTATAACAAAATACGCTAAATTAGTTTTCCCATATTTGATATAAAGTATATACTACAATTTGGCTAAATACATCACCCACAACGGGCTCTATATAGGTGATTTAACATTTTCTAAGGCAGTAGGAGGTATACTTTACACTTAACTTTACTCTTCAAATACCAGCTCTGCACGAGAATGTTTCAATAAAATTTTGAGTTTATAATTTATTAGATAAAAACATTTAAATACGTTCAAATCTGTTTGTATTTAAATTAGCCTGATATTCAGTCATCTAAAAATAGTCTAGAAACAGAAGTAATTTGTCTTTTTTAGAAAGGATTAAATTATAGAAAATCCCCAAAAATTGTCGCAAAATATCTTAAGGCGATTACCAGATAAAATGCACAGAACATTGGAATAAAAATAAATACTTTTAGAAATATAAAACAAGGTTTCAGAAGTAAAATTGGCAGAATTAAAATGTGGTTGAACCCCAAAGCGTTATAAGTAAGCGAACGAACTTAATGCTGGAATCGGGCGTAAATTAACACAGTTGCGCCACCTTGTGGACAGAGTGATAATTCACATACGCGGGCTTTTAGTGTGGCGCGTATTTTCTAAATCTTCAATCACTCATGGAAATGAATTTTGTTTGCCACATTTATTGCAAAGTAACGACGTAGCGAGTGGGGCATCCAGACGCACTTGACCCCACGAAGTTTTCTTCGCCTTATCAAAGGCACTTCAGTTATTAATTACGGTTAAAAAAAACTTTACAATTTTAGTGGTGTCAGTAAGAAAACAGTTAGGTATCTACCTGTAGTTCACAATCCATCCGCTACGTGGCCCATGACCTTGATTGATGTGACCTCGCTTTTAATCTTGCGGTTACTTCTCCCATTTAAGATAGGACGCTTACTTATATCGCTTTGGTTGAACTCCTTCGGGACGAGCGTCTTTTAGAGAATTTTTTACTCTTTGAGCTCTAGTGGGTAAATTTCTTCAAAATTCAAAATGTCACATTGGCACCAGTATCTTGCAAAGAGAAAATTCGGCCTAGGATGTAAATAAAAACATGCATTAAACATTTTTCAAATAAATCTGGTAGAATATTCCGGTGCCAATGTGACATTTCGGAATTAAAATTAAGTGGTAGAAAATGCAACCCTCAGAGCTCAAAGAGTTCATTAATCACCGGTTTTTTAAAACAGAAAATTTTGCCTAATTGAATCGGGATAAAGCTCGGATTAAAAAGGCAAAATTTACAATAAAAATTTACTGGTAAGAGTAATCCCGGATTCTGAGCACCTTACGCGGCACTAATACCGGTCGCTCGTTCCTAAGGGGTTAACAGTAAAGACGCCACACATTATTTTATCGAAACTCTTCTATATGTTGAAATACTTCATTTTAGATTCATTTGAAGGAAAAAACTTATTTTTAAGTACGATAAAAATAAATAACCGTGCTATTGGACATTTAGTTTGAACAACGCGAACTTTTTCGACAAATATCGTTATTAGAAATCAATTATTAATATTATTACGCTACAAAAAGATAATTCCTTTTGAAAAAAAGATGACAATAACATAATTTGGCAAAAAAAAGACAAAATAGATGTTTTTTTTTTAATATTTGTTTGATTAACATGTAATTAATACTGTAATTAATACTAATAATGCATACAAAATCTTCTGTTTAATTACTGAATTTTATTTATGATTTACATTTAAATTTCATTAACCATTAGCATTACATTTTGAGAAAGAAATCTTGGGTTGTCGTTAAAATCCAATTTTAGCATACCTCCTAACAAGACTGATATTATTTTAATTACTACTGCATTTAAATCATTAAGCATATTTAATGACATAAAAGCAGTAATATTTATTCAGATTTTTTCAAAAGATAAAGTATTGTTTTGATAATGTAAATAATGACGTTTATTTCCATTGCTAATGTAAGGACAACTATTTCTGTTATATTCTGTTTCTTAGGGTCTTCTTTACTATTTATTCGTATTTCGATATTAATCTGTCTTATTATTTTATTTGTTTACTACTTATAGTGCCTATTTATTTTTCTGCAAATAAAATAAAATTTTAACATAAATGATTTCTATTCAAAACTTACGTTATTTAAAATTTATTTTTAGGTAACGTAAATTAAAATGGTCATGCTAAAATATATACAAAATCACATTCTTGGCAGTATTTATTTACTTGTTCATTTATTTTCAGTTTTCGATTAGAATATAAAATGTTTGTCTTGAGGTAAATTTGAAGTTTAATTTCAATTTTATTATGGTACTTTAAAAATGGAATTCAATGATACCATGCAACAATGAAATATCTTCTGAAGAGAAAGTGTGAAATTTGGTATGAATTGAATCCACTGAATACGAACATCACCATGAAAAATTTCATTGCCTTTTGTTTTTGAAATACAGGTGAGCAAAGTTAAGATTTTCTCAAAAAAATATATATTTTTATTAATATTTAAAATATATGAGTAATTTAACCTATAACTGTTTTTAACAGAATACGCTATTTAGAAGCTTTAAGTGTATGAATCTAAAATTACAGCTCAAAAAATACCCGCAATGCAGATTGTTTTTCAACAATATTAAAAAGGCTATTAACATTAGAAATTCCAAATGTTACATCTGCATATGTCCTAAACTACTTTACCGAGTGATTTTCCGTTTTACATTTCAAAATAAAATTTATCAAAGTATTCAAATATTTTTTTTAAGTTTATGTCTTAATACTAAAAATTTGAAAGTTTGTCAACATTTCAATAGGGAGACAGGCTCCTAAGCTCATAGCTTTTAAAATATAAACTGAAGAAAGACAAATTTTAATGAAAGGCCATTTTAGTTTTTACTACAACAATTTTGTGATGAAAAAATATTATGGTGTGGTCTCTCTCTCTCTTTTTTCTCACAAGAATTCCTATTTACAAAATGAACTTAATACATATGTAAAATATTGTATACATAATTTTTGTACTATATAATGTTTATAACTATATAATATTTTTCTGTACTTTATAATTTTTAATATATCGTGATGACAGTTATTATTTCTGATAAATTTACTTACATTTATCGTTCTGATTAAATTTGTTTACCATGAGGTCTAATGTAATGCGTACCATATTAAGGCATACAAGAGGCTGTATATTGCAAAGTAATTGCAGACAATCCAGCTATTCAGGTGCGCTCATATTTATACAAATACGTAGAACCTATAGTCATAGTTTGGTCCGTCCACTTGTCTGTCCCCATATCCCCGGCACAAAAACTACCCAACCGAACGATTTGAAATTGAATATATAGAGTCTCAGACTTGTGTCGAGTCTTTTCAAATTTTATGAAAATCGAATCAAAACTTAAAAGAGATATAAAGAAAAGTTTTCTTCTATCTATTAAATCCTATCATATGTTATTAGTTTAGAGATTACTCGTGATGTTAATGGTTCTATGTTGTCATGGTGATTCCGTACTATTTAAGAGGGTGTCCTATTATTTCCGTATTACTGAATTTGATCTATAGAATCGAAATAAATTTTGGTATTCATGAATTTTTGTATAAGAGTGCAGCAGCAATTTCCCCAACTTCTGAATATTTATAAAGCTAGTTATAGTACGTATGCACCTCATTTTCCACGTTTGACGTACAATTTCAATTTTTTTAGGTGCGTTCGAAATTTTATAAATACATAGTCGTCGTTCCGTCCGTTTGCCTGTCTGTCCGTCCGTCCGCATATAACAGAGCAAAAACTACCCAACCGAATGGTCTGAAATTTTAAATATATAATTGTTGCAAAATTTTATCCATTCATTTCAAATTTTACGAAAATCGGATGTGTAGGTAAATTACAGGGACAGTCAAAAGTTTTGTGTTACATACAGCCAATGGGAAAAAATTATTTCAAGTCTACTTAATGATGTTACAGTATTTCAAACTGAATGAAATTGATAGGCACTCATCAAGTTCAATAAAATATGCATTCAGTACAATATCCTATGCAAAAAAATATTTAAAAAACTAGTTATAGTGAGAACGCGCCTCATTTGTCACGTTTGACGTGCAGTTTCCAACTTGTTTATGGTTATATTTATGTTGAGCACACTGTAATTTTTAATGAATGCATTAATGTCATCGTTTTTTTTTTTTTTTACAGTATATATTCCTTGGCATTTCACTTAAAATCATAATTTTTCATATTAGCCACATTTTTACACCGAGAACAATGTTTAATTCGTATTCTGTAACCTCAAATTCGTATAAAAATACATCGTTTATTATATAGGCAAAAGAAAAGTTTTATTTCGCAGACGAGTATAATTTGTTCGATAGATTTTATTAAATAAATTATTTATTTTTAGATAAATATTATTCTTATTACTCTTAATTTATTACTAGACATTAGGCGATATTCTTCTTTAGCAGCAAAAGTTGAAATTCGGTCTTTTGAATAGTGTTGGCGCATACAGTAGGCTACGCATGTCTTTATGTTACCCGTCCGGGTTATACTAATTCTAATTAAAGTCTTTTTTTTTTAACAATTACATGTTTATAATTTTGTACTACTGCTGGGCATTAAATTAAACTAGAATATAATTTAAAGTTATTATTTAGGATTTAAAAATCCTTGGTGCATACATTACGCCACCCGTGTGCGTATTTATTCTGTTACCAAACCCACTTTATCTTTAAAGAATAACTGTATTTATTAAGAATGAAAAAGGATTACGTCTCTATTATCTGCGTGTGAACTTTAAATGAAATATCTTTTTTTTTTTTTTTTTAGATTACTATGTTTTCGTACAGTTGAAACATCTACTTTATGTTTCATCAATAAAAAAAAATCAATTACAAAAAAGACTATAATGGAATACAAAATATGAAATTTAAAGCAATAAAAATTTACGAATATATATTAAGTGATGAAAATGGAAAAGTCGTCGCCATTAAATAAAATTCATCGAAATTTTTTGAGAATTATAGATTTATTCATTTTCAAAGTTTTCAAATAGTAATTGGTTTATTCCAACAATCTCTTTGAAATTATGCTCTTATGATAGCGATCGCTGAATGAAAGATAATTTAATCATAAATCAAAATATAAAATGAAAACTTTTAAAAATAGTTTTATTGCATTGAGATGAATTAAAAATCCTCGTCTGCTGAAGCATGAAATAGAATCCTTCATTTTTATGTCAATTTCCAGATGATAAAAAAATCTTAGTTTGCTTTTATTTATTATTTTGTTTCTAATTGTAGAATAATTTTAAATAATTACCAAATCATATCAACAAAATATTATTTTTAATAAACACGTATTTCAGTATTTAAAATGGCAGGATTTTTAATCTTTGATTATTTTTAGAAGATTAAATGAGAGACTCACAACCATAGTAGAGCTAGTCATTTTGAAAAAAGAATGATATAGTCCATTTAGAAGGTGCACAAAATGTATTTTATCCACTCCCACTGTGAACTAAAATCTCCATGTGAACCAAACAATCTATAAATAGTTTTTGGTGTGAACAAAACATATTTTATGCACCTTCTAAATAGACTATCTCCTTTTTTTTTTTTTTTTTTTTTTTTCAAAATGCACTTAATCGACTACGGATCAGAACCGCTCAAATTATTTTTCTTTATCTGCTGAAAAGATGGGAGCAGACAATGTTAGTGTGCTCTGTCATCGTGTGTTAGAAATGTTGCTAGATTTAAATTAATTGTGCATTGCATTAAAAACATTTAAATAAGAACTATCCAATAGAAAAAAACAAAAACAAATGGAAAATATTCGATTTTTAACTGCTTAAAGGGCGATGGTATATTACATCTACCACTTAAATTTAATCCTCAAAACCTACAATAGTACAGAATTTTCGAATACAATTTGACCTTTATAATGTACGTGCGGAAAAGTTTGTACCTATTTTCAAATAAATATGTTCGTAAATTCTCCTGTCGCTCAGTAATTTGAATATTTCAGGAATGTTTAATATATTTGTATACTAAATATTGGGAAGACTGAAAACACATAACACAAATGCACCTTTAAGGGGATTTGCTTATTGTCAGTTGAAAAAAATCGATTTTTCTTCTTTACATTTTTATTCTCCCTGTAGCAGGGCTCGTACGGGTGCTTGAATTTTCCGACTCAGAAATTCTTCGGTACCAGTATTTTTTAATGGAAAATCTCTCTTGAAATAAGGCGAAATTTCAACCGCTTAAACTAGATTTATTTTTCTATAAAATAATTCTGATATTTGGCCTTGAAAATAACGGTACCCGTACGAACCCTGTATAGGCTGCACATTATCATTGTGAAAACGATTTTGCCGAATTCGAATTTCTTTCGCAGCTGTTTAGCACTTTAGGCTAACGTTTCCACAGTATTACATTGTTTTGGTCCACAATTAAATACATTTTACGGCAAAATGCCTTTTTGTTCAAACTGGACGGGATCCGAGCGTAAAAACTATTAAAACGATCTTGCTAATTTTTTTAATTAAAGGTAATGTAATTTATTGGAGCTTGGACCTTTTTCAGCCATTTATATAAAAAAAATAGATATTTTTAGAAGCACGCAAAGTGCGAAAAAAGGGTTCAGAAATAGCCTCTTTTTTTTTTTTTTTTTTTTTTTTTTTTTTTTTAAATGGCTGCCGCACTGCTGATCTTCATTTTTTTTTTTTACCTCAAAGTGCTTGAAGCCCCAGACAATATTATCTATTTTCATAATCTTTACTGAACAGTGATTACAAGCTTGTAATCACTGATGGTCATATATGAGATCGCGTGCAATTAGAAGTCCATGGCGCACTATAGAATATCCATCCACGCAACTCGAGTCACATCATCAATTTTTAAATGTTATTCAAATGACAGTAAATAACATGCAAAAAACTCTGATCTAAAATTTTTATTCCTATTCTAGAAAAACAATATGCTAAAAGGCACCTTTATTTAAAATTTTTCACGTCGGTAGAGTCCTACTTACGATTTTTTTTATAACCCTATATATGAGCTAAATAATTCATATACACCACAAATTGTACGAAATTATATTTAAGTTTAAAAACGCGCACGGTATCTCTGAACCCACTTTCAGAGATTAACTGTCGTAGACAGTAATTTGATGATTTGAAAAATTTGATGATATTCACTTCAAATCCTACAGTAAATATCTTTTAATGCACCACACGAATACACTTCACTTTCTATATCTGTAATATAGAGTTACATCTACAAATTACGCTCCTACTGCTTTTTCTACATAACCTATAATAAAAAGAAATTGAACGATAAGCAGTTATTTTTTACTGGAAAAATGTTTTGCAAATAAATAATGCATATCATTTTCATTATGTTTCAAATGTGTTAGATTTATTAAAATACACTCCAAAAGATACCTATAGACCTATAGAACGATAACCTATAGACCACATTGTAGTGGATTTTTTTTTTATTGTAGTGGATTCCTCCAAATGAGTGATAATTCAAACATACACCCTTTTCGATCTGGAAAACATATTGTAAATTCCGTGGTAAACACCAATAACGTACACCAGATTAAATGGCAACACAAATACATTTATGCGTCGGCCAAACTGTCTGTTAGGCGAACCGAGATCATAAAGACTCCTCGCTTATGTTGGAGTATGTGTTAAAAACATTTAAAACTTAATAAATTGCTTTGCTTAAAATAAAAGGCAATCAAAACTTTCGATAACAATCCCAAACCACGCAACATTGTAACACTAAAACGTGAACATTATTTTTTATGATTGCGATCTCTAACTTCCTCGCAAGGACATAGATAGGCAGCTTGATTATCAGGTTTTGAGTTTGAGAACTATTCCAACAAACATTTAATTTTTATATTTAATATTTTTAAATATTTTTTCTGGTTTTTGCTTTCTAAATGTCTCATATTACAAAAAATATATACATTATTTTTTACTAACAGGACGCGCGGCTTTGTACCCAAATATGCCGAGAGGTATACGTGCATTTATTTATATTAGGGAGAATTTCAGATACTAATTTATTATTAATTAAGTTTCATTTTGAAGATGTATCATACTTGTACCTCATTAGGAGCAAATGAGACTCGTACAGTGGTGGTCAAAATTATAAGGACAAGGCAAAAATCGCCAAATCTTGGCTACATTTGGCCGGAAACCTGTGCAAATTTAATGGATGGAAACTAAAAGAAAAATGAAGAATATTTTGATAAGACTTTATGGAAATATGTGAAAAATTTATATTCATAAAATGTATTATGGATTTATACAGCCATCTGATATGGACAAAATTATAAGAACAACTGTATTTGTGTGTTCTAAAAAGTAAAATTTGCATATTTTTTGCTCTGCACACGGAACTCAGCGACGATATAAATGCGTAGTAAGCATTTGGGATCGTCATATTCTGTTTTTCAGTCATGCCGCTAGGTACAAAGCTTTCGAAGTTTGAGAAATGGAAAATGGATGCATTTAAAAGTGCAGGACTTTCTGTACGCCAAATTGCGACAAAGCTTAATAGATCAAGAACGGTTATTTACAATTATCTTAAAAATCCCGGTAAATATGGACGGCAAAGACATACAGGTAGGCCATCTTTAGTTTCTGTATGGGAGAAAAGAATGATAATAAGGCGAACTTGCTCCAAAAAACAAATGTCAACAGAAATAAAACGTGAATTGAACTTATAATCAGTGCTCGAACTGTTCGACGTGTTTTACAAAAAGAAAAAAAGGTTCGCTATGGTAAACATATGTCACGACCGCCTCTTACAAAAGTTCATAAGAGACTGAGGATGGATTTTGTCAAAAATGCATTACTATGGGAAAAAAGTGGGATGATGTTGTCTTTTCAGATGGGAATAAGTTTAATTTGGATGGCCCAGATGGTTTTCTCTACTTCTGGTATGATCTCTGTAGAGAAAAAGAAATTTTCTCAAAGCGTGTATTTGAATGTGGCTCAGTAATGGTCTGGGGAGGTTTCGCAACTGGTGGAACTACTCCAATAGCTTTGTGCAGGGTAGAATGAATTCTGAGAGTTATGTTGATGTATTGGGCGATAATCCTTTACTGGAAACACCGTTAATAACGAGTAGAGACTATCTTTTCCAGCAGGACAATGCCTCAGTACATGTTTCCCAAACTTCAAAATCGTGTTTTGATGCTAATTTCGTGAAACTACTTCATTGGCTGGCCAGAAGCCCTGATCTGAATCCAATGAGAAATCTGTGGGGCATTCTGGAACACGAAGTACGCAAAAATGGTATACAATATGAAAACAAACAAGAGCTCATGTCTTCCATCGAAAAAGCCTGGTCAAAAATTTCCAAGAACGTTCTTAAGGAACTGTCAAACTCCATGACGTCAAGACTGATCAATGTGATTGAACAGAAGGGAGAGATTATTAATTATTAGTGTGTTTCAGGCAAAAACATTCATTGTCCTTATAATTTTGTCCAATTTTTACAATGGCATATTTTGTTAATTACGGCAAAACATTCATATTTTGCATTTTCCAATGTTTTGCATTCTACAATGATTTCTAGCATAAAAAAGCATTTTATGTATAAATTTCACTTTATTTAGTTCAGAACTAAATTTTTTCTGTGCAATTTTCAATTGTTCTTATAGTTCTGACCACCACTGTATTAGGAGAAAATCTTCCATCCAATTCATTTGCAGCCACAACTTTCTAAAAAACAGATACGTTACAGTTTACTTGGGAGCTCTGATTACCAACTATCGTACAGTGAAATAATTTTTAAAATCTATTCAGGAGTCTCAAACTCTATTTCTTAGAAATAAACAATTATTTCTTTTTTTATATTATTTGCATTACTTCAATCACCAAAAAATTAAAATGCACCTGAGTTATAAATTGGAAAACATCGCTTTAACTTATTTAACAAAACATTTTTGTGCATCGAAAGACTAAATATGTAGCACTCCATACCTGGTTAACAATTATATTTCTTTATTATTGTCCTTTTAATTCATTGTAATAGTTAATGAGTTTTTGTTTATTCGCCAGAAACATTTATCTAACTGTATCGCTCTATATAAATCATAATTCTTCTTTTTTCAAGTTTGCCAATTTTAAATTAAAGCATTGTCCGTGAGAATCTACGTCTTAGCTCTATGGAAACGTTAAATTTTGTCAGTCTTGCGACCTTTTCAGGGCGGTTCGCCGCCCCATGAATACTAAGGCTGAGCGCTAACACAAAAATGGCGGTTAACGTAGGCGGATTTTTTTTTAAACGTATGTACCGTCAACGAAATTTGGACACCACTATCTATATTATAAAGGATTTCCTTGACTTGTTTAATCTGAGAAACGTAAAGGGGAAAAAACTTTTAAAAGTTTCACTGAGCTATTCACAAAGGCAAATTCCGTTAAAATACGGAAATTGTACTTGCAATCAAGACACCAGTACTATTTCCGTATTTTAACGGAATTTTTGTCCGTAAATTTTGCGAAAAAAATGGAATTTTTTCTGGAATTTACGGAAAAAATTCCGTTAAAATACGGGAATAGTACTGCCGTCTCGATTGCAAGTACAATTCTCGCATTTTAACGGAATTTCTTTTACAATGTTCCGAAAAAATCCGTCTTCAGCAGCCACCATTTGTGAATGAGTTCTCAGGCCTAGTATTCAGGTGGCGGTGGATGTTTGTACAATGATAAAAATATATCAAGCCAGAGAATAACAAGAGTGTATTGAAAAGGTTGTTTAAATCGGAACACTAGGTCCGAAATAATCGTTATTTCCGAAAATTTTCCATTCATTTCATGTTTTTAAATTCCGATATTTTTTTTTAAATTATTCACAAATTACAAACTTTTTTTTTTGCATTTTTCAATTTTTAGTTAGAAAAGAAGCTGTCTATGCCAGAATTTAATCATAAAAATCGCAGTCTTGTGAAATTTTCTGTAGTTACCCTTAACAATTCCGCATAAATTACAATTTAGAACGATTTTAAAATGTTTTCCGCTAATTTCACCCCTTAAAAATTTTAGAGATTATTCCTTGCGAATATTTACATCTTATAAGTAACGTTCATGCATAATTTCAAGTTTCTATTCTCAACAATATCACATAAATTGAAAATTTAGAACGCTTTTTACTTTCTTCTATCTTTACAAGAAGAAAGTATTGGATTCATGAAAATTTTCGAATTCCGGTTTTCGACGGATTTACACGTTTTAGGGGTCAGAGATTCCAAAAAACATGTTTTTACAAAATGTCTGTCTGTGACCCTGTGAGTCTGTCTGTCTTTGTGTATGTGACACACATTTTGTGGGCGCTCTATCTCAAAAACTAATGCACGGAATTTAATAAAAATTTATATTCAGTGAATCCCTAATACAAATTGATGCTGATTAGTTTTTGGTGTAAATCGCTCAACAGGTGGCGCTGCTATGCTGCATTTTTCACGATTTTCGCAATAGCTCTATCTCACGAACTAATGCACGGATTTTGTTGAAACTTCATATTTAGTTAGTCCTTGATATGAATTGATGCTGATTACGTTTTGGTGTAAATCGCCCAACAGGTGGCGCTGTTATGATGAATTTTGCAGGATTTACACGATTTCCCCAATAGCTCTATCTTAAGAATTAACGCACGGATTTTCATCAAACTTCCGATTCAGTTAGTCCTTGATATGACTTGCTACTGGTTATGTGTTGGTGTAAATCGCCCAGCAGGTGGCGCTTCTGTGCTTCCTTTTTCACGATTGCCTCAATAGCTCTATCTATAGAACTAATGAACGAATTTTCATCTAACTTGAGATTTAGTGGTATGTTGACACAAGTTGTTGTTAATTAGGTTTTGGTGTTAATCTCCCAATAGGTGGCGCTGCTATGCAGGAATTTTCACGATTTTCGCTATAGCTCTATCTCAAAAACTAATGCACGGATTTTCTCCAAACTTCAGATTCAGTCAGACGCTGACATAAATTGTTGCTGATTAGGATTTGGTATAAATCATCTAATAGATGGCGCTGCTAGGCAGCATTTTGCTGGATTTAGACGATTTCAGCGATAGTCATATCTCAAGAACTAATGCACGGAATTTCATATCTTTAGAATCCTCATGAGATGCATAGATTGCCATTTAATTTTGGCAGTGTGATAGCGAATGTGAAGTATTAACATGTATGAGATAGAAGAAAGTTTTGGGATTGGTACATCTGACTAGTTTTCTCCTGCACTCCTTCAAATTAAGATTTTCTGAAATTGTTCTATGTAAGCAGTTGCACCCTTGAGTTACAGCAATATCACATTTCATTTTTCTATACCTTACAATTCCAAATGAATATTAATTTAGAGCTTTCTACAAGGTTTTCAACTGATTTCACCTTTTTAAATACCATTTTTTTCCTGGAGCTGTATTTAGATAGCATTTTGGAGCTGTATTTAGCGAGCATTTATATCCCAAAGTAACCACTATGCATACATATATATTATCACTGTACATAAAACTTAAATACGTTCACATGTTCAGCGATCAGAGCGTATAGAACAAAATTTACTGTCCCTACCAACTATTTAAGAAAAAAATGTTCATGATATATTTTTAATACATATGTTAAAGAAATTTATTGTTATTGATTAGGGATACTGGTAGGAATAATAAAAATTTTCCTATACGCTCAGACCCCTGAATGTTGAATTCGGAGCGTATAGGGCAAAATTTATTGTTTCTAACACTATTTTGAAAAACAAAATATGTTCGGGATATGTTCTTTTACTGCGTATGTTACAGAAATTTATCGTTATTGATTAGGGATACTAGTAGGAACAAAAAAAAATTTTCTTTTACGCTCCGACCCCTACATGTTGAATTCGTAATATGTACAAATCACAGTTTATACTAAATCTGATATTAGATTTTTAACAGCGTATTCTAAAGCTACTGGCTCAGTTTCCCAGTTATGGTTTTAAAAAAATGAAAATTAGATTAGACTTCTCGAGTTATGAAAATCAAATCTTCATCGATTTAAAAATATTTGTTAGGGCGAAATTATTATTCCGGGTTTTCACTTTTTGGATACGAGATGAAAGACGATGGTTAAATTTTAACAAGATGTTTAAATTTTATTGGAAAAATGGCAGTTGATGTCTATGAAAATAATAAAATTTGAATTATTAAGAAAAATATTTGAATAAAATAAATAAATAATAGCCTATCTTTTTTTTTTTTATTTCCGGGTGATAAACGTTCTATATGCAAAGATACAAATCATCAATCATAATACATCTGTTTTGCGTTGACTTGACTCAAACATTCACACACACTTGCACATTTATATTATTATTAGAATTACGAATTTCATTTGCAATGCATGTGAATTCTTATGCAAGAAGCGATTGTTTGTTGGCAATTATTCTTTAAATTAATATTAGGCATTAGTGCTATAACTGAAATAGTTCTTTCAATCACTGAATGAGATAAATAATTTAACATATGTTCAATATGATCTGATGTATGATCAATATTTTGATATAGTATACGAAAACATATTCTTTGATATTCCATCCGGCTGCATGAAAATCATTGTATGAGAAGCAGTTGAATATATGTCTTGAAACTATAATGATATTTTGTACCAGGAAACATAACGGGTGACATGAAAAAGTGCGTACCATTCCGATTTTTTTTCTTAAAAAAGCATATAAAATAATTGATACCGGAAAAAAAAATTTAAAAATAAGTAAAAAGTTTTAAGTGCTATCCGATGATATTCAGTAATCATCGTTAAAATTAAGCTACTTAGCTCGTCGATGGCGGCGGTTAGGAAACGTGAAGAATGAAACAAATGCAATATATAATTTAAAAAAATCCGGCAACGTCGGTGCCATCATTGAGACTATGCCGGATTTTTGAAGGAATATCAAAACTATTAACTAGGAATATAAAAAGTACTACTATATTCTTAATGTTGCATTTAACCGTAATTTAATTCGTTATTAAATGATAATTATGTACGAAAAGAGGAAAATTAAATGTAAAAACTTACTTTAATTCATATTTCTATGTTACAGAAAAAAAAAAAAAAATATATATAATAAAGAGTGAAATTATTTCTTCAGTTGTAATTTCGGAAACATCGATAGCTATGTTTGCTTCAATTTTTTGGAAGATTTTTTAACATTTGTTGTTGTTGTTGTATTATATACAAATGAAGAATGTCTATTTCGGAGATAAAGTCTTGATTCTCTAAATAATATATTAATTCTCCAGTCAAATTTATGCATTTTTTGTAACAGTTTTCTTCTGTCGGTTGTTAATCCTTGTCTTCTGAGCTGCTACTAGCATTATCGGCCGTTATATTTAGCACAGCGTCAGCGATCTCGCGGTCCGTTAAATTGTTCGTTAGATGCATTTTCGTCATCGCTGATCCAATCGTTTATATCCATTTTTTTCGACACTTAATGCATTTTCAGATTTTGCATGTTCAATCAGGTCATAGATTGCGACCTTTTCACGGGAAATTTGAAAGCCTTAAAATTCTTCCTCATCATTGATGTCTCAGTTGCCAAAAAATCTTTCTATCCATGTATAATGTGCCATGCATTCGCCAAAGTTGTCCCCAAACTTGTTTACGTTGCTAAGCAACTGTGCAGCACCCAGAAAAATTTTTCAGAAAATAATCGCCTCTGACAAATGAAAAAAAAAGCCAAATATCCTTTTTTTGTCATTTTTGCTTTCGATCTTGAAATTTTTATTTCATAAAGAATTGGTATTTTTTTTCTCCCATAACTGTAAAAGTGTAAAAGAAAAAGGAAGGGAAAAGATGGTTTTGATACCGGATTTCTGAATGCCGGATTTTTGAAGTCATACTGCATATGGGGTGAAACTCAATCAGGTGATAAGCAAAATATGCCTTACAGTGCCAAATTAAAGGTTTTTTTATTGAAAATATGTACTTCTCCGCTGAAATTCGAAAATTGTTTAGCAGGACGAATTATTTACAAAAGAAACAAGTTACGGTCACGTGATTTGTCGAATGGTACAATTTTCTTCCTGAATTCGCTTTAAATGTAGCATCGGTTCTCGCTACAAACTGCTGAATTTTTGTATCCTGATACTCGCCACACTGCATTGTTTAAAATATATTGCGTAACACTCCAAACAACTACAAAAAGAAGCGACTACTATAGTTTCGCTAATTGAACTGCGCTACCTCCGAGCCCTGGTCACAGATGTATATCCATAAGCGGCTAAAGGTTTAAATTCTATTCTAAATTGATCAAGGGCAACGTTAATGTAAAACAAATCTACGTAAAATTTTCTTAATAAAATAAATGTAACAAATTGATATCGTGTTACTTTCAACTGTTGTTCATTTAAACATACGCAAGTTCCATAATTTCATTCCCCGACTCCTCTTTTTGGGGGTTCACTTTAAACGGCTTTTCCATTATTGATATTAATATAGTAATTTATATTCACGATTAAATGGTGATCACTTTCTGCACATTCATTTTCCTTTACAACTTGTATGCTCTAAATACTCATGTAGCTTATTTCTAACCGTCGGGCTAATTCAGAGTAATTTCAGAATTCATTTAAATTATATTGGCAACCAGAAAATTAAAATATATCCTACATTTTGTATGATGGCATATTATTTAAAGAAAAGATTTATAAAAAGCTTTCGACAGTTAAATAAAAGCAATAAAAGTTTTCGGTTGTATTTGTAATTTAGCTTTTATAAGTTGAAAAATATGTAATACACCTAAAGTCCTTTTTAAGTACTTAAATGACTAAACAACTTTTTTAGCACAACTTTCTCCATAATGCTCTTTAATTTTTAGTTCACCTCGTATTATTGTTTTTAGAAGATGAAATTTAAAGGTCTGTATATTTCAACTATGGAAATGCATAACTGCCAATCTTCCATTTTTTTAAACTCAAGAAACATATCCATTACAATCGGAAAATATGTTTAATAAAATTTAGCATTAATTTGTCTTCATTCATTTTTATGCTTATTTGATTTCATTTGCAAATAAATAATTCTGCTTTGATCTCTGTATAACAGGGGTGTCAAACTGTGGCCCGCCGGATACCACTAAAATTTTATAGAAATCATTGCCTTATCTAATCATTAAATCTCTGCGATCCAAGAAGTCAACTTTTTCTGTAAAATTTTAGTGGTACCCAGCGGGCTACAGTTTGACATCCCTGCTGTATAAGAACCTAAGGGAAATATGTTTAGGATTGCAATAATCAGTTATATGAAAATTGAATTTTAAAATCTATGAAATTTGAAATTATTAATCAAAAATATTTGTTAGAACAATAATAGTGCTGTATCTGACATTAAAATATGATAGGCATTGACCAGTCTCATGTGCAAAAAAATTTGCTTTCAAAATTTTTCTGCAATTGATCCGAAATTTTGAGGAAGTGGTAGAGTAAAACTATTCATAGAGTAGAACTATTTGCTAATAGCTATATTTGCATAAAATTGGTTCGCAATGTCTATTGAGCAAAAACATTCATTTATTAAAAATAAATAAAAAGGGCACAAAATAGTTTTAAATGTGATATCTTTTTCAAGAAAATATATATTTTCATCTCACATTATCCCGGGAGGACGTGCGCTGGGCTTGATAGACCCAGCGTGCATACGGTTTTTACAATTGCCACCACTATCTTTTTTAAAGTAATTTTGAACTTCTTTTATCGCAAAATTCCGTCCAATTAAATAAGGTGACGATTATTATTTGTTTTTATTGGTGACAAAGTAAAAACCATTCATACACTGGGTATGCGCGCGTTCTCCCGGATTAACACTTAATGGCGCGGTGTCCTTAAAAAGGGACACCTATTTTAATTCCAAAACTGACAACCGGCACTAAGAGTATGTAGCTAAAATTTTCCTATTATAATGTACATGAAAATAAGCAAGTTCGTATTTTCTAATACATTCGTTTATAAATTGCGGTGTCAGTCCATTATTTCATCAGTTTACAAACAGAATTACTCTGCGCCGGTAATGGTTAATAAAGGATGGAGTGCTTCATTGGGTCGGGACGGCGCTAATTTTTTCACATTGCGTATCGAGTTTATCTTATTTATTTCGAGTTCAAGTCGTTCCTCGGCTGAAAATTGACAGCACATATTTGAGCATTATTCATATACTTACATTCACTTTTCAACATAAATACACAATTGATATTAGAGACATAAGTATAGGAAAATTTTCTCGAATTGCATTTAAATATGGATTTATTTTCTTATATTTCGGGTTGGATTAAGTATTTCTGGTTTGTTTGGAGTTCAAGTTAACGAAACTTTTGTTGTCGGTCTCTGGTTGATATTGAATGCAATTTTCGGGCTCGGGTTGAGTATATTCCGCGCCTTACAGGTTTAGCAATGGCGGTTCATGTCACCAAATTTCATATTAGATTTACGACAATAAAAGTATATAAGGAACTTCTTTTGTTATCACATTCCTGAACCTTATTACATTTTAAACTTTCTAAAATTAGATATTATCAATTTAAATACATTTTAAAACAATAGTTTTACATACGCCTCTAAACAAATTACACTAATGTTAAAATCGGGCATAAACCAGAAATGATTGTACGAAGTGAATCTCCATTTTTTAGGGATAAAGTATAGTCTGCATTCTCCAATATTCCACTTTTAAAAATAAAACGAAATACTTTGAGCCAGAAAAAATATTTAAATAAATGTCTCTTACTTTTATGCAGCAATAGGAAATTGAGTTTCTTAAATAATTCAAAAAATAAAATTTCTTGTTCAAATGTTCATTTGAACGGAAGACTCTCGTTAAAAAGGGGAGAATTTGCAAATATGAGTCCATATACTTTTTTATAAGACTGGTTTCAAATGATTATTTATATAGTCAAAATAAGTTTTAAAAAATAGAAAAAGGTAGATCACAGATTGTAGTCGGAAATATATGTCAATAATATTTATTAACATTTACATTATACGAGAATTATCTACTACGATTTCTAACACCAATTTAATGAACTTGTAACCCCTCCTCTAAAAAACATAGCTCTTCTAGAGCATCCTATAGTATTCTAGAGTTGTAGGGTTACAAAATTGGGCTTTTTTAAATTCAGAAATTCAAAATAGCAGTGTTTTACGTCATATAGTAGCGAAATGTAATCACGGAATGTTTCAATTACAGCAAAAAGCACTATTCAGTATATCTCGTATGATTCAAAATTTCTGAATTCATAGCTTTTTTAAACTCCAATTAGGATTTTTAAAATTCAGAAATTTAAAATAGTAGTTTTTTTACTTCGGATTGTCGCGAAATATAAACACGGAATGTCGGTCATCCAATACAGTGAAAAGTGCTATTGATAATATCTAGTATGAAATCAGAATTTCTCACTATATAAAAGCCAAATCGAGAATCGTGAGTACAGGGCTATCCATTGTGGAGCCACTATTTCTGAATTGAAATCTTGGCCGTATTTCATCGTAGAAATCTGTAATATAATTGTTATATTAAAAAAATAAAAGTGGTTTAAAAATTATTTTAAATACTATCCATATTGGCATATTATTTTTACTATTCTAAATTTTCGCTAGGTTAAAAGAAATGTGTCCTACATCGCTAAAGATATTTGAATCACCCCACATTTGCGTAATTTTCTCCAGGTCTAACAATGTCGAATGGCAATCAATGAAAAGGATGATTGTAACCTATTTTTTGCAATAGTTTTCAAGTCCTTTGATTATTTGTCATTTGATTATCAAAATGTCTCGAACGTAAATCATTAGATTATCAAATTAACTCAAGCGTAAATCATTTTTTATCAGAATAATTCGCTTTGCCCATCTACAGCTTATAGCATCTGTCAATCCATCTAAACTTTAGAGTGCAGTGTTGGAAAATTGGCGCAGAGGAGGAGCCTATTGACACCACTAAATTTTTATAGTATTCTTCATCTTAATAAAAACTCACAAATTCTGTCATTAGATAAGCCGAAAAATACCACTAAAATTTAGTGGTGTCAATAGGCTCCACCTCTGCGCCAATTTTCCAGCACTGAGAGTGTTTAACCTCTAAAGCAACCTGATTAATTCTTGAAACAAGAAAACTTTGCAGAAAAAAAAAATGCGAAATTACTTAAAATTAATTTCAACATTTTTCGTATAATATTTTTCGTATAACGTCACCGGTGAAAAAAACGCGTTTTGAAGATTTCTTCCGTTAACCTCGAAAACATTGGGGAAAAGTTTTGTTAAAAAAATCTACCAGTGAAAGAACTTAGCAAAAAGTTTTGATATTTGAAAAGGGCAGAATATAAATATGAAAATTAGGTTTTAAAAATCCAATTTCTACAAAAAGTTCGAAGGAAGATGTTCAACAAATTCCTAAAATGCCTACGGTGAGTGTGATATTCCATTTCAAAACTTGTGAAGGAAAAAAAAAAAAAGGTCAGAAGCGATATTTACATAAGAATTTTATTGCAATGGTAAGAGGCATTTCAAATTCTAGAAATAACATTTTTATATTTATTTTATCAAAGTTCAAGGTGAAAAAACCCTTTGATATTTATAAATCTTAGATAAATATTTAACTGAAGTTACTTTGACATTTACTGACATGACACCGGTAAATTGAACAGGATTGTGATAATATGGCAACTGTGTGCATAAAATGCATCCATGCGCACTTTTCTACCAATCGATTCGATGACTTTTTTCGTCAAAGTGTATATAAAGTCATTTTGCGTGCACTCGATGGCAGATAACGATAATCGTATACGATTTATCAGTGTCCTGTTGGTACAGGGAAAAGCTGCTCTAATCTGAAAGCTGCTCTAAATAAACTCTAATCCATATTAGTCCCAGAGAAGATTTTATCTTTAAATAAGACAAAGACACAACATTGGCGTCACATTATTGGGAACATTATGTACACTCCCATTGTATATATAATCCCATTACTGTATTTCCCATTATGTATATAACAACACACATTTTCTTGTTACTAAGAGTTTTATTTTTAAGTATTATTTCTAAAGCACACAAAATATTTCTTACATATTTGTCAGCTTAAAACTTACTTTTACATGTGAATTTGAAAAGATGAACCAAAATGCAGATCAGTATGTTTTTGTGACAGCTTGATCAGCAATAAACGTTAATCCTATAGAAAAATTGGGAAGAAAATTGTCACTTTTAGAAGAAGTCAATAACGTGAAGTCCTTGACGTGATGTAATTAAAAATCTTGTATTTTCTATAGCACATATAATTGTTATTATATAATAAATATAATAACACATACATGAGTATATAAAAAAAATCCTCTAAGAAATTCTAGTTTATGTTCGATAGATGCTTTTAAACACTAAAATTGATCATATTAATAGGAATGACCTCTCAGGAGTGTAAATGATTCCGTTTATTAGGGAGGGAACGGAATCAAAAACCATATATAGATATTACCCAAAGAAAATTCAATATCAGATGTAAAGAACATATGGCAGACATAAAATATAATAGAGGTAATACTGCTTTATCCCGGCTGAATCAAATAGAGAGCATTAACATACTTTTTTAACGAGAGTAAATTAATCTACCGATCTAATTTTTATTTACAATTATTTATAAGTGAGTCCATTGAAATTTATTTAAGAGGTTCAGGAGTTTGTAACGATACGTTATCTTTTCGTATCCCTAATATTTCTCATCCCCAATATCTTTTCACATCCCCTGGATTGAGTGGTGTGACAACTTGCAAAATCGCGATATAGGCCGAAGAAAACTTTTTTTCGATTTTCGATGATGTGTAGTGCGCAAAAGTTGCCAATGGGGGCAAATAGTTCACGCAAAAAAATTGAGATTTTTTGGAAAATTCCTTCATTTACTGCAAATGGCTTGAAGTTTTGCTCATATGCTAAATTTTGAACTTTTTTAGAAAAAAATAAAAAAAATTTAAATTAAATTTATTTTAGCTGAATTTACTTGAAATTTCATTTGCGAAATGTTTAAATAAGCTCTCATTATGTATTATTTAAAAGTTATGTGTATTTTGAATAGGGCGATTTTTATAGCTTTTTTGTGTATAAGTGAGCAAAAATTATAAATATTGCTTGATTCGTTAGGCGGTTTCTCTCTTTTGTCTTCATTATGTTCCACGCTCTTCCTTCTGTTTTTCGATGCGTCTAGGGTCAGATATTTGGATGACGAATGGCACAGCGTTTTGACAGCAGTTCTTGCAGGATAGGAGAATGTGGAGCAGAAACCAATGAAAACGCAATCAGTCATCATGAGGATGAGGGAGGAAATATTAGATAGGAGGAACTGCGAGATGAGATGTTAATTATTTTTATGCTCTAAAATGTAGATATTGTCAGAAGATTCAAATAGTGAGAGCCTTGAAGCAGGCCGTTCGTCTGAATCAGAATTTGAAACAGGGCCTTAAAACGCAGAGACTACCAAACGCATATCCTTTTCTCACACAGTGTTCACCGCATTTAAAACTGGTACATTATATAGATCTTTCGTAGATAAATGCGAATACAACCTCTTAGTCGACCCACCTAATGTTTAAGCACTGCGCTACATCCTTTTACATTTATCCAACTTTTGCCGTTAAATAATAGTACAATACTGATGATGTATCATTATTTTCCCTATGAGCTACAAAATCCTTTTCATTAGACATATTTAAAGCAAAATAAGTATAAACGCACGAAAAAACTAATTGATGTGCGAATCCCAAAACTTTCTTCTTTCTCATATATTTTAATATTTCAAAATGTTGTTAGAAATATCAATATTTCATTTATTAGATCAATGCTACATAAACTTTGACTTTCATCTAAAATTTCTGCTTCAGTCAATTAATTGGAGTAAAAACGAGTTAATCTCCGTCATGATATTTATTAAAATCAAGAGTTTTCCTTTATTCTGTTGTATATCAGCTGTTCGCGAATGGCCGGCTTATCAGGATGAGAAGTTCTCTTCATTTCACAAACCGCCGGTGTATAATAGAATTACGAAAAATCAAGAAAATTACACAAAAATCGCTATTACAGTGCCACCTTTCGGCGGAATATTTCCTAATTCAGGGAGGACCTAAAAATTTTGTTCAATTCTATGCAAAACTTCATGCATTTTTCGATGGTACAATATTCAAAATTGCACAAAAATCGCTATTACGGCGCCCACTGTCGGCGGATTTTTTCCAAATGCAGCGAAGACATTCTTGCCTTGGCTAAAAACATACATAAAAAAATGGTTCAATTCTATGCATAACTTCATACATTTTTCATTGGTACAATATTCAAAATCGCACAAAAATCGCTGTTACAGCGGCCCCTACCAGCGAAATTTTTCCAAATCTAGGGAGGACCTCTTTGTCATAGCTAAAGACATGCACACAAAATTTGCTTCAATTCTATGCATAACTTCATACACTTTTCGATTATGCAATATTGAAAATGGCACAAAAATCGCTATTACACCGCCCTCTTTCGGCGGAATTTTACCAAATGCAGAGATGACCTTCTTGCCTTAACCAAAAGGATATACAAAAATTTTGGTTCAGTTCTATGCATAACTTCATACACTTTTCGATGGTACAATATTCAAAATCGCGCAAAAATCGCTATCGCAGCGCCCCCTTCTTGCAGATTTTTTTCAAAATTAAGGAAAGACCTGCTTGCCATAGCCAAAAACTTTTTTTTTAATTTGGTTCAATTCTATGCATAACTTCATACAATTTTTGATGGTACAATGGCAAAAGACAGATGGGTGTGTCCGTGGATACAGACAGACAGCTAGACATTTTCTATAAACATGTTTTTGAGATCTCTGACCCCTAAAACGTTCAAATCCGTCGAAAATCGGAAGTCAAAAAATTTCGATTACAATACTTTCTTCTATTGAAGATAGAAGAAAGTAAAAAAAGAAAGTAACACAGAATAACGACTATGATACACAAATGCGACGCTTATCAGTACATTCTAATTCGAAAATGACTTTGGAAGTCAAAGATATTTTCTACACAAACAGCGATATCGAAATAAACAAATCATTTCATTTTTCCTCATTAATAGCTGTGCAGGCTTAATTTATTTCCATGTCAAAGATTTCCACGTTAAAAGATCTGATCGCTTAAAAATATATGTAAAAATTACTTTATATATTCTTATTCAATGATATATAAATTTAATAAAAATCAATTGTTTTTTTTTTCCAAAAATGAAAGTCTAGAAATATATTTTTTTTTCAGCTGCATATTATTCCATAAAAAAAGATAATCCCGAAAATCCCGAGATTTTCGGGATTAAAAATAAAGCGGGATCCCGAGATTGTAATCCCTGCTTGCAATGTATGTTTTTATTTTTTTTTATTTTATTTTTTTTAAAGGAGAAGCTGAGCGGTTGAAATGAAGATTTTCTGCTTAAGTCAAGTTTCATGATCACCTAATGCAGTACAAGAATGAGGTTTTCTCAAAATATGATTTAAAAAATAATATTTAAATTATCCGTGTCAGTATAATTTCCCCTACTATAAATAAGTACGCAGCATGTATTTGGCATATTTCAATAGTCACGCTTACAAAGACGGGATTTTTTTCATTAGGAAATAAAGTATTCAAAAACACACACTAGAAAAAAATTAGAACAAATATTATATATAACTTTAAAAGTTTGCTGAATATGCAACATCGATCACACCTGAGTATCTTATCAAGAGGCCTAACTTTGTTTTACGGCAAATTAGTGAACACGAAATACTACAAACAATAAATACAGTGGAACGTCAATTATTCGAGCTACTAGGTGACCAGGCGTGTTCGGATAAACGAGATTTCGGGTATCCGATCATTTTTGAAATAAACATGCTAGAGTTATATGAGCATAGTGGAACAAATATCTATGCATTTTGTACTATAAAATGTTTACAACGAGAAAAATGTTAAAAACCATCAAAAAACAGAGTGATCGAAGAAATCTGCAGGAAATCATAATCCACTGTAGTAGGCCTATATTTTAAGAAAAGAAGTCCAAAATTTCCTTTTGCTTCAAAGAAGACACTTTTCTTGCCGCTAAATCGCTTCTACGTTTCAATAAAAGCAGCTATTTAGGAGTCCGAAAATTTTCCTGTGTGGATTGTCCTTTTTCCTAACCGCGCGTTCTGTTAACTCTTTCAGGGGCAAAGCAATTTCATTGTTAAAGTGTTAAAATTAATGAGTGACACCGGAATTTGAAAACAAATTTATTTGTAAATACGAAAAAGCTATATTTCGCACACATAGTAAACCGAAAATTTTTGTACCAAAATTCTGGTGCCAATGTGGCATTTGGGAATTAAAATTAAGTGGTTTCATAAACATACCACCGCCCCTCAAGGGTTTAACCGATCGTTCGGTTGACCGAGGTTCGGATAATCGATGCCTATATTCTTCTACTCGTATTAGGTTGATGCACATTGTTTGAAATTATTGTCGAAATATTCTATTTCTCCTGTCATTCTATTGGATGCAATTTGCAGTTAAGTTTTAAATACTTTTTAACACTTTACTTCGAGGTTGAAAAGTATTCATGACCTCGGTTTGTCTGTCCGCCTGCCTGTCTCTCTGACCTTCTGCCTATCGATCTCATAATTATATTATAATTTTTATTTTGGAACTTATATTATTATTAACAATACTAGGGGATTCTCATTATTCTGTAATCCGGGCTTCCCGTGTTACAGAATATTGGTGAAAACCATATTTTAAAGTTGAAAACTAATGTATTTTTTTTACATGCAATACATATTTTAAGTTGCCCACTACTAATAGAAAATAATTTTTCGTATGAAAAATATGAATTTTACAATCAAATAAAGTTTAGAAATTTATCAAAAGCTACATTTTCGTGTTAGCCGTATGCTAAGAGTTATTAGCCAAAGATTTTGCAACTTACGGCATATTTTTATATTCTGATAATTTCACAGTTTTAAGCGCGTAGTTCAATTACATGTCTGTTACAATTGTTTATATATATTTATTTATTTATTCATAGAGGAAGTTTTAATATTTTTTATGGAATATTAGCCGAAAAAAAAATGATGAAATCTTTGTGTTGTTTTAAGGGCAAACAAACATTTTTCGTAATCGAGCTCCACGCGATAGAGATAAATTTAAAAATATTTCATGCTTGAAAAATATTTTTAAATCCATAGACAATCAGTAAAATGATATGCACTTTACTTATAAATTCCATTTGAAAGAATTTTTTCTCTATTTATGGCTGTCTAAAAATTCGATTACAAATATGTTCAATTAGTGTTTTTTTTTTTTTTAATATTATGCTTTTATTAGAGGAGGGTCTTAATTAGGAGGTCTTAATTTCGTTATGGAAAATTAGTGACACATAAATGCTGAACAATTTTTGTCACTCTAGGTGCATAAATTATTATTATTATTATTATGTATTGAAGCCGGCAAGTGATTAGATAAATTACAAAAAATCATACTTAAAAAGTATTTTAAAGAACATAATAAATCATTCAATTAAGATACAGTTTTTACAACAAATTACATTTGAAAGTAGAATTTTTTACTTATACGACTTTCAAAAAATTTAAAATATATGGTAGTCATAAGACTAAAAATATACAGTAGCAAAAATTTCAAAACTGAAATTTGATCGTGAAGTGTTGCCAATCGCAAAATGACGTCATCGTTACGCACAGATACGTTTCTTCTTTATAATATAGATATGCAATTCGTAAAATATAATAAAGAACAGTTATTATGATGAAGTTATCTATCGAAAGTCTTATATTTGGTATTCCGGAATGAAAAGCAGCAAAATTTATTCCACTTTATTACGATCATAGAATTTTTTAACCCAACCCAAATAAATCCAAACCCAACAACATATTCTTCGTCTCAAAATTTGCATACGCACTTTTCATATCCGTATTCACCATTTTCAAAAAACTGGTATTTTAATTTTATCATTTTAACACCATTAATGATTGTCAGCAATATCTTTGCATGTGAAGAATCGCACTCTTTAGTCGAGATTCTAATCTCAGTACCAGAGAAAATAATTCAAGTAATTTATTTTTTTTAGACGCAGTGTTAAAATGTTTAGTTTTATCCAGTGCGGATGTTCTACAAACTATCTACAAAATCTACAAACAAACAGCTTTGAGTTAAAAAAATTAGAAGTAAAATAGGTTCAGCAGAAAGCTCAGGGCAGAGACTAAAGAACAGCCTTGTGTTTTAAAAACTATATAGGTAATATACAATTATGAAAAATTAAATTAAGTAAATTATGTTATTTTCATAAAATCATATTAGAATTAAAAAATAGCAATAAAATGTTATTAGCCGAGAGAATTCTGGACAAAATGTTGAGAAATCTCATATTATTTTAATATCTGCTTTGTTTACTTGTTTAACCTTTTCAGGGGCAACGCAATTCCATTGCTAAAAGCGTTGAAATTAAAAACTGACACCGGATTTTGAAGACAAATTTATTTATAAATAAGAAAACGCACTATTTCACACACATAATAAACAGAATTATTCTATAACAAAATTCTGGTGTCAATGTGTCATTTGGGAATTAAAATTGAGTGGTTTCTTAAACATACTACTGCCACTCAAGGGGTTAACACGGTGAAGCGAATTCTTCCAGGCGAGAATCATCCGATCTGAGCGCGAACGCTGTATGTCACTGAACTTCTATAAAAACACTCTAAATTTTTGTAAAACTTTGCGTTTTATCAGTGTGTAATTTCGATTAAGTGGAGCATTTTCACCTGTGAAGAATTTCAAAGCAGCTTGGGTTAAAATGGTGCACTTCTACAAAACATATTTCAGTTTTCTATAATTAATAAGAATTAAAACATATGCTTTTTTATATAAAATGACGTCATTTGAATTTGCTAAAGCATTCCAATTTTACGACCAAGTCTTATACAACATGTGTAGATAAGTATGCATATGACTTTATTATCGCTGAATAATACACAAACCAGAGAAAAATCAGTGTCTTCATTCAAGAAACTGGGCAAAACAAATAGGGTGTCTAATAATTCATATGCCTTCATTTGTTTGTTTATGATGTGCTCCATGTTTTATCAGAAAACATTTGTTTATATTTTTTAAAAATTTGGTAAATGTTATTACGCACGATTAATAAAATTGCATTCTTTCAGCTTTTTGATACGAATTAAATAAATGCCGAGAAAAAAAGTCACACAAATATCCTTTAAAATACATTTTTGTAAAGAGAAAATGTTGTATTGTTTGTAAAGTAAGTTTCAACAAACTATAAATTATTTAATTGATAAATATAAACGAAATAAAACCAAAATGCATCGTTTTTTTAAATGATGATACTCTTGACATAGCAAGTATTTTAATTTCTTTTTTTTGTCAGTTTTTATGAGAAAATGGCAACAAAACGATACAGTAATCTACTATTTTCCTTTTACTTTCGATAGAAATGGAGTACGTCAGTTTCCACGATTACAAAAAAAAGTATTAAAAACTACAAAAAAAAAAATAATAATATTTAAAAAATAAATTGAGATACAGCTTTCAAACAAATTGCATTTAAAAAGAAATTTTTTTTCTCTATACACTGGTGTAAAATTTGAAAATATGTGATGTTTAGAAGTTTAAAAATTTGCAGCATGTGAAAGCGAATTTTCAACTGAAATTTTAAAGTGTTGCCATTCGCAAAATGACGAATGCGTTACACACAGATATGTTTGTCTTTTATAATATAGATAGAAGGAAGTAAAAATTCAAACAGAGCATATTGATATACACATAATTTCTTTATGACCTCTAAACTACTGTGAAGAACAACTTTTGCAAGAATTCTCATTGAATTCATCTTCCCAAAAAAATTTCAACATATTTTATATGTTCGACGATAACTTACGGTTTCATTTCTAAAAAAGGATTTTATTAGCAATTTAAGAGAGAAACATAAAATTCTATTACCTTCTAGAAAATCGTCCTTTACTTATTTTCAACTTTTCATAAATAAAAAATAGATAGAATAAACGCCAGAATTTCTTTCATTAGTTCAGTGAATATGTAACCGCATCATTCGCATTTTTCAAATAAATGCAACCTTTCAACGTAGTTCTTAAAATTAATAAAAATTTTCATTTTGGAACACGTTAAAAAGGTCCCGTTTCATTTCTGGAATTTTCTTGCTAGTTTTTAAAATACCATATTTTGGAATTAAATCTTAAATTAAATTAAAAACAAATCCTTGAAGTGAAATCATAGACAACATTTTAAAGATATTTCTTAACGATCACGAAATAACCAAATGCTTAATATATTTTTATGCAAACTGCAATGCAATTTGCAATGCATAAATGTAACTTTAAATGCACAGACATAAGAGGAAAACACAATTTTTCCAAAATTATACTCACCGTAAAAAAAAAAAAATATATATATATTTTTACCTGAATATCGTTTATTAGAAAACATAAATATTTTTAAAAATATATACAGGGTGTCCACTCTCAACGGTGTCCAATGGCTAATTCCTAAACCGTTAGTCATAGACATATAGTTCCAATTAAAAAGTTTTAAATGAGGTAAACACATATTTAAAAAGCGATTTGGGTCGATAAAAACAATTCTCAAAAAATTACGAAATATAAATTTTCATACGGTCCCCCGGTCCTATAACTTAAATTTA
Source organism: Maratus speciosus (assembly GCA_963932465.1). NCBI lineage: Eukaryota > Metazoa > Arthropoda > Arachnida > Araneae > Salticidae > Maratus > Maratus speciosus. Next base: position 70,033 of record CAWVRF010001220.1, on the reverse strand, counting down.
GTAAACTTTTCCTATTACGCTGAGAAATATGACAAAAAAAGTCCCGTTTCAAATAACACTAAAATTGACCGAGTTATGAAACTTTAAAAATGCATGACTTTGTGATCGTCATGATACCACTTTTCTGCATCTGAACACATATGAGTTCCGCCATGCTTTGAGGGGTCATATACCAAGTGCTTAAAGTATTCGAAGAACTTATTTCATGTGCATCTTCGCTTTGAATAAAATCGTACATTACGACTGAATTAACTTTTATTAAATTTCAGATTGGCTAAAATAATTGTATTTTTAACACATGTTTTATTTTGTAAGGACTTAAGACTGTTTCTTTTCATGATTTCTTTTAACAAAAATGATGTTATTTTTATATGTTTTTATTTAACTTCAACGATCGTATATACGTTTTTCCAGTTCAAAATTTGTACTCGAATCTAACTCACTTTGAAATATCCGATCGAGATTAAATTTTACATACTGACATAAATCCGATGACAATCTAATATTATGATTTTCGACGGTTATCATTTATGCTTATTTTACAGGATAACAGAAAACATTTCGGATAGATTACCGCCAAGAAGTTTAAGAAAAAGTTTTAGATTAGATAACACAAGACTGCGATGGTTGTCCTTTTTAACTTTTGTCCAAAAATTTCCTTAATTTTTAACCATCACGTCAGGATTTTTTGCAAATCATAAATTGTCAAAGTTAAAAAATAACAAAAATCGGATACTATAAAATAGAGCGTGTGACTGTATTTTTTTACTTTTCATAATCGATTTTTTATGCTCTTTTCGGCAGTGAATTTGAAAATTACCTTCATTTTTAACCATCACGTTAGGAATTTTTTGCAAATCTTAAATTTCAAAGTTAAAATATAGCGAAAATTTATACTATAAAATAGATATAAAACTTTTTTTATTTTATTTTATTTTATTTAATGCAATAATTTATTCACTTATTTTGCTTATGCTGGGATTCTTACAGCTAAACAACTGAGGGGTCCGCTGAGGTGGGGGAGGAGGTTCAATTTTAACTTTGAGTTTTTAACTTTGAAATTTACAATTTACGAAAAATCCTGATTGAATGTTAATAATGAAGGTCATTTACGGATTGAGTGGTAAAAAATACATAAAAATGAATTATCAAAAGTTGTAAACACAACGACATCTATTTTATAGTATCAAATTTTCGCTGTTTTTCTTTTTTAACTTTAAAATTTACGATTTGCAAAAAAATCTTCACGTGATGGTAAAAAATGAAGATAAATTTTGGATTCAGCGGTACAGAATACATAAGAATCAATTATCAAAAGCTAAAACTATTAATATTCATCATTTTATTTAACAAAAATTCTGTTTTTTTTTTTTCTTCTTATATGTTTACTACAAATTGTATATTTTGCATTAATATGTCCGAATGATTAAAGATTTCAAATTTATATTGCAATGTTAATTTTACTCTCAACCATTTTTTTAAGATATCTGACGAAATTATACTTCTACTAAATTTGTGAATGACCCTAATTTGCAGCAAAAAATATGCTCCAACTTTAAACACTTATTACTCGGTCAATTTTAATCGTAGAATAACGGGACTTTTTTTGTCTTACTTGTCAGTGTAACTGGGAAATTTTATTAAATATTTCTTATGAGACCGGACGACCGTATAAAAATTTTAATTTCGTAATTTTTTAAGAAATGTTTTTCTTGACCCAAATCGCTTTAAAAATAATTTTTTACCTTGTTTAAACCATTTTTGTAATTGGAAGTATGCATCTAGGACCAACGGCTGCGAAAATAAAGGTAGGTCAGGTTATACGTGGACACACTGTATAATATATGGTGCATTCTCACAATCTTTTGACTTTCGGGAATGAAAATCTGGTCAAATTAAACTTACTAAAATAACATTTTAATCTGATAGACGAATGCCTTAACGATTCAAAATAAAGAAAAAATGGTCAGCAGCGAAATTTTTTTTTATTTAACTGAGGTTTAAGTTAAACTTGCGAGCTTAATTTTCCTTATCATTTTACCACTATAACTTTTTATTTTCTTCTGAATTTTTACTTATAATGAACTTGCATAGTCCCCACAGGACATTCAAATAAGAAATAACAAAAATGTGTACTTTTAATACAGAATTTTTGTATAGCATTGTCTTAAAGGGGTGTTAAAGAAGGGACGGTAAGGTAAAAAAAGGGACGAAATGGGTAAAAAAGGGACGGTAAGGATGGAACGGTAAGGAAAATTACCACCTACTTTTAGGAATAATCATGTTAAGACTAAGCAATAGCCACAATGTTCATTGATTTTTAGAAACTATTGTTAACATTTGATTATTATTATTATTTTTAATTTACCTCGAAAAGTGCAGAAATAAAATTTGGGGACGGTAAAACCAACAATAAAGCCACGATCTTGAAATCGATATTTAAATGCTGCTTTAAATTCGGCAGTGAATTTCCTGTTAAAGAATTTCAGACATTCTTTCTCTAGCATACTTCTGCATGAGAAAAAACTTGAAAAAAATTCTGTGGCTACATCTGAAGTGATTTTCTGTATATGTTTAGCAAGAGGGACGGTAAGGATGAAAAACTCAGGGACAGAGTTAAAAAAATAATATCAACCATAAAAATGTGTGCAGGTTAATTTTTTGCTACATATTTATATAAAACAATTGTCCCAGTTTCGGAAAAAAATTACGTCGAATTACTTTTATTGAAACAATTTTTTGCATACAGCTCGAAACTTAAAAATCAGTATCAGGGACACGGGCGGTATAGGAGTTTTCCTGGTATTTGGACCCCCAACATCGTCCAAAATTTATTTATCTCGTTAATATTGTTACGCAATCATGCAATGGGATGTTTCCCAGTATATGAAATAAAAAACACAGAAAAAATGTATTAAAATAATAATTATTATTCAGGGACATAAAAGTCAAAAGATTGTGAGAATGCCCCATATACTTTATAAAAGGCGCCAGTGACCGTTTTTTATATTTTCAGTAAAAAGAATGGTACAATTTGGTGGAATTTATGCTTTTATGTTTCTTAATTTATGACCTTCAAATGTTTCCTGTCGCACGAGAAGCATTATTTATTGATTTTTCCACAAAAAAATTAAATATATAAGTGAAATATTAAAAAATATAATGCAAAATGTCCGATAGAGCTACCTTTCTCTTTTGTAAGTGAAATAGATTATATCTGCAGAAACGTATTTTACTTACGCCAGTAAAAATAAATAGAAAAGTTTTAATTTTGGAATAAATTAACTTTACGCCATGTCCCAATCCTACTACCCCTAGAGAATCTAGTTAATAAGGCTGTTGACAAACGCAGCTTGAAAAAAAAAGTACAAAATCAGGTGACAAAAATCAGGTCGTTTCAAAATGTCAGCCACAATAGAAATTCAAAAGGCTATAGCTCAGCCATTTTTTAGATATAGACGAAACAAAAACTGTTCCGGAATCTTTGTATTAAGGTCAAACACATAAAAAAAAAATATTTTTCATTTTCCAATTTCTTGGTACCTCATTTTAAATTAATTTTTTTTTTAATTTTTTTAAATGGCCGCCATTTTGAAACAAGATAGCGGATGATGCTGGCGAACGCACTCGGTCGAGACATTGGCATGTACTATGTATACACCAAGTTACATCCAAATCGGTTCATAAATACGCCTTTTATCGCGTGACAAAAATCAGGTCATTTCAAAATGTCAGCCACGATAGATATTCAAACTGCCATAACTCAGCCATTTTTTAAGATATAAACGAAACAAAAACTGTTCCGGAATCTTTGTATCAAGGTCAAACACATAAGAAAAAAATATTTTTTAATTTTCAAATTTTAGTACCACATTTCAAATTTAAAACCTTTTTTAGAAAATTTAAATGGCCGCCATTTTGAAACAAGATGACAGATGAAGCTGGCCAACGAACTCGTTCGAGACATTGGTATGTGCTATGTATACACGAAGTTTCATCCAAATCGGTTCATAAATACGCTGTTATTGCGTGACAAAAATCAGGTCGTTTCAAAATGTCAGCCACAATAGAAATTCAAAAGGCTATAACTCAGCCATTTTTTTAGATATAAACGAAACAAAAACTGTTCCGGAATCTTTGTATTAAGGTCAAACACACAAGAAAAAAATATTTTTTAGTTTTCAAATTTCTTGGTACCTTATTTTAAATTAATTAATTTTTTTTTTAAATGGCCGCCATTTTGAAACAAGATAGCGGATGAAGCTGGCGAACGAACTCGGTCGAGACATTGGTATGTACTTTGTATACACCAAGGTACATCCAAATCGGTACATAAATACGCCTGTTATTGCGTGACAAAAATCAGGTCGTTTTGAAATGTCAGTCACAATAGAAATTCAAAAAGCTATAACTCAGCCATTTTTTAAGATATAAACGAAACAAACACTGCTCCGGAATCTTTGTATCAAGGTGAAACACATAAGAAAAAAATATTTTTTAATTTTCATTTTTTTGGTACCACATTTCAAATTGTAAATTTTTAAAAAAAATTTAAATGCCCGCCATTTTGAAACAAGATGGCGGATGAAGCTGGCCAACGAATTCGGTCGAGACATTGGTATGTACTATGTGTACACGAAGTTTCATCCAAATCGGTTCATAAATACGAGAGTTACAGTGTTACAAAGATCATAAATATATATATATATATATGTAGGATTTAAATTTAAGCATAATTTATTTTCTTTATAACGTGCATGATCAGTAAATTAACTGACGCTCTAATATTTTTATTATCCACGGTTTCAAAGCACGAGTTATGAAAATTCACGATCACGAGATCATGTTTGGATAGATTCAAAGATTGCAAAAAAAATAGCAGTCTATAAAATTATGTTGTTCATCAAGCATAGACTTTTGCAGTGCCAAGGGAGGCATTATTAGGCCTAAGTGGCTTATTCGAAGGAAAATAATTCATAGGTTTTGTGTCACAAATGTAATGTATTTAAATAAGCTGTCGACTAAGTGAAGTAAATTTATCTGTATAGAATTGTATTAAAGTTTATCTGTTATTATTCCAACATCTATTTAGTCTAGTCGTTAATAAATAAGCATTTTACAAACAAAAACTTCTACAAATTTGGGGGCTCGATGCCGGAATCTTAAGCAACTAATAGTGAAATAAATAATCGGGATTTTATGCAAAGCAACAAAATAAGTTAGTCAAATATGATTCTCACCAGAATTTTGAATTAAAACAGTTTAACTTTATTATTTAAAGTTTTTCTTCTTTATTTCTTTTAAACTTATTTCATAATCGAATTCCTGGTTTGAACCGAAACATATTCATATGGTAGCCGTCAAAATGACGGCTCACGGCTGTTCTACTGTTAATGGCATTAAATTCTGTAGAGTAGTTTTTGAGAAAATCAGTTTAAAAAAAAATTCGAAAAAGCATTTTTATCTCATAAAATATAAATATTTATAATTAATTTAGAATTTTAATTAATTAGAATAATAGAATTTTAATTAGAATCTAATTTAGAATAAATATTTATAATTAAATTAGAGATAATTGGGGAAAAATATTATCAGTTAGGTATCCACATCTGGGAAAAAAAATCAGGAAATTTGATTGAAATGCTTATCCGGCTATGCCCTTTGATTTTGCAACCCTCGTTTGCGTGGTTATGGGAAGATGATAAGAAAAATTATTGCGAATGAATTTATATACGTCATTGAGGATGAAATATCGAAAATTACAGATTTCCAAAACTTATTTTTAAAGCAAATTTTTAGCACTTTTTGTAATACAGATTTCACACCATTTGTATTAGACACTGTAACTTGGGTAAACGAAGTTGTGAAATACCCGAAACTTCTTTGTGGATTTAACAATGTTTACTCTAATATTAACAGGCCTCTTTAAATCATTAAAATGACGTGATGATTTTATTTAAAAGCTTGCAAGAAATTTGAGTTCAAACGATCTGACGTCTACTCTGATGTACAAGGGCATTTTAAAAGCACGAAATGACGCAAATAGCACATTTCGCATAAGCATTATGTTGTAAAATATGTGTTTTTGCTTTATTTTGATTGTTTTGTAAAAATATATCTTTTTGTGCTTTTTAATACGTCGTTATTTATAAGTAGTGAATTTCCCATCATTCAAAGTTGGCGACGAATTAGAAAACAGTAGTTTAGAGTGGGCTAGAAAAGCGTGCCAATCTAAAATTCACCAAACACCCGTGCATTGTTGAAGCACATCTGTTCAAAAACACTGAACATGTTCATCCACTCAGACCTTCAGTTATTAGCTTTCTTTCACTATTAATATTTTAAATTAGACAGTAAAATTATTAAATCGCGAATTTCAAAAATTCAAAATCGGAATAAAAGGCTAATATAATTAAGAATGTAAACAGATTCGTTTTTTAGGGTTAAAACTTTAAGCTATGATTTTTCATTTTGTTCGGAAAACATATTTAAATCTGTTTTTGTTAATTATCCACAAGAAAAATAGCGAAAAAAATTATTTATGTTTCTGTTGGAAATAACAATTATACAGATTAACATAATAACAGGAGTGACTGTTGGGCAGAACTGGGCCCATATACTGGTAACCAACTTAGCTGCCCATACATACAGATAATTTTGTACAGGGGGGAGGGTTATTGGGGGGAAATTAGTATTCTTTAAAATCAACGGGTACAACAGGGGAACTACTAATCCAGACATAAGACGTAAAACCCGGAAGAGAGGGAGAGACTCAACGCTTCCCAAATCCCCAAAACCCCAGAGTAATTAAGCCACCAACTCCTAATTACTCAACCTGTAAAATCCATAGTGATACTTCAAAATTCATAATAAAAGCATTGTGATCGTGAAACTTTCGGTCCTCGCTAGCTTCTGCAATAATTTATACATAATTATCCGAAAGGAGGGGGGAGACACGATCTCCAAAAATGCTCCAATTGCGTTGTGTTCTTTGTCGTGAAGAAGTAGCTTCTAGACCGCATAAATGACTAAGACAAACCTTACCTTTTACGCATTTATTAAATATTAAAGAATTCGAAACAAACCTGAAATAAAAATTAATATTAAAATAAGTTACTAGACTCATGGTGGAGAAATGACATATTCCAAATATTAACAATTAACATATTTTTATTTACATGACCATATATACAAATTAAGAAAGGTGTGTCACAAGACACGCGTGTTCTAAAGAACAAAACAAAACTTGTCGTTTTAAATTTACAATTAATTTAAAATTACTCGTTACCAAAATATTTAAGTACTTGGATACCAATTGGTAGTAAAAATCCCTAATTATTAAATATACACAATTTAAGGTAGGGAACAAAATATTATAAATGCTCATACCTTATGACATCAGATATAGTTGAAATTGCGAGCACATCCTTATCAGGTAGGCACATAACACAAAGCACTAATTCACTAAAGTCCTCTTTATAAACTTCAAGCTCTAAAATTTAGCCTGGCGTAGAGATCATACTATAGATCTAGTAGATCGATATACCGGGTCTATAACGACCGGTGTTTTATTCTTGCACCCTAAAACGGGTAATGAGATCCGGTGAAAACCGAATTCTGAAAATAGCAGGGAAGAATTTAAGTAACAACATGCTACTAAACTTATTGTAGACACTGCATGTAAGCAGCACTCAAAGCTGAGCTTAACCTCATACTCTCTCAACTGGAGACACTTCCTACTCAAACGAAACTTTTAGTAATACTGAATAATTCTCAACTACATACTTTGAAGACTGAAGTAGAATTGCATATATATGTCTTTTTTCATTCTTACGTAAAAGACGTAACAATGGGGGGACGGACTTGAAGCCCCTTGCTCAATCCGAGGACAGTATGACTGTCATCCCTCGTTAAACACTCCCCGCACACGACTCTGATTCGGTACTCGAATCGTGCGGGGACGGACCGCGCACCGCCCTTCAGCCTGTAAGGCTTGAAAGTACTAAGAAGTTTTAAATAAATGCAATTTTGAACTTGTAACATCTTTTTCATTACATTAGTCGCCTTTTAAGTAAGATTGTGGACCTTTTTAATGTTCACATTATTTATTTTATCTTGAATCAAGGTGAAAAATTGCATTTCGTCTTATGATATTATGGATATCAGAAGGTTTTTCGACAACGCTGAAATTTGATGTGTTGCCATTGAAAAGTTAGAATATAATGTTAGACGCACTCAAGAGGAAGTAAAATGGTTTCGAATGTTTGAAAAACTTATCTAATGCTAGCCTCTATGGCAGCATGTAACAATAAAGTTCTTTCTTCTTTTAGAAGAGGTGTGTGAATACTTAAATATCTCGACAAAATATTTTTTATTGTTTTAGTTAAAGAAATGAAGAAATATATTATTTGTCAATGCTGCAAGAAACAAATCACGTATTTCTGAAGTAATTCGCAAAATATATGTCGGCTTTTGAAATCATGATGCAATTATACTAAATGAATAGAAAATTTTTATTAGTAGTAATAAGTAGATAAATATGAAACATTGGTTAATATTAGATAATTATAATAAAGAAATGTTATTCAGCAGAACATGTTTATAACGAAGCATACAATAATGAAATATATGAAAAACATACACCCATGGAATTTTCTACTGATCAGTTTAATATATATCGGTGTTTTTTAAAAAAATAAATAAAAAATGGTTTTATTTATTTGTCTTAGAACATTCATACACCTTTTTCGTAATTCCAATCATGTAAAAGTACACATACTATTTTAAAGCTGTACATGGAAATATCTTTTAATGTTTTAATAACATAAATATTTGAAAGTACTTTTTTGAAGGAATATCAATAACAACAGTCACCTTGAACAGTGATGAGAACAAGGGTTGAATTAAAATATATGGAATCCCCTTATAGATGATTTCATTGTGACGAGAACATATTTTGCACTACTTTACTTAAAATAGGATTATTCTATAATTCCGTGTATTTGTTGTAACGTTAGCACAGGAAAACCTTTCTATCTTTGGCAAGAGGCAGACCAAGCTTGTCAAACGTGAGATCCGTAGATGCCATGACATCTTTTGAAGATTCTCTTGGTCCCACGTTCAAATGTTTCTACCCTTATTTTCTTTTTTATCTTTGTGTATTCTACTTTCAAAATTCGTTTAAAGCCCTGTAAATCCACAAATTTAATTTTCTCAATAAAATTTACAGTATTTAGTTGTCAATAGGACAATCAAATTGAATGAACTTCAGAAAAAGCGTTTTAAAAATTCATTGCGATTTAAAAAGTATAAAATTAAATATTAATTGTACAAGAATTTTGTTTCTGTCTATGTCCACATAAAATATTCTTGGTCAGAAATAAGAGAATCATTCACAATCTTTTCCATTTAAGCAGTTTATATTACACTTTATAAATTAAATTTCCGTATACAATTGCGATAATTATGTACTCAACAATGATAATTACACTTTCTTAAATAAATTAAAACATTCCAGCTAACTACCTCAAATTATTCATTTATAAGACCCAATAGGCATTGTATAATTACGTCATTGAACTGAAAATACTAAAGGTAATTTTTTTAATTATATTTTATCCAGGGGTTTAAATAAATGATGTTGAAAAATTTATATGAAAGAATAATCTAAAAACGAAGTGATTTAAAAATGAATCAATGATATTTGAATCAGAATGGAATGTTTTATCTCGAAAATAAATTTATATATTTATTCATAAATACAAAGTTATATATAATATATATAAAAAAATCACAGTTATATATGAAAATAACTGTAACTGTTCTGTAATAACTACAATAACTTTTTTTTTCATTCTGATAAATGCGAATTTTTCTTCATTTTAGAGGGGTTTTAATTTAACTGACTGTTTAACCCCATTGGGGACGAGTGACACGTATACATGCCGCATGCATATTTACAATAACTACTCGGTTCATATTCGGCATTGGTACTTCTCTGTATGTTTTTCTGGTATGATATTTTGAATATTCTGAAACAGCACTTACACTGGCTCTCAAACGTGCTTGTACACTTAAAACAATTTTAGTAAAAAAGAAGTACTCTGGAATTGAATTCTAATATGAAGTCCAATATTGTTCCACATCATCCCTGTGTTATTCTAAATAATACCCAACATTTTAATTAAATAGTGACTAATTTTCTTTTTATATAAAAATTAGAACGGAAAGAGGCATAGGAAGAACACACCACAAAAGTCTTCGTAAACAGAAACATTTTCCGATAAATTTATAATTAAAATTATCGTATGTTGCTTAATTTTTATTTTTGTATTGTGGTGACAGTTAAAAAATCGTTTGGCTTTAATTTTTGCTTACTTTCTCCGTAAAATTCTATTCATTAGGGGCTGTTCATATATAATGTTATCATTTTAGAGGGGGGAGGGGGATCTGGCAGATGATAGCATATGATATCTCTAGCATGAGGAGGGATGTCTTTTGATATCGTTGTCATTTTTTATCCAACCAAAATTGTCACTTTTACTTGTAACTTGGTCTTTACATCAAAATAGTATGTTATTTTTTTAGTCTGTTATCTATTTTTACGTAAATACAAAGTTATTATTGAAATTATTAAATGATTGTAAAATTATTTATTTCCAAAATGTGTTCAACTCCAACGTTTGGCATTTCTATTTATTGTGTCATATGTGTCACATGTGTATTTCTTCTGTCATATAATCCATTGTTCGAGAAACCATATGCGAAGTATAATTGAAATAATACTTGTGTTAACTAGTAACTAAAACAGAAAAAAAGTCCACCTGTTTTGTTGATAAGAAGTTCTGTCCGTACCCCGTGCGGGGAAAGTGCAAGAAGACATTATTACTGAAATTAAACATATTATACAAAACTGAAAATAATTTTTTAGACATTGATAACGATATTATTACGCCGGCAGCGAGGGTGGGGGGGGGGGGGGGGGCGTCGAGGCATGATAACGTATGATATCGTACGGGGAGGTATCCAAAATTACCAAAAAGTTCATTACGTTATATATGTATAGTCCCTTATTTAAAAAAGGCTCGTAGTTATAAGGAAACAACTAACAGCATTTGAAAATTGATTATCTTTCATCATAGTAGTGGTAAATCATTTCGGAATATTTTTAATTAGTTAATTTATCCCATTCAACGGTGTAGTATGTGATAAACCGCTTTAAAGAAAAAATGGGACTGAAAACTAGGTAAGAAAAGATCGTCCGTCAAAGTTTGCAAAACGTGATCAAGGATTTATTAATTCGAAAAATTGAGACAAATCCACGATTAAGTAATATAATAGTTTCTACAGAATTTAATGAAACATTCCCTACTTAAATTTCACCTTAAACTGTTCGACGAGTGCTCAGATCAGCTGGATTAAATGGGTGTTCTGCTCATAGAAAATTTTTTGTTAGTGCAAAAAACAGGAAGCTTAGGCTTTCCTTTGCAAAATCAATGATAAATAAACCCGAATCGTATTGGAATAATGTCTTATTGGTCGATGGAAGCTAATTTATTATTTTTGGTTCGGATGGGCGGTTTAATTGTGTAGAGAATAAAAAATTAAGATGTTAATCCCAAGAACTTAGTTGGAGCAGTTAAAGATGGTGGTTGAGGTATCCGTGTGTGTGGGTGCATGGCAGCATCAGGACTAGGTAATTTGGTATTTATTGACTGCATAATGAACCATGCTCGTTATTTAAATATTTTAAAAATTATCAGGCCGAAATTTGGGTACTGGAAACAACTTTGTTTTTTATTAAGATAACAATCCTAAGCACACGGCTCTCAACGTTCGCCTCTGATGTCTCTATAATCGTCTACAAGTTCTGAAAGCAACACCTCAATCGTCGGATTAAAACCCAATAGAACATATTTGGAGAGAACTGGAGGTTAGGGTACGAAGAAACGACATTGAACCGAAAACCAAACTAAAAACAATAATGATCGACGGATGGATGAACATTGATGCAGAAATTACAAAAAAAAAAAAAAAAAAAAAAAAAAAAACCCGTAAAAACTCTATTCCCAGACGTTTAAAAGTTGTGGATGCTAAAGGATATCCTACTAAGTACCAATTTAACGAAATGTTACAATATTTACTAATGTATACAGAATGTTTTAATGAGTACGAAGACTTAAGGTAACTTTTTGTCATTTTTTATTATTTAGTTCTTCAAAATAAAGTTTTACTATGTTTTTAAAATATTTTATATAGTTTTGTTAACAACAAGTTATAGATCTTATTTATTAAATATCCACTTTGAAATATTAAATTTAATTAATGGATAGAGCATTATTCCATTGAAATTCGAAAGTGTACGAAAACGTTTGAGAGCCACTGTATGAAGGAGATTCCTATCTCATAAAAGCATGGAATTATTATTTAACCTTTTCGGATTCTAGCGTCATCTATTTATATACTACGCCAATGTGACGATTCCGGCTCAGACTCATCTTCGAGAAAAGCAACTCATCGAGGCCGTGTCAGGCATAAGTATTCAAGAGGATGCAAGTTTGACGATTGTTCAACTTACGGAAAGATACACGTAATCTGCCTTGTATCATATCTATACTTTATATTCTCTGTAACTTTCAAAAACCATAATATTTTAAATTATAAATTAAAAATAGCTGATAACAAGGTATTATAAGAATCTGGTAACCAGATATAAAAAAACGGAAAATGTTGCCATTTAGAAATACAAATTCCAAATCTAGAAACCAATGAACGACTCTTACAGCGTTTCCTAAAAAATATACATACAAGGTGTCCCTGCTGCGATTTTACAAATTTCGTGGTGAGGTAGGGTACACCTAGGCGACTCGAAATCAGATAAGTATGCAGGGTCCGAAACGCCTTCCTGACGCGGTAGAGGGTATAAAATCAGTGTTGCCAGAGGACGATTATTTTTTATTCCGATTTCTTTATTGGCACCACGTTTTTGAAATGGTGAAATTTCCTTTGTTTTAACTTAATTAATATGTCATGAAAAAGGGGAATTTTATCATTTCGAACTAGTGGTGCCAATCAAGAAATCTCAATTAAATAAAGGTAGCCCACTGGCAACTTTGCCAGGGCCAAAGATCAGCTTTGTGTGATCCAGCCTTTTCAATGCCCAGTGTTGCCAGTGGGCTGCTTTTTTAAATTCAGATTTCTTGATTGGCATCAGTTTTTTGAAATAGTAAAATTCGCCTCTTTCAATAACACATTTATTTAGGCGAAAAGAAGGAAAATTTACCATTTCAGAAAAGTGGTGCCAATCAAGAAATCAGAATTTATAAAAAGTAGCCCACTAGGAACACTGTAATGCATTTAATGCAGGGCTCCCAAATGGTCCGCCAACTGAATACCAATAATTTTTTAGAAAAAATTTCTTTTTAGATTTTTCTTACAAACTGCCCCGAAATCACCTTTGAAAATTAATTTTATCGGAGACATACCATAAAATTTTCTGTTAAATTTTATTGGTATTCAGTTGGAGGACCATTTGGGAGCCCTGATTCGGGATTATGAAGGCGTTTCCGACCCGGCATTCCTATGTGATTCCGAATCGTCTAAGCGTACCCTATCTCCCCTCAAAGTTTGTATCATCTTAGGTGGGACACTCTGTATATATGTATATTAGTACAGTTATTTAGAAACAGACATTAGGTAAATAAAAAGTTACATACTTTTGTAGATGCATTAAATAAAATTACTTGAAAATTTCTATTTTGTGTGTGTTTTTTAGAAAGAGGGAGTTGAAATAGAGGGTTAACTTCTTATTGTTTACAAAAATTTCATACTTGGATCATTCTCTGAAAAGTGGCTGTTTAAAAAAAAAAATGCGGCCCAATAAAATTGCCTCAAAAATCTCAAAATTTAGCCTACAAGTACCTTATTGCTATATTTATCAAAAATATTATGAACCAAACTGTACCCGATAGATCTTCTGAGATTTTAATTTCAAAGAACTTCCACTACTAAAATGCTCAAATAAATGATTGGCACAGAAATTTAAGAACAAATTTATTTGTAAATGAGAAAATTGCTATATTTCACATACATGTTAAATAGAAAAAAAAATTATAAAATGTTTTGGTCTGGTGCCATTGTGGCGTTTGGAAATTAAAATTAAGTGGTTTCATAAACATACACCCGCCCTTGAGAGGGTTAAAAAAGATATGAAATTATAATTAGAAGGCATACTGTCAATAAATAATACTTCTTTTTACTCTATTTCAATTGAAAAATAAAGATAAAGCATTAACATTTATCAGTGTTAATGTTTATTTGAATTAGTTTAAAAAAAATATTTTTAACTTCTCCCAGTAAAATAATAAAAATTAAAAATGTATTATCTTTACTTGCGATAAATGGACTTAGATCATTCCCTCATATATTAAAATTATGAGGGAATGATTGTGAGGGAATGATGAAATACTTCTGAAAACCATTTTATACAAACATGATTAGTCTAACGTATATTTTCAATTACTAAATATCTTTTGAAACACGTTTCTAATGATATAACAACATAAAACAGACATTTCATTAGTTTTTATTAAATTTATAATAGATGAGTGAATGATGGATAATAAAAATACTTACTTTACGCTTGAAAGCCATCTGTTAACTAATCAGGAATGTTTTTCAGCAAACAAGACAGCTGCTTCACTTGACTCACGTACAAACTGTCCTAGACATTTATAAAGCATGTGCTGATTTCTAGTAAGTGAATACTAAGTTCTACTAAGCAAATTTATTGTTATGTGAGAGAAAGATAACAAATACTAGGAACATCATTAAAATTTCCCTAATTCTTTCCTTTTATAAAATATAAACATAATTAAATGGCTAAATATTTATTTAACTATGTTTAATGGATTGAGAAAAAAATAATTATAATCATACGTGCTGCAATGGCAGAGAAAGCATATTCTTTCTTACATATGCGAGTAGGGACGTAGTGAGGAAATGATATTTGCATTAAAATATAAATTTAATTTATTTCAATTTCAATAAGCAAATAATTACAGTTTATATGTATAAGTGATTAATATTGATATTTTAAATCACTTTTTATTTTTGTTATTTTAAAAACATGTTCCAGACCCCTGGGACATAAAATTGACACTTTTCAGAGAATGACTCACGTATTTCAGAAACTTTTAAAAGAGTCTACGAAGATCCCTGTCATATAAACAATTTTCAAATTAACAATCCACAGTATCTATCTACTTTATGACAGTTTCTTGTATATTATGTCGGAAAAAATATCTATAATGTACATCCACAAGTAAACGTACCCTTTTATTATTTGTGTGATATTTATTTTACACCGTCGCCGAAAGAAAGCCATATAAGCATGCATATTAACATAAGGAAAGAGTTTTAAAATTTAAATAAATCAAAATGTAAAAGAAAGACACAAAAATATTTTTGTTCTATTTATTGCTTGAGGGCTATATTTGTTATCGTACAAAATGATTCATTTTAAATACCCAGTAATATTTTTTTGTTTACAAAATTGGAGGTTTAGAATAATAACTGTAAATAGGATTTCACTATGTTGGCTGCTTTAGAGGACACATATTGCTATTGAAAATGAAGCAGCCAATAAGAAAATACATAATTCTAAGTCTTTTTCCTGGCACAACAACAGAAACTACTGAGCCATTTTCTAAAGCTTTGGAATTTTTTCTTTTCTTTTATCCTTGCAACTTTTCCATTAATTTCCGCTGTTTTTTCTACAATTACCTCAGATAAACGTTCACCATGAGGAGCAGTGTCTTGAAGCAGTGGTTCAATATCTTTTGCAATAAGTTCTTCCATGATCTTAATCCCATCGTTCTGTAGTTTTGATGGATTTTCTTTTTCATGTTCATGAATTTTAAACTTCTGGAACACAGCATTAAAAAAGTTATCTGTCTTAGCAGATTTCAGAACATGTTTTACAGACAAATCCGAAGAAAAGTCTTCCTTAGAACAGGACAGTTTCGTCTCTTTTCTCATAAACTTATTATTATTTGTAAATATTTCATCTTCTTGTGTTGTGAGATGCTTATTGTCAGATAAATATTGCTGATACGATTCAAAAGCTGGAACGGAAGATAGGTCCTTGTCTATACTATTCGTAATCTCTTCTTTTACTTGTTCCACTACTGATTCTAAAGAACGATTTCCTATAAATGGCTGAGATGTGTTGACAGTTAGATCAGGTACTGCATCTTTTTCTATCGGATTTGGAATTTCTTCTTTTATTTGTTCAGATTTATTTACTGCTGGTTCTAATCTGAACTTTTCTATAAATGGCTGAGATGTGTCAAAACTTAAATACATTTCTTTATCTTTTTCATTAAGATTTGCAATATTTATTTTAACTTGTTCCACGTCTTCATCAGGCGATTCTAAAGCATAATTATGCATAAATGGCTCAGATATCTCAAACGTTTCATCAGGTACAATATTTTTTTCTATCCCACATAAAATCATTTTTTCTCTTTTCTTCAAATCGTCCGTATTTAATTTTAATTTATCAAATTCTTCAACACTTTCAGATTCTTCATCGATTGTGGGTAGCACATCGACGACAGGAAGACATTCTTTTAAACTTGTATATCCACATAATGCTTCCAGGTATAGCTTTTCTTTTAAGTATTTAATAACTTCAGGTGATTGATATGGGTGTTTGTCGTTGATTGTCGAGGAATTCACCTGAGGAATAAAAATATTTACATATATTAGAAATAAATATGCTATAGGCAGTGACGTTGAGTTGATTTACATCCCGAGACAAATATTCTACATTTTGTTATTGGCTATTAGTCAGCTATAAGCTATTGGAAATACAATAATTTTTGGTGCCGCGGAGATTGCTCCCCCCCCCCTCATTACCAACACAACATCATTACCACCACTGGCTAGACGAAAGCAAATTATTTAAATATTGATAAAATGTTAATGATATTTTTTATGTTTGAATTCGAAAACTAAGAGCAAATTAAGAAGACTGTCGTATGAACTTAAAAGCAGAACTTCAATTTTTGATTCAACAAATACAAATAAAGTGGAAGCATTTATAAACAAATTATAAATTTCATTCAGTGTTGCCAGATTAGGGACTTTTTTAATTCAGATCATTTGACTGTCGCCACTTTTTAAAAATAGCCTTATTTATTTATTAAAAATATTCGCCTTATTTTTCAGAATTATAAATCTATTGTTAAATAGGCCGAATATTTCTATTTAAAAAAAGCGGTAACAATCAACAATCTCGGGACGAAAAAATCCCGATCTGGCAACACTGCTTTCATTGTTCAGTTTATTTAATGTGTATAATGTAAAAGATTATCTAATTTTAAGTTCAATTAATTAATTAATATATATTCCATGCCATTTTAAATGTATATAGAGAGAAATAGTTTTTCCGATTGTTAAAATTAATATTAACATTAAAATTTAAAATTCTCACTAAGGTGAACATGTATTAATGATAACGTTCTTTTTACGGTAACTTATATATAGCATTTTCATTTTCGTTCTGTAGGGCTGGGACGGAGAATCTATGGAACGCGTGCCAAAAGTGGCACGCGAAAGAATAATTTTGGCACGTTGTTACTTGTGACTTAATCAATATACAGTGATTACACAAAATACAAAAAACTCTAGATGATCTAATCGTGATTAAATTTGATGTATTGGAAATTGAAGAATTTTAATTGAGGCTTTTTAAAATTACGTAAATTACCATATTAGTAAATGTACCAATGATAAAAAAATTTTCAACTTAGAAATTAATTTCAGAGTCATTTAAAGAAACTGGCGTTTGATCTTTTAATATTTTTTTTCCATCTATCTATGTCCACAAGGTCATTAGTTTCTAAAATGAATAATACAAAATATCAAATAAAAAGCAGTTGTCATATAAATCCAGTTCAGTTTGCATTCTGTCGAACTTAACTAAATATGAACATGATATTATTTTTCTTCCAAGATACAACAAAACAATAATTCATATACTATAGTTTTTAATAATTTCTAGAACTTAATTTTTTATGATTATTATAGTGCAATACTTCACCTGTATGTTACACATTTGTTCCTTTTATCTTAATGTTATTATTTAAAGTTTTCTTCGTTATGATTTTTCAATCTACTAAATTTGTTGGCACGTCAAGGTCGTGTAAAAATTTTTTGGAAAGAAATTGGTACGCGGTTATAAAAAGGTTCGCCAACCCTGCTGTAGGGTATATCTTATATAGTGAAACTGGAATGTAATTTTTTTTTCTTGTTTCAAATAAATGCATTTGCTTTATAAATCTGTCAATTACGATTTATCAAATTTATCCACGCTTCAATAACAATCCAGAAACCATATATATTACAGTGTTCTTTGCTAGTGCTCACTGAGCATTAAAATGCCTTGTGCATTATTTATCCATTAGCTACACATGGAATTCGCCTGAATTAAAAACAAAAACAACAACAACAACAAAAAAATATCGGATTTTATTTGTAATTTTGCTTTTTCAATTTTCAAATATTTGTAGTCAATAGATGTAAAGTATTTTAAAGCTACTTTTTAAATTAGCTTTTATAATGGTGTATTTTCTGAATGTTTATTATGTTTACATACATATACATATATGATATATATATATATAGATAACCATTATAAACCAATACAAATTATCAACAACTAATGTGAATGTAAAAATTATAAAGGAATTTATTCACATTAAAAATTTTGTATAAACTATTATAAAATTCTTTTAAATGTATACTTATAACAAGAGCAACATGGAATTAAAAAAAAATGAAAATATTTGCGAGGCAGAATCGCCCAAGGCAGAATCAATCCCTAATTACCTTGATTACCACAAATCAAATATACGGTTGGATTAGCCATAACAAGCTAAATAATGCAATAAATGGGCTACCGCAAACCATAAAACCAGAAACAGAAAAAAATAACTTACATAACGACAGAAATAACTTACGATACAAAATATATGAATTGAAATGTATTAAATAAAAGAGAGGTATATTACCGATTGGAGATCTAACTTGGGGTTAAAAGATAAAGCAAAACAACAACAAAAGTATAAGAAATGATTTGCACATGTTGCTAAAAATTTTCAATAAATATGATTAGGACCAAGAGGTTATAATGTAGAGTATAAACAGGTAGAAATATTTAAAAATATATATTTCTAATACAGAAGAAACGGTGCTGTCATCTGTCGTACACTTAAACATGAATTCCAATGCATTAACCAATGAATCAATAAAGTGCTCCCCTCTGTCTTTAAATGATACATTTAAAATGATTACATAAGAATTTATTATTAGGGAAATACATTTTTAAATAAAAACTAATAAAAAAATGGATTAATAAATATTAATAACAAATATTGGTTTAAGCTTTGAAGCAGAAACTGTATAAAGATATTATAAATGATAATTAAAAATAACTAATAGGAAATTAAGCATAAAACAGCAATTGTATTAAGTTAATATAATAGATGAATTAAAAATATGTTTATATATATATATATATATATATATACCAAAATATAAAATTAAATAAATAAAATGCTGATATGGATGATTCATTAATTAATGTTTCATATAAATAAATGCAGAGTATTATAGCAGACTAATATATTTAAATCTCTGTCACAGCAGTGCAAAATTATTTAAATAAATAAATTAAAATAAAATAGAAAAAATACTTTATGTTGATTATTAAATTTAAATTTAAATTTAAATTTTTGAAAATAATAAGTAACAATTAATGTGTCCACAAACTTGCATAAAATTAAAAATACATAATCATGAGGGCAGAAAAGAACAAATAATAAACTTACACATTCATACACTTTTGTAATAGATGTATAGACTTTTGTAATAGATTTACTATGTATGAGACAGTAATATGATATCGTTCGCATTGGTCTAAAATTTAACTAAATATTAACATTAACATCATTATTTTGTAAAGAAAATAAATATAGATTTAATTTAAATAAATAAATCAATAAATAGTACTATAAATTTATACATTGAAGTGCGCCGAATCAACACCCATAATAAAATATGTGTTCTTGCATCGTAATTAATAAACAAATGCCATCTCTCTCTCTCTTTTTTTTTACCATTGCGTATATTATCCAGACAACGCCACCCCCTTCCGTGCACTAATATCTACCCACCCATCCATCCTATAATATTTTTTTAAATTATTATTTTGCTTTTTTAAATTTTTTACAGTTATTTTATGTTATTTTTTCTTTATATATATATATATATTTTGTATGGAATGTGTTAATTGTGTTGTAAGATCATTTATGTACTAATTGTATATTAAAGAATATATGGATTTTTCAGGAAAACTATGATTTAATGCTTCATAAATTAGTTTTTTAATGATGTTGTTAATGAGATCAGGGTTCGTACACATCAAGGAATTCAAGGAAATTTAAGGTGTTTTAGCACCAGAAGTACTGGTTTCTATATCTGAATATGGAATTTTTTTTCACTAAATAAGGTTTTTCACTAAATAATATTCTTTACGAAAATTCTGTTAAAATGTGCTTGAAAGTCCTTGAAGCGCAGGAACCCTGGATATGAGAATGTATATGAATATATATTAATTTTCTTATTTTTTATTTATTTTATTTAATGATGATATCGTGTTTAATGAATCAGAGTGCTTAAAAATTTTATTTCACCATAAAAATAATTATTAAACAAAATTCTGGACTAATCTTGTTATAAAATTTTAACTTTCAAGCGAATAACTCAACACTCGAATTTGGTTTCATATTGATAGAATATTAAAAAACATTTGAAGTACGATTAATTTTAAATTACCTTAATTGAGTTATCATCTTTTTCTTCTATATTATCACTTGCTACGTCAACACTCCAATCCGGAACTTGATTTCCATCATATACAAATAGATTCTCCAACTCATCTTCTTCTATATCATAATTGTCCACATCTGCACTCCAATCCAAAAGTGAATTTGCTTTATATATGAAAGGTTGCTTGTCACAATCTTCAATTATTTCATTCTCGGTAACATCAATATGTTGTTCCAATACATTTGATTCATATTGGACATTAGCATCATATTTGGCATTTAAATCAGAAGACACATCACTGGATACAGAATAAGAATCGGATGAACTGTAAAATAGAATGTAAAAATACATATATGGTAAATAGATACGGGAATACAAGAAATGTAAAGTGATATTGAAATAAATTCTCCGTTAGTGGCGTAGTCACTAATAGCATATGAGTTTTCTTTAAATTCCATTCTTGTATGAATGGGGTAGAGATTGTGAGGAAAATAATGTGAGGAAATTAAATCCCCCTGATTGTTTGAACGTAAAACTGAAAATAATCTGCTGTGTAATGATTCCGTAATGTCGGTATGTCGATAGGCGATTTTATGGTTGTATAGAAAACAGTAATAAAAGCGTCTTTTAAGGTCCAAAATTTCTCATTTGGAGGAACATTTCTTTTATATGTTTTTTTGTCTTTTATATGTTGTGCAGGTAAGACTAAACTTCTTTTTATTTTTCTGTTATACCAACATCTTAAAATTTCATATATATTATTTAAAACTGTATATATATTTGGGTAACATGGTAACTGCATATTCATTTAGTCTGATATGTTTTGCCTTTCATTTGACCAAAATGTCGCTACATAATATATGATCACATTTTAATTATATATTTTTTTAAATTCTGAATCTTAAAAATTCGAGTCTTATAAATTCTCGATTTTCCAAGCAGTTTAATCAAGAACTTTTCATAGCTGAACCAAATAGAAAGAAAGGAAAAAAGAACGAACGAAATAGAAACACACAAAAATGGTTTTTGTGCTTAAGAAAACATGATCTGGGAAAAATAAATTACATAAATATATTTAAAATGGAGGGATTAAAAAAATTAAAAATATGCATTTTTTCCGAGAGTGTCGCGACTACATGCAACCTTTTTTTGATTACGCTACTGTTTTTCACCGATGTGGATAGTCTTTGAATAAGTTAACCCTTAAATGCCGGGTGTTGCTTTTCGGCAACATACCCAATTCAGGCTCTAAAATACTATTAGAATAACATTGAAGCTGTAATGCCTAATGTTGCAAATAAAATACATTCTGAAAATATTATTAAATCGATTTTCAACATGTAGATGGCAACATTTGTGCTGTTTAAGAATAAAGATAGATTTATTTTTTCAATTGTTCCTACTTGTTCTTTTTGTTTTGTTAGGAAGCTTGCGAAATATTCTATTTTGTTCTGCAGTGAGCAAGTAAAATTTATTTCTTATTATAGTTCCTAAAATTCTTGTATGTTGAATATTATAGAATTTTATCAAGGAAAATTATTTTTTCAATTAAAGACCAGTATTGCCGATTAGTAACAAACTGATTTTTAGCCGTTAACCATACTTAAAACAAAATATGATTTTTTTAAGTATTTTTCCCATGATTTATTTAAAAAATGTAATCCGAAAAACATTATTACAATGATTTTTAAAAAGTCAGGCATTTAAGGGTTAAAGAAATTCAATTACTAATGTAATTAATGGAACAAAATTATCAACGCTTAATTAAATTAAAACAGATTTAAAATGAAACAGAACAGCATGAACTACAGCATTACTAATATAGCTCACACATTTAGATATGGAAACTCAAAAAATTATTTAAAATGTACTTAACATTTTAAACAAATTTACTTACAAATGTAACAAATGTACTTACAATTTTGAAAAATATGGAAAACATCCTCTTCTAATTCTGTCATAAGAAGCTGCAGAATTTCGTTTTGATCGAGAATTCAAAGCAGGAACAATGACCATTAAACTTTTGATTGCGGGTTTTTAGAGTAATTTTAATGTTTTTAACGTAGTACTTAATTTAGAGATGTTTGTCACACATCGCTAAGTATACAATATCACATTTTAAGTTTCCCAATAACCTAATATCACATTTTATTTAGTTATTTATAAAAACAATGATTTTCGGATTGGAAAAAAGCCTTTCTATACTCTTGAAACGCACTTGTAGACTAACCACATATTAAATTATAAGTAAAACGCTCGAGGGTAAAACCAAACTTTAACACAATAGAATAGTTTACGCTTTTTAATTTGCCTAAACACATATGATATAATGTATATTATAATTCTACAACTAGTTTGAGATTTATTAAATATTTTAATTTGAGCCAATTCCAGAGGTTCTCGGAATTGAAATTAAATTTTGAGAATCTCTCTATTCTAAAAAAAAGTAACTACCGCTGTCACCGCCGCCGCCGCCGCCGCCGCCGCCGGTTTTGAATTTTTTGTGACCGGAGGCCTTTCTTCGATAATATTAGGAAAAATAATGCATACAAAAATATGAAAATCGGTAGTATTATACAGAAATGTTTGATAAACACGCCGATGCAGACAGTTTTCAAATCGAAGAATTATTTTAAGAGATATTTGATGCTAAAGTTGGACAAAATCTTTCCACTAAAAAAGTTTTATAGGAGCAAAAACTATACATCAGAATTTAATAATTTTTAGATCATTTTATACGTTATGATTTCCCGGTGTGCAGAATTTATTTAATTTTTTAATTTGACTCATTTTTCGAGGTTTCATTTCTATTTTAAATTCAAATTTTCGGCCTTTCGAGAGATATTTTTTACTTATTTTAGAAAATTGTACTAATTTAACCTGTTGCCACCTGTATAAACAACGGAAACAATAATGTTTGCTTCAAATTAAAAAATTATTTACACGTGACTATTATAAACAGAACAAATCATTTGGAATTAGAATTAAATAATTATGTACAAAAAGCAGGAACTTATTAAAAATTACGTCATAAAAAGTATACACGTGAAATTTAAAAGAGAAAGGATATTGTAAAATAATAAATTCATTAACATGCGTTAGAAGTCTTAAATAGGAGAAATTACGTCATATTTACGTCACTTTACAGTTATTACATAAAATGAACACAAAATAATATTACAAAGCAGTTTAAATTTAGAAATTGCGCTAGACATTTATCTGATATTTTGAGAGGATCTTTTCAACTATTTTTGTTAGCAAAGCGCAAATAATATTTCCTTTCTAACAAAATTATTTTTACATGAATATTTAAAAGAGAAATAACAGCTTGGTCAAAATTACCTCAGATTAAAAACGATTAATTTAAAATGTCTCATTTAAAAGAACTTTCTTTTCGCTTTGTTAAAAAATACCAGGAGGCAAAGACTCTGTTTACTTAATTCCTTTTATATTAGCTAATTTTGAAATATTGTTACACGTGTCTACGTCATCAAGTTATTTTTATTTCGAAGTTTTATTTGTATTTTTATTAATGTTGTACTAATTTATTTGTTCTTTCGTTATTTAAAATAAAAATTACGTCAATTTGTATAATTTGGCGATTTATATAATTTGGCGAAATTGGTCGACTGGATAATCAAGTAGTACCGCAGCGGATTTGGCGTTAAAATTCCCCAATCAAAGAGAATTGAATAGAAATCCGTTTATAGGGAGATCGCCACTGTTTTTTAAATTATAATTCAATCTTTCGAAATCTTTTTAAAGCCGATCAAATTAGCGTGCATTTAGAGTCTGCGGAGTCTGGACGGGGGTTGGCGAGCGTAGCTCGTAGGGGGCCGAGCCCCCTAGTTACATTAAAAAATCTTAAATGCTCAATAAGAAATAATAAGTAAATGTTAAATATGAAGAAATAGGTACGAAAGTTATGTACTATGTTACAGAATATACAAATATTTTCACGTGGATCAAATCACGTGATTTTTTTAGACAAAACGTTATTTGTCAAACAAATATTGTTCTTCTAAAATTTGTTTATGATTTTCTTTTTGGTGATACATAAATGACGTAATTTTACGAACTTACAAAAAAAAAACTCTTTTTGAGATAAAAATAATGGCTGTAAAAGAAAAAAATATGTGTATCCCTCCCAAAAACCTTTCACTTTTGTCACCCATTGTGAAATGTTTTAATCAACTTTCAAAAAACAATTAATTGAAAATAGCATATGATTTTTCTATAAATTAAATTCTTGTATGAATGGGGTAGAGATTTTCAATCTAAATGTAAGGAAATTAAATCCCCTTCCTTGCTTCATCGTAAAACTGCAAAAAATCTGGTATGTAATTATTCTATATTATCGGTATGTCAGTAGATGATTTTATGGTTGTACAGAATTGATTCATGAAATTTGAATATGTGTGTATATGTTTTTAGTTCTTTAAAAATTTTCCGAAAACTTTAATTTAATCAAGATACTTTCCACAAAATATTCATTGCAAATAATTTCCCTTTTATATTTTTTCTAGAAAATGATTTAAAAAAATATAATAATATACTTTATTTAATTTTTTCCTTGTTTTACACACAAAAATATACTCATTCAGTTGCCATTTAAAAAACAAAAGATTTTATTAAATGTCACAAAAAATAAACTCTCTAAAACGGATTCAAATTTTAAAATTCCGAGATCTTACAGACGTTCTCGTATCTATGTGAATAAATGATGTTAATTTCATCGTGCTGAGTTCCTTATTCTAGGAGAGTAGTTGAGAACTATAAACATACAATCGAATTTTAATATAATGGACAACGTCATAAGCATATAACGCAAATAGATGTTTCGCGATATTTGATACAGAAATAGGAACATCAATCATATCTCATAGGGGATTCTAATACTTTTTACTAATTGCTTCAAAGTACTAAAAGCAATAAAAAAATTTAAATTATAAAACTGCACAAATAAAACTTAAAATACTTAAAGCGAATTTATGTTGTTTCGATTTACTTTTTTTCGTATAATAGAGTCACGAATAACAAACAAATTTCACAGACAAAGATACAAAATGCTACCTGATAGCAAAACTACAGAGTGACCGTAAAAGAATGTATTATAAATTTTAATAGAATCAACGGTAAGGGCTGTACAGTGTTTTTTTAAGATCACAAATAAAGAATAACTGAAGCAGTTTTAGATAGGTACATGGGCTAGAACTGCTTTGTTATTGACTAGTTTGCAATATTATATATGATAAATGGGGACTCCTAAACGCAAAGCGTTATAGCTGGGCTGAAGCAGAGTTATGCAGGTTTGTGATTCCAATTATCTGCAGCTTAATTACAATTTAATTGTATGTAATTGATCATAGTTATACATATTCAAGCACAAAAATTTCGTTAAATAATGTGATGGATGGTGGTTCCAGATACAGTTCTGCAAAAATTTTTTACGGCCTATAATTGTAACTGTATTGAATTACATACAATTAAATTGTAATTACAATGCAAGTAATTGTAATTACAAATTTGCCCAACTCTGGGCTGAAGATTTAAAAGCCATTAGGACCATGATTTTTTTTCTTTTTTTGATAAATAAAAGATCGTGTCTACGTTCTGCCGCTATCTAATGATTTGTAAGAGTTGGGACATAGAATTGAAGAGGCTCTTGCTTCCATGACCCCGGACTTGTTAAACGAAGTGTGGGAAGAATTGGGCTTCAGGTTGAAGATGAGCCGTATAACGAAAGCTGCACTATTGAACATTTGTAAGAAAAACTAGGTTAGATTGCCTTCAAGTTTGTGTATGATTTGTTATACATCATTTAAAGGAACTGTTATAATACACCATTGAAACTGGGGCATTGTTTTATGGACGCTTTATGCTACAAGAAATATTTTCGCATTAAAACGTAAGAAGAAATAAAATTTATGTATCATGTTATACAGATTTATGAACAAAAAGGGAGCTTAAGTAGTTATTGGAATATTTTTGTTTATTTTAAAGTGTTAAAACAATTTTTTTTTTCAAAACGTACTGACCTGTGTGCATAATGTTCTTCACTAACTATTTCACCTTCAGCATCGACGTTCGAAATATCGTTAATAGCATCAACGTTGACAGAGTAATCACTGGGAGAATAGCTATAGAAACTATAAAAATAAATACACGCATTATTAATCTGTGATCCGTTTCGTATTTAACAGTTATTTTTTAAATATATTAGTTTGTTTTACTTTTAAGTAATTCAAAGTTCTAAAAACAATATACATCTATATTTTCATATGTGTACTGACCTTTGTTCATAATACTCTTGAAAAGCACTTTCATCTTCAGTGACAACGTTCAAAATGTAGTTATTAGCATGAACATTGGCCGAGTCATCATATATATAATAGTTAGACAAACTGAAAAATAAATACACATATCATTAGAAGAAGGAAGTCTAGATGTTCGTATTGAAAAGTTATATTTAAGATATATTATTATGTTTTGCTTTTACATAATTTAATAAAACCTGTAAAAAAAAAAAAAAAAAAAAAAAAAAACTGTTGTAAAAATACATAGGAAATATTTTTTTTTTTCAAAGTGAAATTATTTTAGTAAAGTCCTTCCGGCCAGTGCCGGGAGGAAGAGGTAGCTTTCATAATCCTTATTTTAAAAAGTCCTTCCGGCCAGTGCCGGGAGGAAGAGGTAGCTTTCATAATCCTTATTTTAAACAAGCCAACTTATATCATGCAAACACACGAAGCTCAATTTAGTGGCAACCGAATATAGGAGATTCAATACTAATTTTTATGAATATAATGAATGAGAATTTCGCGAAATTAGTCAGCTTTATCCAAGCTGCTTTTCTTTAAAGTAACTTATATTTGGCTGCCAAATTCGGCAATTTCTTAAAGTGCCTGTCATTTTAAGACAACATGGTGGATGAGGCTAAGCAGTGAACTTGGTCGAGACCTTAGTAATTGCTGTGCACATGCTCACTCACATCGGAATCGGTTAATATATAGGAGTGCTGTCGCATGCAAAAAATCAGATTTTTCAAAATGTCACCCACAATAGAAATTGAAACTGCTATATCTGAGCCATTTTTTAAGGTAAAGACAAACAAAAAATGCTCCTGAATCCTTATATCAAAATCAAATACTTAAGAAAGAAACCTTTTTCAATTTCTAATTTTTTTGCACCTCACTTTAAATATATATATATTTTTTAATTTAATGGCCGCCATTTTAAAACAAGATGGCTGATGAATCTGGCCAGCGAACTTGGTCGAGGTGTTGATGTATACTATCCACATGCCTTCTTACATCGAAATAGGCGAATACGTATGTTATCGCGTGACAAATACAAGATCGTTTCAAAATGTTAGCCATGCTAGAAATTCAAAGTGCTATAAATCAACCATTTTTTAAGATATCAACAAAAGAACAAATTTTCAGAAACAAAAACTGCTCCGGAATCTTTGTATCAAGGCCAAACACATAAAAAAAATCTTTTTCATTTTCCAATTTTTTAATACCTCCTTTTGAATTTTAAATTTAATTTTTTTTAAATGGCAACCCTTTTGAAACAAGATGGCGAATGAAGCTGGCCAACGAACTCGGTCGAGACATTGGTATGTACTATGTACAGACCAAGTTACATCCAAATAGGTTCATAAATACGCCTGTTGTCGCGTGACAAAAATCAGGTCGTTTTAAAATGTCAGCCACAAGAGAAATTCAAAATGCTATTACTCAGCCATTTTTTTTAGATATAGACGAAAGAAAAACTGTTCCGGAATCTTTGTATTAAGGTCAAACACATACAAAAAAAATCTTTTTCATTTTCCAATTTTTTGGTATCTCATTTAAATTTTTTTATTTTTTATTTTTTTTAAATGGCCGCCATTTTGAAACAAGATGGCGGATGAAGCTGGCCAACGAACTCGGGCGAGATATTTGTATGTACTATGTACACACCAAGGTACATCCAAGTCGGTTCAGAAATACGCCTGTTATTACGTGAGAAAAATCAAGACGTTTCAAAATGTCAGCCACGCTAGAAATTCAAAATGCTATAACTCAGCCATTTCTTACGATATAGACGAAACAAAAACTGCTCCCGAATCTTTTTATCAAGGTCAAACACATAAGAAGAAAATATTTTTTCAGTTTTCAATTTTTGGTACCACATTTCAAATTTAAATTTTTCTTAAAAGTTTAAATGGCCGCCATTTTTAAACAAGATGGCGGGTGAAGCTGGCCAACGAACCCGGTCGAGACATTGGTATGTACTATGTATAAACGAAGTTACATCCAAATCGGTTCATAAATACGCCTTTTATCGCGTGACAAAATTCAGGACGTTTCAAAATGTCAGCCACGCTAGAAATTCAAAATGCTATAACTCAGCCATTTTTTAAGATATAGATGAAACAAAAACTGCTCCGAAATCTTTGTATAAAGGTCAAATACATAAGAAAAAAATATTTTTCCATTTTCAATTTTTTGGTACCACATTTCAAATTTTAAATTTTTAAAATTTTTTTAAATGGCCGCCATTTTGAAACAAAATGGCGGATGAAGCTGGCCAACGAACTCGGATGAGAGATTGGTATGTACTATGTACACACCGAATTACATCCAAATCGGTTCATAAATACGCCTTTTATCGCGTGACAAAATTCAGGACGTTTCAAAATGTCAGCCACGCTAGAAATTCAAAATGCTATAACTCAGCCATTTTTTAAGATATAGACGAAACAAAAACTGCTCCGGAATCTTTGTATAAAGGTCAAATACATAAGAAAAAAATATTTTTCCATTTTTAATTTTTTGGTACCACATTTCAAGTTTTAATTTTTTTTAAAAATTTTAAATGGCCGCCATTTTGAAACAAAACGGCGGATGAAGCTGGCCACCGAACTCGGTCGAGACATTGGTATGTACTATGTACACACCGAATTACATCGAAATCGGTTCATAATTACGGGAGTTACAGTGTGACATAGGTCAGATATATATATATATATATATATATATATATATATATATATCAATTTTGAACGGAGGGTGGTTTCGGGGTCTGGGGGTCATGATCGATGAAAATATACCAAAATTTTTTGAAATCGCTTTCCTCCGAACGGCTGCAATAGGTAGCTTTTTTGTAAAGAAAGCTACCTAAAAAAGCCAACATATATCATTCAAACACACGAAGCTCAATTTAGTGGAAACCGAATATAGGAGATTCAATACTAATTTTTATCAATATAATGAATGAGAATTTCGCGAAATTAGTCAGCTTTATCCAAGCTGCTTTTCTTTAAAGTAACTTATATTTGGCTGCCAAATTCGGCAATTTCTTAAAGTGCCTGTCATTTTAAGACAACATGGTGGATGAGGCTAAGCAGTGAACTTGGTCGAGACCTTAGTAATTGCTGTGCACATTCTCACTCACATTGGAATCGGTTAATATATAGGAGTGCTGTCGCATGCAAAAATTCAGATTTTTCAAAATGTCACCCACAATAAAAATTGAGACTGCTATATCTGAGCCATTTTTTAAGGTAAATAAAAAAAAAAATGCTCCTGAATCCTTATATCAAGGTCAAAAACCTTTTTCAATTTCTAATTTTTTTGCACCTCACTTTAAAAAAATATATATTTTTTAATTTAATGGCCGCCATTTTGAAACAAGATGGCTGATAAATCTGGCCAGCGAACTTGGTCGAGGTGTTGATGTATACTATCCACATGCCTTCTTACATCGAAATAGGCGAATACGTGTGTTATCGCGTGGCAAATACAAGATCGTTTCAAAATGTTAGCCATGCTAGAAATTCAAAGTGCTATAAATCAACCATTTTTTAAGATATAAACAAAAGAACAAATTTTCAGAAACAAAAACTGCTCCGGAATCTTTGTATCAAGGCCAAACACATAAAAAAAATCTTTTTCATTTTCCAATTTTTTAATACCTCATTTTGAATTTTAAATTTAAATTTTTTTAAATGGCAACCCTTTTGAAACAAGATGGCGAATGAAGCTGGCGAACGAACTCGGTCGAGACATTGGTATGTACTATGTACAGACCAAGTTACATCCAAATCGGTTCATAAATACGCCTGTTATCGCGTGACAAAAATCAGGTCGTTTTAAAATGTCAGCCACAAGAGAAATTCAAAATGCTATTACTCAGCCTTTTTTTTTTTTAGATATAGACGAAAGAAAAACTGTTCCGGAATCTTTGTACTAAGGTCAAACACATACAAAAAAAAGCTTTTTCATTTTCCAATTTTTTGGTATCTCATATAATTTTTTTTTTAAATGGCCGCCATTTTGAAACAAAATGGCGGATGAAGCTGGCCAACGAACTCGGTCGAGATATTTGTATGTACTATGTACACACCAAGGTACATCCAAATCGATTCATAAATACACCTGTTATTACGTGAGAAATATCAGGACGTTTCAAAATGTCAGCCACGCTAGAGATTCAAAATGCTATAACTCAGCCATTTCTTAAGATATAGACGAAACAAAAACTGCTCCCGAATCTTTTTATCAAGGTCAAACACATAAGGAGAAAATATTTTTTTCAATTTTCAATTTTTTGGTACCACATTTCCAATTTAAATTTTTCTTAAAAATTTAAATGGCCGCCATTTTTAAACAAGATGGCGGATGAAGTTGGCCAACGAACCCGGTCGAGACATTGGTCTGTACTATGTATAAACGAAGTTACATCCAAATCGGTTCATAAATACGCCTTTTATCGCGTGACAAAATTCAGGACGTTTCAAAATGTCAGCCACGCTAGAAATTCAAAATGCTATAACTCAGCCATTTTTTAGGATATTGACGAAACAAAAACTGCTCCGGAATCTTTCTATAAAGGTCAAATACATAAGAAAAAAAATATTTTTCCATTTTCAATTTTTTGGTACCACATTTCAAATTTTAAATTTTTAAAAAAAATTTAAATGGCCGCCATTTTGAAACAAAATGGCTGATGAAGCTGGCCAACGAACTCGCTCGAGAGATTGGTATGTACTATGTACACACCGAATTACATCCAAATCGGTTCATAAATACGCCTTTTATCGCGTGACAAAATTCGGGACGTTTCAAAATGTCAGCCACGCTAGAAATTCAAAATGCTATAACTCTGCCATTTTTTAAGATACAGACGAAACAAAAACTGCTCCGGAATCTTTGTATAAAGGTCAAATACATAAGAAAAAAATATTTTTCCATTTTTAAATTTTTGGTACCACATTTCAAATTTTAATTTTTTTTTAATTTTTAAATGGCCGCCATTTTGAAACAAAACGGCGCATGAAGCTGGCCAACGAACTCGGTCGAGACATTGGTATGTACTATGTACACACCGAATTACATCGAAATCGGTTCATAATTACGGGAGTTACAGTGTGACATAGGTCAGATATATATATATATATATATATATATATATATATATATATATCAATTTTGAACGGAGGGTGGTTTCGGGGTCTGGGGGTCATGATCGATGAAAATATACCAAAATATTTTGAAATCGCTTTCCTCCGAACGGCTGCAATAGGTAGCTTTTTGTAAAGAAAGCTACCTAAAAGAGTTATTATGATAAGAATTACGTTGAGAATTGCTATGTTAACTTTTAAATTGCCGTGAATAAAGATGAAAAACTTATTTTCCTTCCTTATTGCAGAAAAAATAAAACTTATACGAATTTCAATATATTAATGCAGCCTTATCTTGTTCTGTCTAGAGTACAGCCAACTCGTTCAAGGCAAAAATTTAGGTTTCTGAGTAAATGAAATCTGTTCACAAATATTATTTCCACAAAAGAAATCTCTTCATTTTAAATACATATACGTTATTTTGAAATTTGATTTACAAAACAAGATTACCTGAAAATAAAACTTTAGCAGTAGACAAAAAAATTAGCATTAATAAATACTTAGATTAAACTGAAGGACACTCTCTCCACGACAAGTTGGTTGATCATCTTGAAAGTGCCCGTGATGTATTTGAGAAAGAAATGTTTCTTAATGGGGACTTTCTAACTGTATATTATGGATCTTAAAAATAGTACTATCGTCCGAAATTCTTCTTGTCATAACAGCCCTGCCACCTGGCGACTATTTTTTAAGTCTATATCCCGCCACTTTGGAAAATAAAAGGCTTTCACATATGTAGGAGAAATATACAACAAATTTTACTTTCTTAAATTAGTGGTGCGAATAGAATATAAAATAGTCGATAATGGCAGCACTGACGTAAGGATCAATAAATGCAGAGGTGCCAAGTTCGCACTAATCTTCCGTAATGCGTAGATTAATTTGACCCAGTTTAACAACGTTTCGAACCAGAAAAAATATTTGATGAATCTGTATTTATTTAATTCCAGTTTTTTACGTGGAACATGTTTAATTTCATCTCTGAAAAAAAATTCTGGTGCGAAATGTATTAAACCAGGGTTAAATTAACCCACATATTACGGAGGATTAGTGGCAACTTGGCACCTATGTAAATGCATAGGAACTATATTTCCGAAAACGATACTTCACGAGATATGGGCCTTATTCGGTTTCGGTAGAAGAGAAATACACGAGTGATAAACAGCACGTGATTCCTTTAAAAGCTATCGTAGACAGGAATTCAGTTCCAGGTGTTAGTTCATGTTAGTAACCATTCTGTACTCCACATTTATTTTCAGAAAAATAGTAAAACAGTTTTTAAATGTTTTCTTCTTCTTCTTTTCTTTGTTCTAATTTCCACTGCGAACATTCGAAAAAATTTGGATACTAGAATATATTTCCTATACATTTCTTCGTCTTTGTGACAAGAAAATTAGAACAATACCATTCTCGTTTAAAATTTGGGATGTCCATTTAGTTCCCGAGTAAGTGACACATATGGTAATGGAAATGCATTATTTAATAAAAACTAGATTATGCTAGTTTCTAGTAGTGATTATGTACCACGATTATTTAATAAAAACTAGATTCTGCTAGTTTCTAGTAGTGATTATAATCTAAATTTAATGTATAAATAAATCTAAAACTCTTCAGAAGAAAAAAAATGTCAGAATTGCAGCGGTTTATAATATGATATTTACAGGATTTTAATTTTTATTGTTCAATGACATTGAATATCGCTATTTTATAATAGGAATATCATTCTTCTTTAATTACAGAAATCTGCGATTACATAAGGCGAATATTTCTGTTAAAAAAAGTTCTGATGTCCAACGGTTGTAAACAATAAAATAGAAAATAAATATAAAAGCTCGTAACACAAATTATCATATATTATTATTCTGAATGTAGACATCTCTTTTTTATGTACCTACGAAACGCAAAACTGTGAATGAGGTATTATACGAATATTTTTAACATGTTTTTGACGTACTAGTTCCCCCACACTTCGATATAACAGGTTTTTCCTTAAAAAAAAACACGCAGTTATTTAAATATTGTTTAAAAACAAGTATCAGGAAAATATCTCAATGGATGCAATATAAAAGTATTCCATGTGTCCAAGTGTATGAAATAGATAAAGGTAGGTATCACTAATGCAGAATATGCATAGGGGGGAGCGTTAATCGTTAAAGCTTTCAATAAATTTACCTACTATCTTGAAAATCCTTATACGCAAGAGCAGATTACCTCAATTTAAAATGCAACGAAATGCATGGTCGCAACGAATCGAAATACAAAAACGTATATTTAAGAAAACCAATGTTAAGATATCAACTACAACACAGCAAAGATGTTTAGAAAATGCTTGGGGTATGTCGCTTAATTTTGCAATCTGTGTATATCAACGTTTCTCTTCGCGTCTTCAGTAGCAAATTTTCGGCGAAATTCCCACAATATTGTTGCATCTTCCGTTCCAAAAAAAACTAACACTACGATATTGCTACAACATAACAAAAATATTTAGATAATGCACAGGCGTATGTCGCTTAATATCGCAATCGGTTTATTTCAACGTTTCTCTTCGCGTCTTCAGTAGCACATTTTAGGCGAAATTCCAACAATACTGAACAAAGCCAGTGCTAAGAAATGACACATAATATCTGGTATAAAATGCCATATAGAGTTTTGAAAAAAATCTTTGAGTTTTATGATAAGATTTATTTGCATCTCACGGCAGTGATTCAGTAAAAAAAGTATTATTGCTTCAGTCTTTACATATCTGCATTTACAGATTGTTAAATTGCAGTGTGAAGAAACAGCATCAGTTCAAACATGCCCTGTGTAACACATGCCAGAAATCTGAAGAATACGTTACATTCCTTATCTCAACCTCTCTCTCGTGATTGCACGAGTTGTGAAAAATGCACGCGATTGCTATCCCAACTAACTGTATTTTCATCCAGAAATTTATACATCAGCAAAGAAAAAAAATAGCTTAGAGAACGATCCATTTATTAACAATGAACGTTACTTACGCAAAATACATATTAATGAAACCAACGATATACATATGGTGTGGGAGCGATGACATAAAACATATTTTTGTGTTAATTGAATTTATTGTTTTATGAATATTAACATATTTATATTCTGTCTCCAAACATCTTAGAAATATTTGCTTTTTCTTATAAAATTAAACTCACGTGTTCCTGCTTCTGACAGCATTTATAAAGATGAAGAAGGGCCGCTTTATATCAGAGTTTTTCTTTTTTAGCTCACAGGCAGTGATAGAACAGTGGCGCAGCAGTTAGGCGTTTATCACCACTAAATTTTAATAGTATTATTTGCACTGTCATCTCAGAAATTCAAAAATCTCAGAAATTCTAACCTGAAATAAGACGAAGAATACTAATAAAATTTAGCGGTGTCAACTGATTCTCTAGTGCTACACCGTTCCATCCCTGCTCACAGGCTATCAAAGCCTGAGAGCTAATCTGCCCGCAGGTTCTCTACGTACTGCGATAAATCTTCCTAGAAATATCCGATTTGGTTATTTTTTTCTCTAGCTTCATTTTGATAAGAAACTTTCTTGGTTAGTTTTAGATGTTCATTGCATAAGAATATATTGGGGAAAGTGATTGATAATTCCTCTTAATTTAGATAAATTGGTTTTTCATGCAGAATTATCCGATTTGCTTCAAAATTTTTATGCTGATTTATTCTGATAAGGCGTTTCCCTGATTAGATTTGGATGTTCATTGGTTAAGTATAAAGGGCGGAAGTAGGGGAGCTAATTTCATCCCTCAATTTAGCTAAATAGGTTTTTCATGCAGAAATATCCGATTTGCTTTAAATTTGGGACACAGGTTTACTCTGATAAGGCTCTTCCCTGATTTAATTAAGAGGTTCGTTAGTTAAGTGTAAAGGGGGAATGGGGGATCACCCCCCCCCTTAATTTATTTTCGAGGGGCATTATTCTTTGATTTAAGAGTTTAATATACAATTAGTGTGAATAGCCTGCGAGCTCAATGCCATCAGTTTAACTGGGCGCTTTTTAGCCCGCGGTATGCTATTTCTATCTACCACCTATTAATGTGTCGCCTCTAAAAAATAGCGTTATGTTGTATAAGCCCGCCGTAAAACAAAGCAGATGTATCATTGTACGGAATAATCTCTACTGCACTTTTTTAAACTTCTACGCATCGTGCATTTTCAATTTTTATACCGTTGTATTAGAAAAAAAAGTACTTTTAAATTCAATTTGTTTGAAAACTACTTCTCCATTTATTTTTGAGATATTGATTTTTTATAGTTTTAGCATCGTTTGTTTAATTTTGTACTCAAATACGCCATTTCTGTAGAAAGTAAAGGGAAAATAGTTGAAAAATAGCAATTATATCTTTTTTTGCCATTTCCTCATAACAACTGAATAAAAATGTAATTAAAATACATCTTTTTACATTACATAATACATTATTTTTAAAAAATATAAATGAATGATTTTTGATAAAACATGGAGCTATTATAAAATAAATTTAATTTTAAGAATCTGTTTTAATATTACAAACAAATGAGAGCATATGAATCATCAGATAGCCGTTTTTTTTTTTTTTTTTTTTGTCCAGTTTTTTGACCGACGAAATCTCCTTTTTTGGACTTGTGTATTATTCAGCGATAGTCAAGTCCAATGCATATTTTACTGTAGATGTTGTTTAAGACTGGATCTTAAATGAGGAATTGTTTAGCGGATGCGGATTACGTCATTTTATATAAAGTAAAAGCGCGGGTTTGGAGTCTTAAAACTGAACTATCTATATTTATATACATATATATTTTTTTCATCGGAGGCGACACTAAATTCTGAAAAAACAGAACTCCTGCTTTCTAGCCTTTTTTTTTCTCTTTCTGGTGACTTAAAGGATGAAAGGGAAACATATTATACGCGATTTTTTTTATTATTTCCTATATTTACTCCGCGAAGTCGTAGGTTTGTTTTATATGCGAATATATGTTGAATAAGGAAAACCATTAATACAGGGTTGTCACGCTTCAGGAAATTTTTTCCTGTCGAAATATCAGTATTTTTTTTATAGAAAATTAAATCTAGATTGTTTGCACGAAATTTCATCTTCTTTAAAGAGAGATTCTTCGTAAAAAAGTACTGGTGCAGAAGAATATCCTGGTCTGGAAATTTCCTCTAGCGTGGTAACCCTGTAATACTGACTGATTACTAAAGAGGTTTGAGCCTATTTGTGTGAGAAATACAAAGAAAGCTATTAAGAAATTTCATAGGTGAATTAACTATCCAATTGTTTGATGCAATAAAATAAGCTATTAAAGGAATGCATCATTTACCACAAAATACAAAAACTGTCAATTAATTTTTGCGCTAATCTGTACTAAAATACTTTGGATTACAAACAAAAAATTTAAACATATGTTCTCTTTAAATGCTTGAATAATTAAACTTACCTTAAGACGGGAACCTCATAAACATTATAATTATAATATGTGGTTCCGTTGAACTCGTATGAGGTTACTCCTGTGTTTTGAATGCTGTAAACAGGGTGGACGTATTCTGGAGGCTCAGTTGTTATGGCCGGAACTCCA
The DNA here is from genome assembly GCA_963932465.1 of Maratus speciosus. Classification (NCBI taxonomy): domain Eukaryota; kingdom Metazoa; phylum Arthropoda; class Arachnida; order Araneae; family Salticidae; genus Maratus; species Maratus speciosus. The sequence goes on along the minus strand of CAWVRF010001220.1, from coordinate 32,115 downwards.
TACTCTGGATATCTAGAAAAGAAAGTTAAGATTAATTTAATAATTTCTTATTTAACTGAAATTTTTACCGTAACAGTATAATGATGCAAATGACACATTATCAACCTAATGTAAGGAACAATGCCTGAAATGTATTTATCTATCTAGCTAACTCGAAACATGAAATGTATTTACATAGACGCCAACATTGTAAAGACTGTATCAGGAGTAAACCAGTTAAATTTCAGGAGTTTTGGACACTCTTCAGGAGTAAAATGTTCAGGTTTCAGGAGTCATTTCAGGAGTTGCACAAAGTTTTTTACGAGCTATATTTTTTACAAATATTTTCAGTCCTCTTGCAGCTTTTGCATTTATCAACACAAACATAATTTAAATAAAGGTTACTTAATTTACTTTTACTTTTAATGTAAATAATTTTTTATAATAAATTTTGGAATTTATTTTATCTCTACGGAGCAAAAAATCCGTGATTGATGTGAGTGTGAAATCCCGCGACCAATTAACAAAATTCGCGATTTTCCGAAGAGATTAACTGACGGAAATCGCGGATTTTTTGCCGCGACTGACGAACGAAAATCGCGATGTTTTGCAGCGACTTGCAGACGAAAATCGCGATGTTTTGCCGCGACTTGCAGACGAAAATCGCAATATTTTGCCGCGACTTGCAGATGAAAATCGCGATGTTTTACCACTACTTGAGGACGAAAATCGCGATGTCTTGCCGCGACTCGAGGATGAAAATCGCGATGTCTTGCCACGACTCGAGGATGAAAATCGCGATGTCTTGCCGCGACTCGAGGACGAAAATCGCGATGTTTTGCCGCGACTTGAGAACGAAAATCGCGATGTTTTGCCGCGACATGAGGACGAAAATCGCGATGTTTTGCTGCAACGTGCAGACGAAAATCGCGTTGTGTTGTCGCGACTGAACGACGAAAACTGCGATGTTTTGCCGCGATTGACGGACGAAAATCGCAATGTTTTGCCGAGAACTCACCGACGGAAATCGCGATTTTTTGCCGCGACTGACTGACGAAAACAGCGATTTTTTGCCGCGACTTACTGACGAAAACAGCGGTTTTTTTGCCGCGACTGAATGACGAAAACAGCGATTTTTTGCCGCGACTCATTGACGAAAACAGCGATTTTTTGCCGCGACTCATTGACGAAAACAGCAATTCTTTACCGCGAATGACTAACGGAATTCGAGATTTTTTTTTTTGCAGCGCAGCGAGTGATTGACGAAATCCGCGATTTTTATCATTGGCCGATTACCGGATTTCAGGATATTTTCCCCCCAACTGATTAACGCAATTCGCGATATTTTGCCGCGGCTGCGATTTTTATCAACGACCTATGTATGAATTTGACGATTATTTGCAACGACTGATTGACAAAATTTGCAACTTTTTTCAACGATCGGTTGGCGAAATTTGTGATTTTCTGCCGCGAGCGATTGTAGAAATTGGCGGTTTTATCGATTAATAGACGATTTTCGCGATATACTTCAACGACCGATTGACGAAATTCGTGATTTTTTGCCGCGATCGATCGAAGAAATTCGCGATTTTTTTGTCTCAAATTTCCGTATTTTCTACCTTATTACCGTACTTCCGTATTTTATCCTACATTTCCGGAGAAACTCCGGAATTTCCGGAGATATTGGCATCTATGTATTTATCTATCTACCTAACTCGAAACATATGTATCATATTTCAGATAAATGAGGAAGAATTACTTTTCTATTTTCAATGATATTATGTTTACATATAAAGCTGCTAAATATAGCCACATGCACATATGTGTATTAACCCCTTCGGGAACGGCGGATTTTACACAAATTTTATTCGGTTGGCACCACTTAATAAAAAAAGTTATTTTTTGTTAAATAATCACGAAAATGCTTTAATGAAAGAAAGCAAATATTACTTTTTTTTTTACTGGTGTCTAAAACAACTTCTGCATGCCCTTTTGAAGGTTCATATATGCACCCATGGTCCCGAACGGGTTATAAAACATAAGCAAAATACAAACTTATAGGGACGAGACTACAGAAGCAGTAGACTCTATGAAAACGAAATATAAAATAGGAATTTCTTTACCTAATAACGACAAGTTTATAATAGACAAATTCGGCTAAAAGGATATTATCTATTAAATTGTACAAGTCTACAGTATGAAATTTTACACAATGCATTCTAGCAATTCATTCTATTTTAGAAGTATGGGAATTTCAGAATGTCCTGATTTCGGTGTTCGCTCCAGAGGAATGAATTTTTCATGTTGTTTTTCTGTCAAAACCTTGTTAAAAAGCAGTAAAAACCTTTACATTTCAAGACATATATTTCTTGAATTTGAAGATCGATATACAATATACCTTCATAAAGAATGCTCTATCACCAATAAATGCATGGTTAATAAATAAATGGCTTCCAGGTATTTGCATCTTTTGTGCAATTTGCATTTCTAAAATAACGGTGGTTTCATGAAACAGTACAATACCATTTCTTTTATAATTTTTAGGTGCGTTCTTAATTATCTAAATACGTAGAACACATAGTCCTCGTCTGGTCCGTCTGTCCGTCTATAACAGCATAAAAACTACCCAACCTAATGTATTGAAATTTAATATATAGTATCGTCTCAGGATTTTCCCGAGTCATTTCAAACGTTATGAAAATCGAATAAAAACTTAAAAGGATATTTACAAAAGTTTTCTTAATTCAATTAAATCCTATTATACGTTATTAACTCAATGATATCTCATGATAGTTAATGATTCTAGGCTGCTCTGGCAATGACGTCCTATTTAAGATGGAGTATTCTTATTTTTGTATTACCAAATTTAACATATAGCAACGTAATAAATTTTGCATTGAGGCCTTTTTGCATAAGAGGGAAACAGCAATTGCACCTACATCTGCATATTTATAAAACTAGTTATAGTACGAACGCACCTCAATTGCCCCGTTTGACTTACAATTTCCGAATTGTTTTAAGATTAGAGTAGACTAAAGTAAACTAAAGTCATTTAAACGAGTTTTAAATGAGATAATTTTAAATGAGACTGTGTGCAGTATTTCTGAAGCTTTGATGGTGCACAAGATAGAATTGTTAACCTAATACGAACTCAACAGGGATGTGACTACAGTATTAGAGATACTAAGAAGAATGGAATTTAGTTCCGTATTTTTATAAATGTGTTTCAATGTACAAAGTACTTTTGTATAGAGTTAATTTCTTAACTAACTAACTTATATATAACTAACTTCGTAATTAACTAACTTATTTCTAATTTTTGTGCATATCCTCATTATTTTACATAAAGTTTGTACTTCGAGCATCACGTATAATTAAGATTACAAAAATTGAAAATTTTTGACATTTCAACTTAAAACATTTTAAAAGGTGTTATGAAATGTTAACCTGTGCTACTTTTTAAATTTTAATTTTTTGAAAAGAACTTCATAAATTTATGAATTTTTCAAGACTCAAAAAGTTATTTTATCAACTTTAATATAGTTAAACTAAATTAGAAGTGTAAAACTTCTCATATGAAGAATTTAACTGAACTTTTCCACTTATAATATGTATATCAATAAAAGCATTGAAATTAAGGAAAATCGCATGTTTAAATCAAATTTGTATGCAGAGGTGCCAAATTGCCACTAATCCTCCGTAATATGTGGGTTGATTTAACCCTGGTTTAATACATTTCGCATCAGAATTTTTTTCAGAGAAGAAATTAAATAAGTTTCAAATAGAAAACTTGAATTAACTAAATAGATACTCATCTAATAAATTTTCTGGTTCTAAACGTTGTTAAACTGGGTCAAATTAATCCATGCTTTACGGAAGATTAGTGGGAGCTTGGCACCTCTGTGTATGTAATTAGCACAGCATAAAATGTAAAAGAACATATTTATTTCTGACATTAATAAAATTACTCACTGTTCAGGTGGAGATACGTCGTAAAAATAATTAAAATGGTAATTAGCCATTATAGCGATTAAATATCGATGACTTAATCAAATAAAGACGTTAGAAATAACGAAATTCAAATTCAAAAGCAATATGCAAAGCTTTAAAAGATTTTAAAATTAAGATTCACAGAAACACAACGAAAGTTAGCAGTTGAGTTTCGATTAAACAATTAAACGAATCAAATTTTATCTGTATTAATAACAACAACAATGTGCCAACAATAACAACAACGATTGTTTGTTAATAATAATAAACAAAACAAAATCGTTAGCATTGTTTACTCATTGCGAATAGAATATGATTGTCGTAAAATCTAATTGTTTAAGCACAACATCTTTTAAGAATGTAATATTATAAATCACAAATATGTGCATTGTTAATGGTGACAACATAATTACGCTGGCAACAATGCTGTTAAAACTGTATTAGAATTAAATACAAATAGCCCAGTGGTAGGGGAGCAAAAAAAGGACCAATTCGGAAATAATTAGGGGAAAGCTGGAAATTGTTTTAATCCCTTCAGTTTATGCCTAGAATGAATATGCTACGTTTTCCCTCTCGTACTAGGTGAGCGTTAGGAATTATACAGGGTGTCCGAGAAAGATCCGTACAACTTCAAAAATTTATTGAAAAAGAAACAGTAGGGTAACAGCGAAACTAATTAGGACATTAGATAGAATAACTCAAAAAGTTTTTTTCTGCAGTATGTTTCTGACCATAGATGGCGCTACATGTCATGCAAAGGAATATTAAAGCATTTTAGTTATTTCAATGGCGGATCGCGTGAAGAAAGCTCAATGTGTTGCGTGGTTTATCGAAACAAAATCCGATACGCAAACACAACGGAATTATCGAACGACGTATGGGGAATCGCCACCATCTCGATCAAGCATTCGTGAGTGGTATCACAAATTTATGACAACGGGTAGTGTGGAACATAAAAAAGGATATGGTCGCCCTAGAACTAGCGAAGAAAGTGTGGAACGAATACGTGAAACATTTCGTAGGAGCCCTACAAAATCAGTTCGACAAGCATCCCGGGAGCTACAAATGCCAAGATCCACTGTACACGATGTGCTTCATAAACGATTGCGACTTACAGCCTACAAAGTTCAGATTCTGCATGCGTTACAACCGCCCAGCAAACACAGAGCTATCGGTAAGCAATCGGGCGACAGCCGCTTGCCACTACCGGCGGTATTGGCACGATACCGGTTGCCGCTACCGGTTCCGTATCTTTTTTGATACGCCGCGCGAATTCGGCCCGATTCATGAGGCACGCAGCCGGTCCGGTATCGGCAGATCACTATGCCGACAGCACGCCGGCCGGTAGCTATCCATACGAATGCCGGCCGCAGCCCGACACCAGCATAAATTTAAAAAAAAATCTGTTTTGATGGCGCCATCTATGAACCATCATGGAATGTATATTTGAAAGGAACGTGTTTCAGATGTGGAAGGGGCGGGATTCGATCCAACGAACCCGAGGACAGGAAGCAGATGCCTTAACCACTTGCACACAGAGACTTGATCAGGGGAGGATTATACGAGGTAATAAGGGGAAGACATATCAATAACTAATCGTTTGTCGTTGAAGGTAATTGGTAGATGGGAAAATTAGAATTTTTAAGTGTTTTTATTTTATTTTATTTTATTTTATTTTATTTTATTTATTTGTAATTGTCTTACGTGCGTGTATTTAAAAGCTAATTTAATATTTAAATGAATGAAATAAATATCTTATCGAATTCGTTAAAGCAAATTAATTGTTTTTTCTTATAAATTTAAGAATAATTAAGTATAAAAAATATTTTAGACGTTTTGTTCAGTAAATCAAATTTTCTTATTAGGAATTATAATGTAATTACATGCGTTGCGTTGCGTTAATTTATAAAATGTATATTTTTAACATGGAAAAATTTATTTTAATAAATAAAAAGTTGGTAATTAATAATTTTAAATTAGAATAAGAATTTCTTTTTTGATGATTTAAAGTAGAACATATATTTAATGAGTATGTTGCAATATTAATTTGTTACTTATCAATATTTTTAATTTAAAAATAAAATAAATAAATATTAATTTACATTTTTTTTTCTTTTAGAAGATAATTTTTAAATGGGGGATATTTCTGAATCTTTCTTATAAATTTAAAAATGCTTATTAAATAAAATAAGTGAATTTCAGAGGTTTTTCTGTTACAAAAATATATATTTGTAACATAGAAAAACTAATTTTAATATAAAAAAAAAGATTGGTAATTAATCACTTTTAATTAGAATAAGAGTTCCTTTTTTGTCATTGAATGATTTCATGTAGAATATATTTTTAGTTATTATGTAGCAATAATGATTCTTTTAGTTATCAACATTTTTTAATCATCAAATAACATAAAAATATTAATTTACCTTTTTTTTTTTTTTTTTTTTTTTTTTTTTTTTTTGTAAATAATTTTTTAGAAGTGAGAATTTTCTCAACCATCCTTTTAAATTTTAATGCTAAAAATTTGGGTAGTTTTTATTTTTATTTTTATAGATTGTAAAATAATTTTAAACACTTTTTAATAATTTGATTTTTAAATAAAAAAAGAAACATAGCTTTTTTTTCTACGATTAACTTTAAAATGAATAATAATTTTAAGTAGCGATATAAAAAACTCGTTTGGTGATTCAAATAATTGCAAGTCCTTTTTAAAGTGAATTCAATGACAACTTTTTAAAAATAAATAAATTTAGGCTATTTTTGACTTTTTTTTGTTTATCACTGTTAGAATTTTATATGAAATACATGAAATATACAAATCTTATCAAAACTCAAACTCAAAAAAAAATTAAGAGAAAGAAAAAAAAAATGTCGGCTACGACTAGAAATTCCGAATTCGGACCGATGTTGGCAAATCTAATCGGGCCACTATCAGAAATTACCTATCGTTCCTGAGTCACTTGCCGGTGTAAGTCGCTTACCGATATATAACCATAAGGGGACCGATTACGGTAACCGGCAGTCGAAAAAGCAGATTCTTGAGTTTCAGTTGCCGACATGTTGCCGATACTTCACCCAAACCACTATGCCCATGCCGGCACTTAACCGACACTGCCGGATGCGGTCCGATCGTGTGCCGAAAGGTATGTGTTTGCTGGGCGGATGATTATGCGAAGCGTTATGGATTTGCAGTTGACATGCTGCATCGTTTGGATGCCGATGAACATTTTCTGGAACGAATACTTTTTTCCGATGAATCAACTTTTCATGTGTCCGGAATGGTCAATAAACATAACGTTCGATTTTGGGGCTCCGAACAACCACATGCCGTACGTGAACTCCAACGGAGCAGTGAAAAGGTGAACGTGTGGTGCGGATTGCTTCACGATCGCATCCCTGGACCTTTTTTTTTTTTCTCAGAAACGACTGTGACCTCAAGTACCTACTTAGATATGCTTGAGATTTATGCATTCCCACAACTGCAAGACCTTCAACCGAATGTCCTTTTCCAACAAGACGGTGCTCCTCCTCATTGGGGATTGACAGTTCGTGAGTCGCTGAATAGGTACTTTGAGTACTTTTCCACAGCGTTGGATTGGCAGGGATGGTCCCATTGCATGGCCACCCCGGTCTCCTGACCTAACACCACTGGATTTTTTTCTTTTGGGGTTATGTTAAAGATACTGTATACCGAACGCAAGTTAACAGTCTCGAAGAATTAAAGCAAAACATCCAAACAGCTGTAGCTACTGTTGATGTTAGCATGCTGAAACGGTCGTGGATAGAATTGGAATATCGTCTTGATATTGTTCGTGCTACGAAAGGGTCTCATGTAGAAATTTCTTAAGGTAATAACTTAAGTTATAGGAAAAAAAACTTTTTGAGTTATTCTATCTAATGTACTAATTAGTTGCGCTGTAACCCTATTGTTTCTTTTTCAATAAATTTTTGAAGTTGTACGGATCTTTCTCGGACACCATGTGAAATGTAGTTCTTTCTTATTCTCAAATTCATTTTTTTGTACATTCCGGTGTCAATAATTTTTTCAACAGTTCAGGAATGAAAATGCTTTGCCCTGAAAGGGTTAAATGACTTTATTTCTCTTCACAAATATTGCAATATAAAATAAAGTGGGTCAAGCCTCCCATATGTGGGGAGCCTTGACCCATTATTTTATTTTTATAGTATACCACAAGCGAAGGACGTAAATTCACGCGTGAACGTAAATATGTTTCTTATATTGCTTTAATAATGTTGCAGGATAACTACCAGCGATTTGCTTGTAAAAATTAAATGTTCATTATTTTAAATAATTCAACTGCTTTGTGCAGTAATTGCTTGATATGTTTCAATTGTGAACGAGCCAGGCAGGTACAGTCAGACACATATATAAATATTATATCCAATAGTTCACTAAAAAAATATTGCTGGTAACAATTAATTAAAATCATTTGTTAAGTGATATGTATAATAGGGTGGGCCGAAAAAAAGTTTTTTTTTGTTTTTTGATTAGCTATACCGCGGAAAACTTGCCTCTACGGTAGCTTAGCAAAATGCAAAAGCAAAATTAATAAATGTTTACGTTTGGCGGTAGCGCATCGGCTCTAAAATTTGAAAAAATATGCGATTTTTATCATTTTTCTAATAAATAGCAATAAATCAAACAACTATTATAACAAGTAGCTATAGTCATTTTTCAGTAGAAAAAGTATTAGAATGACAAATAAATGCTAAAAGCATAATACATTTTAACTTCATTAGTTGACCCTTACTTAAAAAAAAAAAAAGCAATTTATCAAATTACAACGACCAATTGGAAAAGGATTTATTCGAAGGCTAAAATTTAAGACATAAAAAATAGCACGGAGTTGATCATACATTACGTACGCCATGAATTAAACATTACTTATGTTCCGGTAAAACACACGGTACACGGTAAAAATTCCAAGCGACGAAAATCGCCTGCGACTCGTAAGTATTATCCACCTGAAACTTATGTATTATCCGAGCATTTCATTGGCTGTTCGGGAAAAGGCTTTTCCATCGTTAGATTTCCAAAAAATCTGACGGCCAATTTTAATTGAAATTTATTTTTTAAGCTTCTAAACATCCCACACTATTTTTTTATATCGTCGTATAGAGAAAAAAAATGTACTTTTAAATGCAATTTGTTTGAAAGCTGTATCTATATTTGTTTCTGAGTTTTTTTTTTGTAGTTTTTATTACTTTTTTGTCATAGTGGCAACACTCTGTTGTCCATCTCTGTTGAAAGTAAAGGAAATACAGGTTACTGTATAGACCAATCAAAACACGAATAAAATGCGGATTAAACCAATAAAAACCTCCAGATATACTTTTGATTTCCCATCCTGACGAGAACAATAACCATTTTTCCAAATGGTTAAAAAAAAATTAATTAACATATTTCCATTGAAAAAAAGATATTTTTTTCTAGTTATGTAAATTACTGTTTGTAATGAAATATAGCACTTTACTTGTCTTTACTTTCTTTTGCTATTTTGAAATAAGATTAGCTTGAAAAACTAGGAATTGAAGATCTTGAGATAAGTGTAGGCCTTATAAAACCATCTCTGGAATTTGGAGACAACCTCTTTTTGTGATGTATCGGTTACCAGCTTCACGCATCGTTCTACTGTTTGGGTGGTGAGATGGGAATTGGTCAAACTTACACTCAGCCGCTGTTCCACTTGATGGGACCTTAGACCAGATATCTTGATGGGTCACTCTTCGGAGTAAATGTGGTGGTGAAAGTGTAATATTTTTCCAGTGAATCCTTTCGATGTATTCTGTAGATAGGAAATTGGTTTTGGGTTAAAAACTCTTGATTGACTTTCCTTTAGAAGCTCCTTTAGAAGAGTTTTTAACAACCCAAAAGCAATTTCCTATCTACAGAATACATCGAAAGGATTCACTGGAAAAATATTACACTTTTACCACCACCTTTACTCCCAGGAGTGACCGATCAAAATATCTGGTCTAAGGTCCCATCAGGTGGAACAGCGGCTGGGTGTAAGTTTGACCAATTCCCATGTCACAACCCAAACAGTAGAACGATGCGTCAAGCTGGTAACCGATACATCACAAAAAGAGGTTGGCTCCAATTCTAGAGATGGTTTTATAAGGACTACACTTATCTCAAGATCTTCAATTCCTAGTTTTTCAAGCAAATCTTATTTCAAAATACCAAAAGAAAGTAAATACAAGTAAAGTGCTATATTTCATTGCAAAAAGTAATTTAACATAACCAGAAAAATATATTTTTTTCAATGGAAATATGTCAATTAAAAAAAAAAATCCTTTTAAACGTAAGGCGTAACTAATAAAGTTAAAATGCATCATATTTTTAGCATTTATTTGCCATTCTAATACTTTTTCTACTAAAATATGACTATAGCTACTTATTATAGTAGTTGTTTGATTTATTGCTATTTATTAGAAAAATGATAAAAATCGCATATTTTCTCAAATTTTAGAGCCGATGCGCTACCGCCAAACGTAAAAATTTATTTATTTTGTTTTTGCATTTTACTAAGCTACCGTAGAGGCAAATTTTCCACGGTATAGCTAATCAAAAAACCAAAAAAAACTTTTTTTCGGCCCACCCTAATGTATAATCATACTTTCCAAGCATTCCCTTAAACTTCCCTAAAATGTGAGCTAAATTGACAGCGGTTAAACACGTTTCGAACCAGAAATTTACTAAAGAAATTAAATCAAATAGTTTTCATAGAGAAACATGGTTTAAAATATATAACGATACATCAAATAAATTTTCTGGGTAGTAACGCGTATAACCTGGGTCAACTTAACTCACATTTTATGGAAGTTTAGTTGAATGTTGACAAATATGGTACAATGCTTCCACAAGCATTATGTCATTTCTAATCTATTATGCCGGCTGCGGAGAGGATCATTATTTAAAAACAAAAATCTTTTAAAAACCATTCTGCAGCAGTATTGCTAATTAATTTTATTTATACATCTTTTAGTATATAAAAAAAGTGAAAACACAATGCAAAAAGTTTAGTATAGTAAAGTAAAAATTCTCTTATGTCCATTATGTTATATCTTTAAGCAACTTAATACCGCATGAAGCGTCAAATGTAAATCATGTTCCCTATGTACAGGAATATGAAAGGATCAAGTAATGGCTTTGTGATAACTAAGATTTACATTATAAGGAAAGTGATATAAGTTGAAATTGTCTTGAATTACAAATCCCTTTATGACTTATTGTTTGCTATAAATGAATTGAATCTTAAATTACAGACGTAATTGCAAAATTACGGTTGTTAATATTTTATTTCATGTTATTTACCAAGCTCTAATATTATTAACTTTTTAAATTTAAATAGTTAATAAAATTTGTTGGGAATGGATATAGGACTAACTATTTGGTATAAAATTTCATAATTTAATTAAAAAAATTAATTCACACTGTTCAGATATTTTATGCAATATTTCCTACACACACTGTTAATTGAATGTAAAGCCAGTGTAAAAAAGTTAAACAACTGCCTTCCGTTGCTAACCCTTTTCGATAATATCACACAAAAAGTTTCATTAGACTTAAAATATTGTCCTCGTTAGGAACAATAAATAATTTTTGAAATTAATTCTTCAGATTAAAAATCGAGCCATCTTCGATTTTTTTAAAACGGTAACACTAACATTTAACACTTTATTTGTTTGTATTCCTCGGATCAAACCAGCCCAGAAAAGCATATAGTTTATGTATATTTGTTATATCTTCATGGAGATAGAAGAGGTCAAAGTTTGAGGATTCTAATGTTAAAGTGAAATGAAAAACACTTTAATTTATAACTTCCCCAAAAATAATTCTTTTTTTTTTCTTTTGTTAGTCTGTTTGTTGGTTTCAGTGAGATTCAATAAATGTCTCCACAGATATCCTAGACATTTTTTTAATTTCAAAAGTATGATTTTAAAATATGAAAATTATTAGTAAATTCATATCAAAGAAAAATTACGAATAATGCTCTACATCTCTTTTTACAAAATTTAATAAGCAGAACGACTATCGTTGAATGATTGATGTGTATGTTTACAGTCATCCCGATCATTATTTTTCAAGATATAGCCTAATTTTACTTCTCGAAGGTATCTACACTAAAATACCCTATTCTGCTACCATTCAATCACACATTAACCCGGGATTACAGGCGCAGGGTATGACATACCCAGAGTGAGCACAGTTATTACATTTCTCACCACTAATTTTTGAAAAGTAATCTTAGAATTATTTTATCTCAAAATTAACGAACAAAGTCAACGATTAAATAACCTAACGATTTTTGTTTGAATTTATTGGTGGCAATGTATAAATTATACATATCCTGCATATGCGCGAGCATTCCCGGGTTAAAACAATCCGAAAAGGCAACAAGATAAATATGTAAAAAATTCATTTTGGAAAAAAACTTGGAATTTAATTTATTCTTCAGTTGACTTTCAGTATCAATTGTCCCTAGAATTCTACTGGTGTGATCTAGAAATCTTTCCATTTCGATATAAATTCAAGTTTACTTTTGTGATCAAATTTTCTTATATTAGCATAGATGTCAACATTTGTTAATTATTCCGGAGTCCACTGCAAGACAAAAATGTTTTTAACCGGAAAACATATATAAGTAAGTGTGTCATATTTCAATAAGGTACGTTTAAGATTAAATTTTGAAATTTTTTTATAATAAAATTTTTGTTTGAAAACATATTCGTCTTAGATGAGACTCCGGATTAAATAAGGCATATTGGCATCTATGATATTAGTCTAAGAAGATTTAATAAAAAGTTATAAACTAGGCATTTCTTCTGGGCTGTCTTTATCCAAGAAGCTCAAACATGGTGAACAAAGTAAATGTTACCCTTCAAAAAAAGTTGTAGCTATTTTTTTTATATTAACTACCCTTATTTCAAAAAAGGGGCCATATTCTGAAAGAAGACAATATTTCAAGTTTAACCCCTTGGGGACGAGCGACACGTATACGTGCCGCATGAAGCGCTCAGAATCCTTGTTTTTTCTCAAACGGTAAAATTTTATTGTAAAATTTGCCTTATTTAATCAGCGCATTTTCTTGATTCAAGAAGATAAAAATTTCTGTTTTTAAAAAACGGTGCCAAAAGATTAAAAATTACGTAAAAGGTTACCGTCCTGAAGGTGTTAATGATACCTTGAGTGGGTATAATATTGATAAAAGATATCAAATAATGGAAAGTAAATAAAGGTATTTTCCCTCTCGGAACCGGTTACGAAAGTGAAAATACCTTTATTTAAAAACTCTGCAACCGAAATAAAAAAATATAAAATAGCCATATAACGGATCGGCCTCAGATATCCTATGCAAAAAAATCGTTCAAAAATATTTAAATTTAAACGAGAAATTCGAAAACAATCTGCACATAATTTTAGCATTAGCGAGCGGGTGTTTTCAAGTGAGTGAAGAATTTTCTTAAGCTACAAACAGATCTGTTTACAAGGACCTCTCTTTGCTAGAATTTGAGTAATATTAAAAAGCACAAAAACCAACGTTTAAAAATGCACAAATAATACATGAGAAGCGGCAAACAGCTGTTTTGAATCTACTAGCGAGATTCTTCTTCAGTGCATATAGGGAAAAAAGGAACAGCGTGCTAGAAAAAGCAAGTCTGAGCAAAATGATAGACAGAGACGCGTTGGCTTATATACCCTATGCGGGTAGCGAAGGCGACAAAAACAACCAATGAGAGAGAAGCAGTGGAATCGATTGGGTGGACGAGAAGCGACATCTACCGGAGAAGAAGATAAAAAGAAACCAAAAAAGAGGGAAATTAAATTAATGCTTTCCAAATACCGTAATTTCCGGTGTATAGCCCGCAGATCAAACAATTCAGTTCGGACCCAGAAATTTTATTCAGTATTTGAAGGCCAATATTTACCGTGATCTAAAAGGTTACATTTTATTTTTAAAAATTTCTGGGTCGAAACACGATTGTTTGATCCGCGGGCTATACACCCGAAATTACGGTACTTGGAAAATCAGGAGTACTAGATAAGTCATTGACTAAAGAGTGAGAATTTTCAATGATGTGATGAGCTTCCCAAAAATGACTTGAAACATGAAAACCAACTTAATATTTCCTAAAAGTGATAAAAATTCATTTACAAGGCAAATAAATACCATTATTTATACAGATCGATATGCTTCATTGCTCTGACGGCGACATTCTCACGTTTTATACTGATACAAATATTTTCGCAATTCTTTTTTAATTAAAAAACTGGTAAACAAAAAATACGAGATTTCATGTATAATGAAAAAAACTGCAATATTAAAAATCTATATTTGTGAGCGTGAATTGTTTTATACTATTCTTTCATTATTCTGCAGATCAGCTCTTGCCAAAATTTCTATTAAAAATATGTTTTCTATGCAATATGTTTTCTGTTGCAAAGCAGATGAAACTGCCATAAACGAAGAAGCCTGTTACTTACTGGGATATACAATTATTTACAAAAGAGGGAGTCACTTGCTCAAGAACTAATTAAACATTATAAAAACAGTTACGAAGATAAGAAAAAAAAACATTCGGTATGAAATGGCTTTACTAATAAGATCCACTTGAACGCAGGACTGTTACCAGATTTTGTAATAGAATTTTTCGTTGTATTAAACTTTAGAAAAACCATCATAAATCCTGCGATTAAACATCAGACTGTGAATTCTGCTATTTATATGTTAGACCTATCGCGGCGTAATTATTTAAAAATCAAAATAGGTTCAAAAATTGCACATTTGTTTATTACATACATGTAATATGAGAAAAAATTACGAGAAAAATATGAGAAAAAATTGAAATCTATATACATATTAGAGTTTAAATATGTAAACATTTTTTGTAAAAGAGTTTTTTTAACCCATTTCTGAATCAGTAATAATTAAACATTTAAATCACGCTAAATCAGAGCTGCCACTGGAAACTAATTTTATTTTCTCGTACCACTATTTTAAGAAGGTCAATTTTGTAGTATGTTCCTCTTGTAAATGTTGCTAAACTCTATATGGAATTTTTTGTATTTAAAGTGGTTCAAGTTGAATTAAAAAATAGTCGCCAGGTTGAACAAAGTTTGGGACAATCTCGGGTTGAAAAAAAATTTGCTACTTTTACGTCGCCCGAGGAAATCTCGGGTTGCACAGCGAGAGTGTTAAATAAAACTCCTAATAGGAAGTAGTGGTGCCTACTCTTTTGAAATTCCAACGCGTTTTCTCACTTTGCGCATGTGGGCCAAAGAATTATAAAACTTACGACGTTGCTATTTTCATAAATGGTACGTAAATAGCTAACATTAATTATTATATACCTGTTCGTATTTTTATTTCCGTTACTGTGTCGTAACTATTATTCAACTATTCTGTAACTCTCTTTTCTGCAGATAGTTTTAAGTAAGGGCTAGTGCTTAAAACTGAGAACAGGCCATAATCATTAACCCTCTCGCTGCTTAATTGTTTTATCAAAATAGCTTCAAAAATTGCGTATTTAACCGCTTCGCGAGAAGTGTCTTTTAAGAATATTTAATTTTCTGTGACCGGTTTTTCAAAACAAAAATTTTTGTCTAATCTAATCATGAAAATGCTGCAATTAAATAAGGCAAAATGTACAATAGAAAAATAACTGGTAGGAATAATCATGGAGGATTTTTAGACAGAAAAATGCATCCCTGAGGAAATATCGGTTTGCGCAAATTTTGCCACTTACGTTGCCCGATGACATCTCGGGTTGCGCAGCGAGAGGGTTAAAGACAAAATTATATGTTTTGACATTCAGATTTTCGATTTAAAAAATATTATTCTCTGTTTTTCAATGCATTAATAAAAGAAGTTTTTTAATCGCCTTCATTTATTTTTTAAATTGAAAAATAGTTAGTAAACGGACGCCGCTATAACCCTTTCGACAATTGGCCAGGATGGTAGCAGAAAATTCGATCAAGAAGATGAAAATTTAGAAAATTAAAAAAAAAATTAAGACATTAACCAGTGGACTTGGATTGGCTGGTATATCAAATATGTCAGACGGCAGCAGTGGCTACGAGATCATTATTTGTTTAAATTCGTTAAAAGAAGGTAGAATTTATTCCTGTTAATAATTTTTGTAGCCGTAAAAAATTCTGGATGGCTTGATTCGGTCTGCAAGATTTTAGCGCTATGTTTTTATCTTTGAAATTAAATGTGTTTTCTTATGGTTTTAACTTATTTTAATCTATTCATGACAAAAAATAACATATCTCCTTTTTTTAGGCCAGAATGAATTTCAGATCCATGCGAGCACTTGATATGTAAAAGGTTCAAGAAGAGAAAGCTCTGATGATGATCGCCAAGGAATTGAAAATGCATCAATCAACGGTCTCAGAAATTCGGAAGCGCTACAAAAACTCAAAGAAGCTTAAGACCACGCTCAGATCGTTCCAAAAACAACATAAAAATTATCCACGAAAGAGTCAGAGATCAACCCACGAAGCAAAAAGGAACGACATCTAAAAATTGATGAAAAATCGGTTCAAAACTTCGTTAAAAAAGACCTGGAACTAAAACCGATTAAGTTTCAAGCAGCCCCCAAGTTGACCGACTCTATAAGACGCAACGATTGAATAAATAGCGCTGGTAGATAGCATCACGTGATTCTTTGGTCGGATGAGGATAGTTAAAATTTGCGGTTTTCTCGAAAATAATTAATTTTATGCCCGTGCAAAGCTTTTGTCGCACCCTGTATAGGTTTATTTGAGATACAGGTAGTATACGGAGCCTCTTAAAAATCCATAATATATATGGCGTATACCTTCGTATACCTTCCATTACACCCTTGGTGTTGATGAAGTGTGTTGGCCTTAGTGATTTTTCCTGCATTTCTTATCCCACTGATATCCGCAGGTGTATGGAGGGATACTTCCTATGTAGACTATAGACTTCCTATATTTGAATAATCGGGTAAAACTACGTTTTTCACAGTTTTTAAGAAAATTGAAAAATTGTTCTATTTTTGAAATGGCGTACTGCGCTTGCTATTGAGAAAGTTGTAAGCATGAAACTTGTAGAGAACTTTGCCCTCTTTAATATTGTAACTGACAAATAATATGCTACGGCAACGGGTCTCATGATATTTCAAAAAAATCAAAAAAGGTTCCAAAATTTTGTTGTTTTCTCGGCACAGAAAATTTAGCCTTAAGAAATTTTGTTAGAAAACTTGGTTTTCCCATTTTGGCATCATTATAAACAAGTCAGAAAAAAAAAAATCTTCTACCCGAACTTTTGCAAGGTAAAATGTACATTTCCCCTGGACCACTTCCGTTTTATTTTATTTAGAGTACCTGAAAAAAAATATTTCTTTAGAGGTTTTTTTTTTTCAAAGAGTTTACTTTTTTTTCTCTTTTCAACATTGATTTTGTTGAGCTAGGACTAGCAGTTTTTATATACAAATTGGAATGTTTTCGTATTTTAAGAACTTTCTTTTTTAATAATTTAAGGAGTGTAACTAGTTATTTCGGACAGAATTTTCGATGTTTTTAAATTTTTGCATTTTCTGCATGTCTTAAGATTAATTCTCCAAAAGCGGTATCGTGATATTACAATTCTGTATATTCTTTATTGATCTTTGAACTATTGTAAAACTTTAAATTTGTTTTTCTCGAAACTATGTTTTTCAAATTCTTCTTCCCGAGACTACTTTTTTTCGAGAACTATTCTGTCGATTTTTGTTGCATTTTTTATTTGAAAAGAAAGTAATCATTTTTGCTGGAGCACATATCATAGAAACGTGTGATATTCATAGATTATGTTTTCAAGCTTGCAAAAAGTAAAAAAAAAAAAAAATTACCTTTATCTTTAAATGACCTCCATTTTGTCAAAAATCGACTTTTTAAACTTAATGCTGGGATAAGCGCTAGCGAATTTAAAGCGCTTTCAAAATTTGGATACTTTTTTTTTTTTTTCAGATGCTAATTACCGAAGAAAACAGTAGTGTTCTTTGAAGTTCACGGCTTGCACCAGAAGGTATTCCTTGTTGCCCAAGGCGTATTATTCATTTCTACACAGGCAAAACTTAACAGACAAAAACTTAATATAAAAGTAAACTGTTAATAAATATATCGCAAAATGTCCGAAAAGGCTATCTGTTTTCTTTGTAAGTTAGAAAAAATCGTAAAAACCACGTGAATTTTAGGCCAAAGCAGCGTTCGTACGAGTACCGTTAATTTCAAGGCCAAATATCAGTTTTTTTTTTTTTTTTTTTTTTTAGAAAAATAAATCTAGTTTAAACGGACGAAATTTCGCCTTGTTTAAGGAGAGATTTACCATAAGAAAATACCGGTATAGAAGAATTTCTTAGTGTGAGAATTCAAGTACCCGTACGAACCCTGAAAAGAAATAAAACATATTGTCCAAAATTATTATTACTCACACCGGTAAAAATTAAATGAAAAATCTTTATGTAATAATTTTAAAAATTGTTATAGCATTTGATATGCAGAGAAGAATGAATAAATCTAGCAATCAAGCCGTGTATAAACACGGCTTGAACAAAAGAAAAGAAAAGACACAAATCCATAGCTAAAGCAAACTGAAGAGCATCTAAATGCTCCTCATAAGGGATCTTATCACAAATGCACCCGAAAAATTCCCTAGCACAACGCTCTGCCATGTCATTATTGTTTATTTTCAGCTTCACTAGAACGCCGGGAAAATTTACGTAAATTTTATAAAAATATTTTAAACGAGAAAATTTATCTTAAGCTAAATGTGAAAATTTTCTCAATGTAATTTGTATTTAACTTATTTCACGAAGATATTTCTGGTTCGAATCGAAAATTAATCCATTGGTCGGTGTTGATTTGACACTTGCTCGGTGTTCTAGTGTTTAAGCGGAGTGTTGCATATCTGGTATTCATTGTTTTTAGAAATAAGAAAATGAGAATGCTGCTTACAACCATCATTTATGCACAAGTTATGTGAGCTTTATTTAAAAGGGGATTTAAATTGGGTAATATAATCATTTATTTATTATTTTTTAAATCTTGGAATAAAATCAGTTTTTTTTTTTCTTTTGGATCGATTTTTACTGGAGTTGGGTTTTTTTATTTATTCGTATTCAATAAAGAGAAATTTAAAACAATAGTACTGATAACATAATGAAAGGGTCAAAGTTTGATACAATTACCGTTTTATATATATACTAGGGGGCTCTGCCCCCTGCAAGCTACGCTCGCCAACCCCTGTTCAGACACTGTAGAACCTAAAAGCACGCTAATCTGATCGGTTTTAAAAAGATTAGAGAAAATTGAATTATACTGAAAAAACCTGTAGCCATCTCCCTGTAAACGGGGTTCCATTCAATTCCCTCTGATTGCAAAAATTTAAGGTAGAATCAGTTGCTGTTAAGACATCCAATGGTTGTTTTCGTGTTTGGTTAAAGAAGATCAGTTAAACATTTGAAAAGAAGCTAAAATAAAATGAATTAAGTAAACAGAGTCTTTGTCTCTCGGTATTTTTTAACAGCGTTATAAAACGATTGACCAAATACAATTACTAAAATTTGCTGCTTTAACCCCTTCAAGAGCGGTTGTTCATTTTTGGACCACTTCATTTTAATTCTTAAATGCCACATTAGTATCAGAATATTGGGATGAAAATTTCCCTTTTATTAAGTAAGTGAACAAAAGAATTTTTGTATTTCGAAATTTGTTTGTAAATTCTGGTGCCATTCATTGATTTTAAGATTTTACGAATAGAAGTGCCTTGTCCGTGAAAGGGTTAAACGCATATTAATGTATTTATTATTTTAAAGTTTCCTTTCCTTTTTAATATTCATGTGTAAATACAAATTTCAGGACATAATTTTCAATATTTTCCTTCCTTTAACACGTACTCATTTAATAGTAATTTTAAAGGGTTTTTTTCTGTTTTTAATAGTCACGTGAAATTTTTTTTTTAATCGTTAGGAAATATTATTCTTTGCCCTGTTTTTAAAATTGAAAACAATCTCTATAATAATAGCCTAAGTCATGTGACTATCATCAGCAGCTCCAGGCGGATCCCTTCGCTTTTTATATTCCAGGCGGCCATTTTGGTACTTTAATGTTAGCCAGCCACAGGTGTGATAAGTCGCCCAATATTATTCTATCCCCATTATTTCGTTTATATTATAATAGTCCAAGTCATGTAACTGCCATAAACAACCGGCTGATTCCTTCGCTTTTCATAAGAAAGGTTTCCATTTTGATTAAAGAATCAAAATTATTTTTTCGAATAAAACTACATAAAAGTTGCCATGATCACAAAGAATTCCTGCTTTTTATATGTTAGCCGGGTGAAAATCTGGCCAATAGCTTTTTTTTAACTCGCCAGTTAGCATTTTTTTATTTAATGAGTGGTAAATTAAAACGGTGCTACTTGGTTATCCCATCGACCAAAAATCTGTCGCCAAACTATAAGATTAAATGCCAATAATGGTTGATCGTAAATGTCACATTCACTTGACTTTAAGGAAGTTGCACATGTTCACGCCATCAAGTGATTTTTATTTCGACGTTTTATTTGTATTTTTATTAATGTTATACTAATTTATTTGTTCTTTTGTTATTTAAAATAAAAAAAAAAAATATGTCAATTTGTATAATTTGGCGAAATTGGTCGACGGGAGAAGTGATAACATTAAAACGTTGCTTTGAAGTGGAAATTAAATCTCATGATTTGTTGCATTGTCACACACGCACAGGGTTTGGCGTGATTTTTTTTTTTTACGACAATTTGGCGAAAGGCTCATTTTCAAATATCTGTTACATATGTATTTTTAAATTATTTTCTGTTATTTTTAAAATGAAATAACAATAAATAAAAAAAAATGATTAATAACTGTAGAACAAAACAATTTATAACATTTTTTTGTAAATAAAAAGAAAAGAAATTCAAATAAACATTTATTAATCCCAGCTAAAAATGAACTGTAGTTTTTTTACAGAAATGAAGCATTTTTCAAATGAAGTTTTTCTACCGTAAACTGTTTTTTTTTTTTTTTTTTTTTTTTTTTTTGTAGTGCAATCTCAACAGTAAAAACACTTCAGTTATTTTCCGGTTTCTGTCAAGTATTTTTTCAACCCAAAATTAAAAAAGTAGTAAGACTTTGTGTCTGCAGTAAAACGGTAGTGAATTTGAAGTGATTTTCCAGTCATGAATTCAGAAGAATATTCCGTGATGTATCTCCAGTATAACTGCAGTTACTGAAGAACTTTATAGGTCTTAATTTTTGTAAGTATGATCATGATAATAGTAACTGCAGTGTAACTGTAGTTACTCTAAGATTCTTTTGCAAGACATAATGTAGTATGATTGTGTAATATTTTCTAAAGTTTCAAAAGTGGTTCAAAATGTTTTAATTTTTTGATTGTTGCATATGTGATGAAACAGACTTAATAATAATTAATATTTTTTCCAAAACTTTTAAAGACTTAATTAAAAAACACATGGGAAAAAACTTTATACTTATTTCCATTCTTTTTAAGTGAAAGAAAATATATATTACAAAATCAAATAACATTTTTGTTTATTGTTAAAATCTAACACTTATATTGAGAACACAGCAACCATAAAAATACAGCATAAGTTCCAATTATTGATCTATAGCTAATTTCTAAAGTGTTATAGTTTTAGATATATAATTCTAATTTTAAAATGTTTAAAATGAGATAAGTATTCGTTTAGTAATTACCTTTGAGACAATGAATGAATTTCCGAGTTATGAAAATTAACTTTTTACAGACTGTCCTGGTCCCATAAGTAATAATTGGGAAAATTTATTCATGCATTTGGCATACCTAACGTAAAATAATTCTTCTTTCATTTTAAACTAAGAGAAAAAGTTAAATTTCACTATGATTTTCAAAATCAGAGAAAAAAAAATTAGTTAAATTTCAAAATCGAGGGAGGGGCGGTGGCATCAGCTCACCTGTGCCTCTGCTCACAAGGGAAAATTCTTAGTTTTTTTTTTCTTAATTACCCTAAACGAATAAATTTTGCTATTTTTTTTTCAAAATCGGAGAAAAAAATATTAATTAAATTTCAAAAGCTAGGGAGGGGCAATGGGCCTATCCCTCACGAGCCCCTTCATGAGAAATTTCTTCTCATTCTTTTATAGCAAATTACTCGAAAATTATACATTTTACTGTGTTTTTGAAAATAGAAGAAAAGGAAATTTTAATTAATTAACTTTTGAAATCCAGGGAGGGGTAATAGGTTTCTCCTACCCCCCCCCCCCTACAGAAAAGTTATTTTATTTTTAGTTACTCGAAAAGAATAAATTTTACTACTTTTTCAAAAGTGGAAAAAAAATTATTAGTTAGTTACATTTTAAAATCCAGCGAGGGGCGTAAATGAACTTCTCATCCCCTCCCCTCCCGCCTTTTTAATGTAAAATTTCTTATTTTTCTATTCTAAGTTACTCGAAAAGTATAAACTTTACTATGTTTTTGAAAATAGAAGAAAGGAAAATTTAATTACAGTTTAAAATTTAGGGAGGGACAAAGGTCTCTTCTACCTTCGCCCCCCCCCCTAACAGAAAATACTTAGTTATTCTTTTATTTTAAGTTAAGAAAAAAGATCAAATTTCACTGTGCTTTTCAAAAATCGGAGAAATAATTAGTTAAATTTAAAAATCGAGGGAGGCAATGACTCACCTATGCCCCCTTCCCCTAACGGAAAATTCTTAGCTCTTTTATTTTAAGTTATCCGAATACGAATAAATTTTATTATGTTTTTGTAAATTGGAGAAAAAAAATTATTAATTAAATTTCAAAATCCAGCGAGGGTCAATGAGTCTCCCCCCTCCCCCCCCCCCACCCCTTAACTGAAAATTTCTTATTTCTTTTCATTTTAAGTTACTTGAAAATTTTACACTATGTTTTTTAAAACAGAAGAAAAGGAAATTTTAATTAATTACATTTTAAAATCCAGGGAGGGGCAATAGGTCTCCCTTGCTCACTGCACCACCATCTTCATAACTGAAAATTTTTAGTTTCATTTTTATTTTAAATAGCTCGAAAAAAAATTGCTATGTTTTTCAAAATCGAAGAAAATTAAAATTTAATTAGATAAATTTCAAAATCGAGGGTGGGACAGTGACCGCCGTACCCCCCATTCATTTTTATATCGCCCATGTTTAGAGCTTAGAAACACAGGTGGGTTTACTATTTATTCATTGCATTATTGCATAAATTGTCTTTCTTCCGTATCGGACATACACATAACTTCCAATTTTCCACTTTTACTTCAGAAAAACAAACAACTGTGGTATTAGGACATTAACTGTAACCGAAATTGACCTAGAACAAGAGCTCATATTGAAACTTATGTTTATGCGATGTTGTGTCGTACTTATATCTGTAACCTAAATAGAATACGTTATGTGTGAATAAATCTATGCAAGTAATTCCGCTGTATACATCCATTGGAGCCTTCGACGGTTCGCTACATTATTAACATATCTTCATAACAACGCATGGTGGCAGTCGGTTAAAACGATGTTTACTACAGTTGAATACTGAAAACGGATTCATATCTTAAAGTAAGAAGTTTCCTTTTCTTGCATAATTATACGACACATATGTATTCATTTATTAAGAATTAAAATGTCTAAAGATATAGAGTATAGAAATTCATATCAGGTTACACCGCCAGAATCATTTACTTTTTCATCACCGGCACTTTGGTTAAAATGGAAGCAACGTTTCGAACGGTATCGATTCGCTTCGGGTTTAAAAAATCAAACAGAGGTAGAACAGGTAAATTCTCTTATTTATCTCATGGGGGATAAAGCAGAAGATATTTTTGCGTCTTTTAACTTGTCGGAAGATGACCAGCAGAAATATAACATTGTTCTGAAACATTTTGATGATCATTTTATAGTAAAGAAAAACACAATTTTCGAGCGGGCGCAGTTTAATCAACGCATTCAAAACGAAGGGGAATCTGTTAATGATTTTATAACTTCACTTTATTCACTAGCTGAGCATTGTGATTACGGAGTTCTTCATGATGACCTGATACGCGATAGAATAGTTGTCGCTATTAGAGATAAATCATTAAGTGAGAAATTACAATTGGATCCAGACCTTTCTTTGAGCAAAGCTATAGAAAAAGTTCGGTTATCGGAATCAATTAAAAAGCAACAAGAGATTCTTACTTCTAGTAATGCTTCTGTCCATAGAGTTTCTAGTGTAAACGAAACAAAGGTGAATTTTAAGAGAGGGGTATCCAGTCAAAATCCACGGTTTAAAGAAACTGATAAAAGGAATAATGGGAAAAAAGAGTATCCAAAACCCTTTGATCTTTGCAAATGGTGCGGTAAATCTATACATAACAGAAAAATATGTCCAGCAAAAGATGCTAAATGTCTGAAATGCTCCAAATTAGGGCACTATGCACGAGTTTGTAGGAAAAATGAAAGTAAATCTGAAATTTCATTCTTAGGAACAATTAGGGAAACACGCTCTAATAATAGTAATGATTTGCTATGGTCAGTACCTATTCAAATAAGAGGTAAAACCATTCGCTTCAAAATAGATAGCGGAGCAGATCACACTGTTATTCCTGCTACTTCATCGATTTTAAAGGATTCGAAAATCTTAAAACCAGACAAAAAGCTTTGCGGCCCGAATGGGAAAATACTAAAACACACAGGAAAACTTATTGAGGAGATCCAATACAAGGAAAAGAAAATAACCGAAGAAATCCATGTAATTGAAGGACTACAGAGCTACTTATTGGGAAAACCTGCGATATTAGCTTTTGGATTGGGACCGAATATTTCAGAAATCACAGTAAGTCCTAAGCAAGATTTTCCTGAATTGTTTACTGGCCTAGGGTTACTGAAAGGTTGTTATACGATTAAGCTTAAGCCGAACTCTGTCCCGTTTGCTATTTCAGCTCCAAGAAGGATACCAATTCCACTGCTGAAGAAAACTGAAATGGAAATCAAGAAGATGATTGCACAAAAAGTTATTGTTCCTGTAACCAAACCGACAGAATGGTGTTCACCGGTCGTTATCGTTCCTAAAAGTGATGGTACTGTTCGCTTATGTGTCGACTTAGTCCAGTTAAACAAATCTGTGGAAAGAGAATTTCATCCATTGCCTTCAATGGAATATTCATTGAATCTACTGACAGGTGCTAAAATTTTTTCAAAGTTGGATGCTAATTCAGGTTTTTGGCAAATTCTACTTGATGAATCTTCGTCATATCTCACGACTTTCATCACTCCTTTTGGAAGATACAGATTTTTAAGATTACCTTTTGGAATCTCATCTGCACCAGAACATTTCCAACGTAGAATGTCACAGCTGCTAGAAAATGTACCAGGTGCTATTTGTCACATGGACGACATCTTAGTGTGGGGAAGAAATCAGACTGAGCATGACCAAAGACTGAAGATTATTCTGAACAAGCTTAAAGAAGCTGGTATTACTCTAAATGACAAGAAATGTAAGTTTTCAGTCAAGAGAATCAAATTCTTGGGACATGTTATTGATGACAAAGGCATCCATCCTGATGAAGATAAAATTAGAGCAGTGAAAGAATATCCACCACCAAAGAACAAAAAGGAATTAAAGCAAATGCTAGGCATGGCAAATTTCCTCGCTAGATTTGTTCCAAATTTTGCAGAAATGTTTTCACCGTTAACATCTTTGTTAAGTCAAAAGAATGAGTTTGTCTGGGACGAACCTCAAAAACAAGCATTTCAAAATTGGAAGAATGTCCTGACATCTCAACCTGTTTTAAAGGTTTATAATCCACAGAAAACTTCAATTGTCACAACAGACGCTTCTTCTTATGGAATAGGAGCCACCTTGAGGCAAGAACAAGAAAATTGAGAAATTTCTGTCGTGGCATATGCATCCAGAACACTCACACCTACTGAAAAGAGATATGCTCAAATAGAAAAAGAGGCACTTGCTCTAGCTTGGAGTTGTGAGAAATTTCGAGATTACCTAACTGGAACTCACTTTAGGTTAGAAACCGATCATAAACCTCTAATTCCAATCTTCTCAAAGAAAAACCTTGAAGATTTATCTCCACGGTTGCAAAGGTTGAAGATGAGGATGATGCGATATTCTTATTCTATATTCCACATACCAGGGAAGAAACTTTATGCAGCTGATGCCTTGTCAAGACAACCTCAAGAAACTAGAGAAAATGTTGAAGAATTGGAGGAAGAAATTGATGCGTATATTCGTATGGTAATTTCCTCATTACCCGCTTCATGCAACAGGTTAGAAGAATTACGCCAATCCCAAAAGTCTGATGCAACATGCAAAGAACTAGAAAATTTAATCCTGAATGGTTGGCCATCAAGGAAAAATATAGAACCAAGTTGTCTACCTTACTGGAATCATCGATATGAAATATCGATCCAAGATGGACTCATAATGAAGGGCTGTCGAATCATCATTCCTGCCTGTCAGCGAAAAAGGGTTCTAGAACAAATTCATGAGGGACATTTGGGAATTACGAAATGTCGTGCAAGAGCAAGATCATCTGTCTATTGGCCTGGAATAAATAGAGAAATTGAAGAAATGATAAAGAATTGCACATCATGTATCAAGGAGACCACTTATCGCCATCAACCACTTATCCCTACCGAATTTCCTGAACGACCATGGGAAACTGTGGGCATGGATCTTTTTAAGCTTTATGGATTTTGGTACTTAATCGTGACCGATTACTTCTCAAGATATCCAGAAATTGCCAAGCTGGAAAGATTAACTTCGGAGGAAGTAATTCTCCACTGCAAATCAATCTTTGCCAGACATGGGATTCCTAATGTCGTCAGATCTGATAATGGTCCTCAATTTGAGCCAATTAACTCATCTGAATTTTCAAAATTCTCAAAGCTTTATGGATTTCGTCATATCACATCAAGTCCTAGGTATCCTCAAAGTAATGGTTTCATTGAATCTGCAGTAAAAACCATCAAGATGCGACTCAAAAAAGCTGATGACCCTTACCTTTCTTTAATGGCATACAGAGCATCACCATTGGAGAATGGCCTCAGTCCTGCAGAACTTCTCATGAATCGTCGTATTAAGACAACACTGCCAATGGCAAGATCTCAACTACAGCCAAAAATTGAAAACAGGGCTGAACTTCAAAGGAAGGAAGAGAAGAGAATAGAATGGCAAAGAGATAACTATAACAAAAGTCACGGGGTACGAGATCTTAGTAATCTTGATGTTGGAGATGGAGTGTGGATCACAGACAAGCGAGCTACTGGTACGGTTCAGCAGAGATTAGATTATCCACGTTCGTACATAGTCAAATCTGGAAAAAGGGTATATCGTCGAAACAGAATGCATCTTGTTCCATCAACTAATTTCCAGCCGGAAACTGATGATGTGGATGATCTTCAACCAGACGTTTCCAGTAATGAGTTTCCAATACCACAGAAAGTTCCTAGTCCAACGAAACAAAGCTCTCAGAATCTTCATCCATCCTGTAACAATGATAAACGTAACTCTATTTCTCCACGAAAGCATCAAGATCAGTATATCACCAGAAGTGGAAGAGTTGTTCGCCCTCCGCAGAAATTGAATCTTTGAAGAAAGGGAGATGTGGTATTAGGACATTAACTGTAACCGAAATTAACCTAGAACAAGAGCTCATATTGAAACTTATGTTTATGTGATGTTGTGTCGTACTTATATCTGTAACCTAAATAGAATAAGTTATGTGTGAATAAATCTATGCAAGTAATTCCGCTGTATACATCCATTGGAGCCTTCGACGGTTCGCTACATTATTAACATATCTTCATAACAACGCAACAACAACAACAAAATAATAATAATAATTTTCTTCCTTCATTTATTTAAAATTCTCATTTGAACATATGATTTATTTTTCAAGTGCTTAGAGTTGCAATTCTGACTGACACCATGGTTTCTTGTTCACTGGAAGAGAAGTAACAAAGAAACATCTCAACTCCTCTCCGACTCGGATGTTGACATGTGAATCGCGCGCCATAGTCGCGTATCACGTTGTTTTGCTAGAAAAAGATCGTTAATTCTGTAGAAAAAATAACTTATTTTTATTGAGTTCAAGTCAGAACGAGTGACTTTTGGAATATTTTTACTTTGTGAATATAATGAAATTATTGTCAAATCCAGAAGCACCGCCCCCTGAATACTAGGCCTGAGCGCTGGACCAAAAAGGGGCGGCTGCCGAAGGCGGATTTTTTTCAGCGTGTGTACGGTCCCTTAAATATTCCTACCAATAATTTTTTGAAGTTTTTTCTGCTTCATTTTTCTTAGAATAAACAAGGTAGAGAAATCTTTTATAAAATACTGGTGTCCACATTTAAGGGACTGTACTTACGCTAAAAAAAATCCGCCTTCGGCAGCCGCCATTTTTGTGTCATTTTGTGTGAGCGCTCAGGCCTAGTATTCAGGGGGCGGTGCCAGAAGTTTCAGTGAATATCAATTAAAGCGATAAGTAGAACGCCTTTTCCTGAAGCTTTTAAAGAATGTGGGTAATAGCTGAAAACATATCGTATTTCACGATTCGAGCTTAAATTAAACTCTTAAAACTGAATGAAGAAAGTAACAAATAAAAATAGTGCAGTAGTGAAATTATTTTAAGTGGAAGAAATGAAAACCCCTGTTCACAAAAAAACAAAATTTTAAGTATTATGCACCATTGCAATGTAGTATTACAGGTTCAAGTGAAATTGTCCTATTAACGTAACGGTTACAACATACACAAAAAATTTTGTTTCATTTCATGTTCAGAAGATTAAACTTAAATTATTTTTATTAAATTCAAGTAACATAACATTTTGTTTCTATCTAGAGAGTTTGTGTTTACATGATTTAATGCACGATTCAAGTGCTACTACTATTTATAAAAACAATTTAAAATGTTTTATTTCAGATTTACAGTAGCTACAATCATTATATTTTAGATTAAAAATTTCAAAAATTTTAAATAAAATATATGTGCTTTCTATAATTATATGCCTTTAATGTTGTTCAGTTACATAAAAAATCAATACTGAACTACAAATTTCGATGCCTAAGATACCTACAATAGGTGTCAATGGAGTTACATTTCATTGGTAAGTAACTTATTTTCTTTTTAGGGATGAAATATTTTAATATGTACAAAGCAGTTATTAAAAAAGGACTGCTATATATAGGCTAATTTGAAATACAATATATTTCTGCACCAGTCTACTCATAAATCATATCAGAAAAAAAAAAGAGTACTACTACTTGGTTATCCCATCGGCCAATTTCGCCAGATTATATAAATTGACATAATTTTTATTTTAAATAACGAGAGAACAAATAAATTTGTATAACATTAATAAAAAAACAAATAAAACGTTGAAATAAAAATCATTTGATGACGTAAACATGTGTAACTTGCTTAAAGTCAAATGAATGTGACGTAACTTTAAAAAGGTGTCATTTTTGCACAGATAGCAATAGTGTTAATAATAATTTTAATTTATGAGTACATAGTACTTGCTAATAATGTTAAAATATCAAATTTTGTAAAAGAAAGTCTTTTTTAACTGTCATATCAACCTGTCAGCAGTCAGAACACATGCTGGGATAAAATCTACCCTAATTACATTGTGAAGCTGATCTACAAATGTAGGCTGTCTGCTGATGGGTTAATTGTGTTAATATGCAAAAAATAAAATGTATTTCTGAATGATTATAGTGTCAAATTGGTTTTTTTCGTCAATTATGACACTTCTCAGACTCAAATAATAAAGGAGTTATGTTTTGATTTTCTCAAAAACTGGTTTTTAAGGTTTATAAATTTTTGGTACTTTTCGGTTAGCCGGTCGCCAGTGTTATATATACATGCATATATGTCTATACTTATGTATATATTCTTATTTTACATACTGGTTTCCTATGTTCATTTCTAAATCATCTTTAGACCTTTACCAATTTCTTCATATATTTGTGATTTCAAATTTATTATATATATATATATATATATATATTCAGTTAGCTGGTTGCCTGTGTTATGTATACATGCTTATGTATATATGTATACTTATATATATTATACACATATATAGATAGAAGCTATATGCATATATATGTGTGTATACATACAATATATATATATACAACACTGGCACCCGGCTAACCGAAAAGTACCAGATTTTTTAAATGTTCCATTCGTCTTACTTTTGTTTAAATTTCATAAAATTCATAAGGAAGAATCCTGATACCGTTTACAAAGAAACTGTGTATGCATTTTACAATTAGACTTCATTAAGACAATTCAATTTAATTGAAGGTAAATTTTTGATGAAAATCCCCGGCTGAAGAATTTCTCTATTTTTCCAACAATCGACTTGTGTTTCTTCTCCGACCCTTAAAGAAATTCGCGTTTTCTCGCGATCCTTTCAAGAAATTTGTGTTTTTTTTCGCGATCCTTTGACGAAATTCGCATTACTTCCGCGATCCTGTGACGAAATTCACATTTTTTCAAAGTCCCTTAGACAAATTCGCTTTTTTTTGTGCTCATTTTACAAAATTTGCATTTTTTTGCGATCCATCGACTAAAGTATATTTTTTTCAACGGACCTTAGACGAAATTCTCGTTACTTCTGCGATCCTGTGACGAAATTCACATTTTTTCAATGTCCCTTAGACAAATTCGCTTTTTTCCGTGCTCATTTTACAAAATTTGCATTTTTTTGCGATCCTTCGACTAAAGTATATTTTTTTCAACGGACCTTAGACGAAATTTTCGTTACTTTCGCGATACTGTGACGAAATTCACATTTTTTCAATGTCCCTTAGACAAATTCGCTTTTTTCGGTGCTCATTTTACAAAGTTTGCATTTTTTTGCGATCCATCAACTAAAGTATATTTTTTTCAACGGACCTTAGACGAAATTCTCGTTACTTCTGCGATCCTGTGACGAAATTCACATTTTTTCAATGTCCCTTAGACAAATTCGCTTTTTTCCGTTCTCATTTTACAAAATTTGCATTTTTTTGCGATCCTTCGACTAAAGTATATTTTTTTCAACGGACCTTAGGCGAAATTCGCGTTACTTCCGCGATCCTGTGACGAAATTCACATTTTTTCAATGTCCCTTAGACAAATTCGCTTTTTTCCGCGCTCATTTTACAAAATTTGCATTTTTTTGCGATCCTTCGACTAAAGTATATTTTTTTCAACGGACCTTAGACGAAATTTGCGTTCTTTCCGCGATCATTTCTCGAAATGTGTTTTATATGCAATTCTTTGACGGCATTTTTTATGCGAGTCTTTAGCGAACTTCGCGTTTTTTCCGCGATATTTTGACGAAACCGCATTTTTTCTGCAATCATTTGACGAAATTCGCGTTTTTACCGCGATCTTTTGCCGATGTTCGTGTTTCTACCGCAATCTTTTGACGGTATTTGCATTTTCCGCGATATTTTTACAATATTCGCGTTTTTTCCGTGATCTTTTTACGATATTCGCGTTATGTCTGCGATCTTGTGACGAAATTCGCGTTTTTTCCGCTATCATTTTACAAAATTTGCATTTTTTGCGATCTTTCAACCAAATTCGCATTTTTTCAACGACCCTTAGACGAAATTCACGTTCTTTTAGCGGTCATTCCAGAAAATTTGCATTTTTTACGGAATTCTTTGACGAAATTGGCTTTTTTTATTAGAGTCTTTCATGAAATTTGCGCTTTTTCCATGATCCTTTGACGAAATTAGCATTTTTTCTGCGATCATTTGAAATAATTCGCATTTTTACTGCAATCTTATGACGAAATTGGCGTTTTCACCACAATCTTATGACGAAATTGGCGTTTTCACCACAATCTTTTGACGAAATTCGCGTTTTACTGCGATTCTTTGATGAAATTCGTGTTTTTCCTAGATCCTTTGCAAAATTCGCGTTCTTCTGCGATCGTTTGACGAATTCAGCGATTTTCCGAGATTATTTGACGAAATCCGTGTTTTTTCGCAATCATTTGACGAAATCCGCGATTTTTTCCAAGATCATTTAACGAAATTTGCATTTTTCTCGCGATCCTTTGACTAAATTAGCGTTTTTTCACTCG